>JANJGN010000034.1:3116737-3584237 GCA_026770705.1 Isurus oxyrinchus
CCCCTGAACAGGGCCCCTCGGGGGTCACTGAGGGCACCTCCCTTGAGGTGGTGTCCGACTCCAGCCACTTAATATTCCTGAGGTACCTTCTAGCTCGTCGGGGGACTGCAGCTTTGAAATTTTAAAAAGTATACATGTGTCATTGGGTGGCGGCGAAAAGGAGGGCCTTCCTGCTAGCTCCCAAACCTTGACACCGGGCGTCCTATGTTCAGGTCAGGAGATTGTCCTGAGCTCCCCGGACGACCAGGTGCCGGGAGGAGAGCGGGCATCAGATCCGCTGCCCTCTGGCCCAAAAAGTTTAGAGGAGACCAGAGAGGACTCCTCTGGCCTTGATCCTGGGGGTGGGATCGACGCAGAGATAGAGCCAGCTGGCAGCTCCGAATCAGCCCCCGTACTCAATGCGGGGGAGGGGTCGGAAGCTGGAGGCGACGACCCGGAGGAGGACGGGGTTGGGGATTACGCGGAGTCGCTCTCAGGCGAGGCGGTGGATCCCCTGGTGCCCTCCACTGACTCCCCCCTCATCCCCCTGAGGGAACTCCGGGACTTTTTGTCGGGGCACCGTTGTCGCCGAGACAGGGTTCACTTGGCCTTGGACCGGTGGCATTCATTTCCGCTGGTGTTCTTGTCCACTTGCGAGGCTCTCAAGTCTCCCGAGTTGGATAGGAACGCGCGGCGGAGGGTCCAAACGTTTCTTGCTGGGCTCCTGAAGGAGAGGAAGGACTAAAAAGTCCTCTTCTTCTTTTTAATTACTTAAGGTGAAGTTTTGATGTACCTTTGAGAATGAAGATGACTATAGCCAGCCTCAACATTCACGGCAGCAGGGGTGCACAGCGCAGGTTCCAGAACTTCTCGGTCCTCAGGGACGTGAAGTATGCATTGTGCCTCCTGCAAGAAACCCATACCATTCCGGGAGACGAAGCCACATGGCTCCTGGAGTGGCGAGGGGGGGTCTACATGAGTCACCTAGCCTCCAATTCTGGCGGGGTGGCTATCTTGTTGGCCCCGCATTTTCATCCGGAGATCTTGGGGGTCAAGGAGCTAGTGCCAGGCCAGTTGCTGCACCTGACTGTGGGTCTGGGGGGGGGGGGGGGGGGGGGGGGGCGGTGCTGCACTTCGTGAATGTATACGCTCCCTTGGGCACGCAGCAGCAAGCGAGCTTCTTTGAAGAAGTGTCCACTCATCTCGGCTCCATCGACGCTGGCGAGTGCATCGTCCTCGGGGGGGATTTCAATTGCACCCTCGGGGTCCGGGACCCTCACGGTACCCCGCACTGCACGCGAGGTTTGAGTAAGTTGCGGGACCTGGTTAGGTCCTTCGACTTAGTGGACGTCTGGCGAAATCTCCATCCTAACTCCAGCGTGTTCACCTTTGTGTCACCTGGAGTCGGAGCGTCCAGACTCGACCGCCTTTACGTTTCAAAGGCGTACATGTCCTGCGTTCCAGCTGCTTCTATATGGCCGGTTCCGTGCATGGACCACCGTCTGGTGTGGGCGGAGCTCACTTCGTTCTGCGCTCGGACGGGGTCCACGTACTGGCATTGTAATAACCTGTTGTTGGAAGACCAGCGGTTCCTGGACTCGTTCCGTCGTTTCTGGGCCGGCTGGAGAAGGAAGCAGGGAGGCTTCCCCTCCTTGAGGCTATGGTGGAACGTGGGCAAGACTCACGTCCGAGTTTTCTGTCAAGAGTACGCGAAGGTGTCGACAAAGAGACGCAAATCCAGGGTCGAGCAGTTGGAGAAGGAGGTGCTCGACCTGAAGGCATGTCTCCGGCAGCCTGATGCAGACCCGGCCCTGTGGTCGGTGTACGATGTGAAGAAGGGTGCGCTGAGGGACCTTCAACTGGTTGGGTATCGGGGCGCATTCGTGCGGTCGCGGATCAGGTTCCTCAAGGAGATGGACCGCGGCTCCCCCTTCTTCTACTCGCTGGAAAAAAGGCACGGGGTCCGTCAGCAGCTCTTTATGCTGCAAGCCGACGACGGATCCCTTGTCTCAGTTCCGGAGGGCATCAGGGCCATCGTCCGAGATTACTACACTGCCCTGTTCTCTCCGGATCCGTCCAGCGAGGACGCTTGCAGAGTTTTGTGGGAAGACCTGCCGCAGTTTGGCCCGGAGTGCGCCGGAAAGCTTGACTCCCCTATAAGTCTGGGGGAGCTGACCGGCGCACTCGACGGTCTTTCTAGGGGCAAATCCCCGGTACTAGACGGGCTGACCGTGGAGTTCTTGAGGGCGTTCTGGGACGTCTTGGGGAGCGACTTCGCGTGGGTCCTGGGGGAGAGCATTGCTACACGGGAGATACCCCTTTCATGGCACAAGGCCGTGATTGCCCTGCTGCCGAAGAAGGGGGATCTCCGCCTTCTTAAAAACTGGCACCCGATCTCACTCCTCAGCACGGAATACAAAATCTTCGCCCGAGCCATGTCTTCTCGGCTCGGCACCGTGCTGGACCTCATGATCCACCCTGACCAATCCTACACCGTCCCGGACCGAACCATTTATGATAACATCCATCTGGTCTGGGACATCATCCACCATTCCCAGAGGGCTGGTCTGTCGAACACCTTCCTGTCTCTTGATCAGGAGAAAGCATTCGAAAGGGTGGATCACGGATACTTTCTCGGAACTCTGCGAGCGTTCTGGTTCGGGACGCATTTTGTCGCCCGGATCTGACTTCTGTACACCGCCGCGGAGTGTCTAGTGAATGTTGACGGGTCCCTGACGGCGCCCCTTTGCTTTGGGAGAGGGGTACGTCAGGGCTGCCCCCTTTCTGGCCAGTTGTATTCTATTTGTGTGGAGCCTTTCCTGCGCCTCTTGCGGAGGAGGTTGTCGGGATTGGCCCTGCGTGGGCCGGGCATCGGGGTGGTCCTTTCGGCTTATGCCGATGATGTGCTCCTTATATTTAGTGACCCGGCTGACCTGCGGAGGATGCGCGAGTGCCAGGAGGTCTACTCTGCCGCTTCTTCTGCCAGGATCAACTGGGGTAAATGTTCTGGACTCCTGGTCGGTCAGTGGCAGATGGATCCCCTACCCGAGGAGCTCAGACCTTTCAGCTGGAGCAGGACCAGCCTCCTCTACCTGGGGGTCCATCTCTGCCCCGCTGAGGAATCCTGGCCGGCAAACTGGCAGGAGCTGGAGACAAAAGTCACCGCTCGCCTGCGACGCTGGACAGGACTGCTCTGAGTGCTATCTTACCGAGGTCGAGTTCTGGTCATAAACCAGCAGATCGCCGCCATGTTGTGGTATCGGCTGGTCACTTTGACCCCTCCCCCGGACTTTGTCACAAGAATCCAGAGATTGTTAGTCGACTTCTTCTGGGACAAAAGATTGCACTGGGTCGCTGCTGAGGTTCTGAGTCTCCCGCTTAGGGAGGCCGGTCAGGTGCTAGTGTGCCAACGCACACAGGTGGCGACTTTCCACCTTCAGACCCTGCAGCGATACCTCTACGTTGAGCCTCCTCCTAGATGGTGTGCCCTGATGACGTATTTCTTCCGTCAGGTGCACGGCCTGAATTATGACGTGCAGCTCCTATTTATAGAACAGCTGGGCCTCGGTGGCTCCTTGCAGGCATTGCCCATCTTACCAGGACCTGATCAAAGTCTGGAAAGTGGTCGCCTCGCGACGCAGCTCTCCCCCATCAGGAGTAGCGGCTATCGTCAGAGAGCCGCTGCTCAGCAATCCACCCCTCCGTCCTTTTCAGTGTTTGGTGGAGAGGAGGCCTGTGACCGCAGGGGTGACCAGGATCGGGGATGTGCTGGGTGGCGGAGGACTGGGCTGCATGCTCCCGCAGGAGTTGCCATGATGCGCGTCTGTGAGTGTCCAGGTCGCAGCCGATGCCATCCAAGACCTGAGAATGGTTGTGCTCAGACCCGACGTTATTTTGGGTCTTGAGGTGGCCCAGGTGCGCGCTGGTCTTCTGTCTGAACGTTCCCCTGTTCGGACGGAATTCCACATTGGCCCCAAGCCCCGAACCCTCCCTCGGGTGCTGGTGCCCTGCAATATGAGCCACCTCGGGGACATGCCCTCCGTGCCTTTTGGCATGGCAAAGAGGGGCTTTTTGTATGGACTGCTGCTGCACACCTTCCATTTTCTCACCCTTGTCCACCGCCCAGACATGCCCTGGCCTGCCTTGTTGCCGTCCCACACCAGAGGCCCCTGATGGGAGGCCCTCTACGGAGGTGTCCTCCCCCTTTCTATCGGGGACCTGGGTTGGAGGGTGTTGCTTGCAGCAGTCCCCTATAATATGAAGATGCATAGGTTCACGGACTCTCAGGACACGTGCCCTTTTTGCGGTCTTGTGGAGTCCGTGGACCATGTATACATAGGGTGTTGTAGGCTGCACTCCCTTTTTAGTTATTTGAAAAACCTTTTATTGATGTTTTGTTTGCACTTCAGCCCCACGCTCATGATCTATGGGCACCCGGTGCGGAAGGGGGTCGGGAAGGAGGAGGACCTCCTCGTGAACCTGCTCCTGGGCCTGGCCAAGTTGGCCATTAACAGGTCCAGGCAGCGGGCGATCGACGGGGGAGTCCCGCCCGATTGTTTGTCCCTCTTCCGCGGCTACATTCGCTGCCGGATGTCCCTGGAGAGGGAGCACACGGTGTCTGCTTGCACTCTCGAGGCCTTCCGTTCTCGGTGGGCACCGCGGGGTCTGGGGTGTTTTGTTGACCCCTTTAATCACATTTTGCTTTAAAGTTTGTAAGTTTCCTTTAAACTTTGTTCTTGGTTTTACAGCTGATCTGAATTAGGGGCTGTGCCTGATTTATCCCGATTTTGTTGATTTGGTTTTCATTTAAAAGATTATCAAGAGTTCAAATCTCACAATGGCAAACAATGTAACTTCATCTGAAACAGATGGAAACGGGTTTGTACTCGAAAGAGTTACGTTGATGCGCTCAATCAGGACGCACCTAAGACAATAGTAATGCCCTGGAGTTCTGTTCTGATAATGATATTGCTGCTGGGAGATGACTCGGCTTTTAAATACAGAGATACTTTCTGTTGAGAAAGTGTACCAAGTGGAATGCAATAATGGTATAGCAAATAATGTTGGACTTCCTGTTGTGACATGCTCAAGGTGGATGCTGGAGTAATCTTGAATGACAGAATGGTTCAGTGTTCCTGAGTTTTGCCATTTTACGGCTGGCCCAATTTTAACATAATATAAAAGCAAATTTTAAACGTGCCCATTTTAAACATGTCACTTTATCATTTTCTTTGCTTTGGATCTCTCGGCCGTTGGTGTCCTTGCAGTGCTAGAAGCTGAAACCAGTTATACAAGACCTTTAGCCCTTTTGAGGCTGTTATCTAATTAAAAATCATTTAGCGGTAAATAGATCAATCACAAAATAAAAAATGTTGGGTATTGGTCTTCATTGCTCCCCATTACCCTGTCCGTTCGGGGAAGATGCAGCAAAAGCATGCATGATACGAAAGATTTGTCATCGGTTCAGGTTACTTTAAGATGCTCACTCAACCACTAACCTTCCCCCTACCCACTCCTGTTTTTCCAACTGACCACTGACAGGATATGGCGGTTCAGGATATTCCGTGTGCTTCAACTGTAAGATTGTTGGCCGATCACTAGATCATTCTATGGAACAAATAAATGAAAATCAGAGATAGATTTCGAGTGGCGTAGGAAAATCTACTTTAGCACAGTGCAAAACAGGTAGAATTGCAATGGCTGTCATACATTTCCTGCCTTATGCCTAATAAGCAGGCCCAGGATCTTGTTTTGTGTGGTAAGAAAATTAACAGGCGCATCAGTACAATTATTTTCATGGCTACCATGCTTCTCAACAAGTTTTGCTGCCAATGATTTGTCCTTGAAATATTGTCACTGTTGTAATGTCAGAAGCACAAGGACAGGCGAACAGCTAGCTGCCAAAGCAGGGAAGTGGCGAAAATGAGAAATTTATTTTATTTTAGTGGTTTAATGAAGAGGCGTCTATTGGCCATTGCACAAGGTATAACCCCTCTGTCTTTTTCTGGAAATATAAACTATCTGACAATCAACTGAGGGAGCAGAATGGCACATGGACTTACTTCTCATCAGAAGTAGGCATTCGACAGCGCATCACTCCTTCTCCCATGTGAGTTGCAGCAGGAATATTTGTCCTGATGCATCATTGATTGGTTTTGGACTCAGATCTCTGTGGACATCAAGCTAGAGTTCGACCAACTGACAGACTGCTGACAAGGAGCGCAGTCACAACCAAGGACCAGAAAAAAATAAACAAAAACAAAACGACAGCAGTATGCCAAATACCCTCAGAATATGTTCCATGCTTTACACCATAATGTAAATCATTGGACAAGGTGCATCGGAGATTCGGAGGAGTGGCAAAAGTGATGACTGCAAAAATGTACAAAGTCTGCATAACCTGTTTATTTGTCATTCGAGAAGAAAAGTTTAATAGAAGAGTTACTGTCATGGCCAAAAGTACGACCATTTCTTTTTGGAGGAGTAGGAAATGAGACATTGTGTCCAAGGAGAGGATTACCAGTGAGCGCAGGGCACAACTGTAAGGTTATTGGCTAAGACCCAAAGGTGAGATGAAACTTTATTATATCACAGCAATGTGCTATCCATTAAGTACACAACTTGAAATGCTATTGCCAGCAACTTTAAAAGCAACTTTCAAAAGAAGTTAGGATAAATGCTTGAAGAGGGAAACTTTACTGATTATGAGGTAATGAGATAGATCTAGGTCTATACGGATATATTTTCCAAAAAAATACATGGAATGCCACCCGTCCCTATTTTTCCCTTCTCAATCAAAGTGACCATCTCAGAAAACATCAAAATATAATTAAAGGAAATTGAGAGTATTCATCGCTAACTCGTAAAACAGTTTATTTTAATTACCTGTTTCGTCTAGAAATTTGTTCGCATCTTGCAGTTCTGAAGCAAAACAAGAAACAGGGCTTGTAATTAAATGTTTTCAACACCTGGTCCTGCTTTCCACAATGTCATGTCTGGCGGAAAAATGCACTAACCTAATTCAGGGCAGAAGGAAGGGGACTACAAAACATAGCATTCCTGCTGGCTGTCAGCTCGGTGTTGGAGTGGGGATGCTGGACCAAGAGACGGAAATGATGACATAATTGCATGACGTTCTGGTCATATCCCATGTGACATGCTGTGTCCCCTTTAGGACACACATGCCGGAAACGTAGTCAGTTGGAAAGCATGCACAGCAGATGTGCCATATTAGCACTCGGGTTATAGATGCTGAGTTGTGAAGGCAAGTTTTTTTCGGTTAGGCTTTAATTTAGTTCAAGGTAGTAAATTACTTCCTGAACAAACACTCGTACTTAGATTTTAAAATTAATAGAAGTTAAGAGACAGGGAACACATATATCTTTTAGGTTCTTCAGACCATGGCAAGACCATTCCAGGACTTTCTTGTGATAAGACAAACCACTTATTGTTAGGTAGCTCAGTGCTATTTTGGAACTCACTGCAGAAATTCTTTTGACGCGATTAGTTACTTGAAATTCTCAAGATGGCTAATGATAGTGTTTAGTTAGAAAATAAGCTGTCTTCGTTATTGGTTGCTCTAAGGTAATATCGGGCCTAATATATTTTAATGGGTGAACAGGTTCTGGAGGCGAAATGACATGATGTTGTTTCTATGTTTCCTAATGGCCCACTAGTAATTCGTGATTATTTATTTCCATGGGTAGGGAATATCATATGTGGCAGCATCCTAGTCTTTCCTTCTGACGTGCCACCCACACCCTTTGGAATGATATGAGGATGTTCCTCACTCCATTGCCTCCAATCTTCCTTGAAATACCCAATTTTCAGTGGTCTTTCTTCTCTTGATGTCCGATCATACACCTTCAGGTCTAGCCTTGAGAAGGTTTTCATTTGATCTCCATCGACAAAGTAGTAAAGTTGACAAAAATGTTAATATTGTTTCCCGATGGATTAAGGTATATATGGAGAAATAAGGCGTCAAGCTCCACAATTGTCTGGGCAAGCTCTTTCCTCATTATCACACACTTAGATGTAGGTGGGAGACATCACATGCAATAATTTGTTTAATATAATCTCTGTCTTTCCGAGTAAGCACCTTAATATGCGATAGAACAGGAAATCAACCCCGACTACAAGAGCTAAAAAGATCGACTTAAAGACTGCAGTTGAACAATGTGAAGGCGTCCCACGACGACCTGATGCCTATAAAAGACTCCTACAGTGAAGTCATTGCTGTGATGTAGGAAAGGCTTGAGTTATTGCCTGGGAAAAATCTTACCACAGGCAACGATAGAGACATGGCATATATACTCAATGTTTATTTTTATTTGGTATTCACCAGAGGTTTAGGCCACGTGCAAATGACATTGGGTGATGTGTTAAATACTGCCATAAGTACATTTAAAATGAGAAGGGGATATAAGAAATAAACAAATACATTAAACGAGGTTAAAACGCTTGACAAGTAAAGATTTATTCTTGCAAGTTCATGAAATCTCAGGAGGAGATTGCAGAGGAACTAATAATGGTGCTTAAACATACTTTACAAAAAAAAAAACACGTGTGGTGTAAAAGCATTGGAGGATGCCTGTTGCAATTTCTATATGTAAGAAAGCGGGACTGTGGATGGTGGGAAGAGCAAGATCATTCAGCTAAACAACAGTACTGATTATAGAGAGGAAGTGAGTGCTTCATTTTCTCGACAGTTGGTGCCTGACATAATGAACAATTCCAGCGTTTTCTGTTTTTATTTCCGGTTTCCATCTGACAGTTTTTTTTTTGTTTTCGTCTTGCAGAGCATGATATCAGTAATAGGAAAAGGAATTCCATCCCCAATGAAAGAGCAGACAAACGAGACTATATAAACGAAGTTATCAGTATGAACAGTCAACATGAATTTGAAATGAAATATTTTGTTTGCTCAAACTTATTGAATTTTGAAGTGATTGCCAGAAGACCAGGGATTTGTAATGCTGCAAATGTAACTTATCTTCATTCTCAAAGCGGTCTTGATTAAGTTTATCCAGAATTAAATAAATAATAATGTCAGCGAATGTAAAGTCAGCAGGCAAGGGAAAGAATGGTTTGCTGGTTGAATCGATTCATAAAACAACATGTGTGAGTAAAGGTTTTCCGACATAATGGCAACAAGGTTGGCCATTGCGTTCTAAAGGGGTCACTGGTGGGACAACAGACGTTCACCATTTCCATGTACAGTTTCGGCACTGGAATCAAAATGACGTTTCTAAATTTGAGGACCGCTCCAAATGTTGAAGAACAATCAATACTGAGGCAGACGGCATTGATGTAGAGGGGAATAGCAATAAATCTCAACACTATAGACTGGAAGGTAGTACATTTAACCTGAAGAATAGGTGTGCTAATAGTTCGATGGACGTTTCTGCTGTAGGTCGGGCACAGGAACACAGGAATCACAGAGGCCAAAAGCAGTTATTACCAATATTATTCTCATTGTTTAGCAAGGCCACAAACATTAAACACTCGGCTTCATTTCTATAGGGTTGGACTTGAAAGACGGTGACTAGAAGGGACCAGCTAAGATTTGCAAGCATCATAGCAGGAAGGAAAGCCTATATATATCAGGAATTGGTGAGCAGTTTTACTCTCTCCTCTCGAAAACAAACTGAAGTGGTGAAATAATGGACGTATATAAAGCTATGGAAGAAATTGATTCACTTGGTACATTGAAAATATTTCCCATTGCGTCGAAATACGTTCAGAGGGGCTATGAATACAAACTTCTTCTTCTAAAAAAAATCCAATTGTAAATTGAGAATTAACCCCTTCCCTAAACGGTGGTGAGAATGTGTAACTCGTGACCGCAGCTTTGGTGGCAATGACGAGTACAGGTGAATGTAACTGGAAGCTGGAGGCGTACAAAAGGCAAAATGAACAGATGGTTACATTGATAAATTTGCATGAGGGAAGAGTGGAGGCTTGGAAGGAGAATGAGAGGGAGCATATACCGCTGACATTTAATAACCGTTTCCTTGGCCGTACATTCTGTGCAATCCTGTGCACGTGAAAAAGGCTGTGAAATTACTGAGGGGAGGAAAGAACATATGAATGGTGTCTGACAGGGCTAGGAAAGAAATAATTAAAACCATGATGGCACACAGCAAAACGGCCTTTAATGAAAAAGTGGAGAAAAAAATGTCCAGGTCCGTAATTATGAATAATATAACAATATGAATGACGTCCTGTCTGGAAAATAAATATAATGTAAGTGGTTACAATCTAAAGTTCTTGAACTTCATGTCAGTTGGAATGCTACTTTAATTCCTAATAGGGAGAAGATATGTTCTTTCTAGAACTTGCTTTGAAATTAATTAGAACCGTTAGGGGGCGAGGACTGAGAGGTCAAGTTGGAAGTAACAATTTTAAAATAACAGTTGACAGGAAAGTTAGTTTCTCACTAAACGTAGGTGGTCAGCCAAATATCGCATTTCAGCCCCCCAGTGTAGGGGCAACCACATTGTAAACAGCAAATGCAATATATGCCATTCAAAGAGTTGCAAGTATAAAATTGAAAGGGGAAAGGGAGCAGTTGCACAGTCACTGCATTTTATACGCTTGCTGGGAAGATGCTGTCGGAGGTGCGCCTGGTAGTAGGAATACAGAAGACTGGCTATGGTACGATGGAGGGAAAGTTTCTCTGGCAGCTTGCACGTTTTTATGGGGAACTGTCGGTGTAGTTACTGGTGGCATTGCACTGGACGAGGAGTATCAGCTGAATGTCAGAAATGGTGCCGTGGATGATAGGCACAGGAGAAATTCTATCAGAGTTCTGAGGAAGAGAGAAATGGTTGAAAGCCAAATCACCAGAAAAAGCATCGCTACCATTCAGAGTCCTTTAAATGGATAAGGGAATTTAAGTAACAAAGAATAAAAATGTCAGAAGCGTTGATTTAAAATCCAGTATCGGCAGAACAGTTGGTATGCAGATGCACAAACGCGGCTAAAATAATACAATTCTCATTGGGCATGGATGGCACGAAATGTAATGAAGATAGCTGTGTGTAGATATTAGTGCACAGCCGACAGTGTGCCACCTCCTCTTCCCGCAATAATGGAGCTAGACTAGCCGAGTAAGTGAAAGGAATTGTAGGAAAGGGAGCATGTGAATGCCGAACTTTGGCAATTTGACACAAAATTGTGGGAAAATCTGCTTCCTCCTCTGTCTGCTGCCTCTGCAGGTGCCATAAAGCTGATGTTGGTTTGCTCGAAAGCCTTCAACAGCTGTGATTGAATATCATCGACCCGAATTATTAAGTACCTTTTGTCTGCCCATAGTTACTATCTGACAGCGACATATTTTTTTTTACCAGTTTCTATGTTTTTCATATTTCTGCATCAGAACATTTTTACATAAAAATTTCAGTAACTTGAGGTTTAAATATTGTCAAATACCCTGCTGTTAAGTCATCTGCTTTTCTTGAGGCGCTTCATGAAAGCTTTCCTATACATCTGATGGGATAGATGAAACTGCATGCAAGTTCTCGTCAGTATATATTAGCTTCGAAAGTAGGTATCCTCTCATCACTACGAATTTATACTCAAATGCCTGTAGTGGGTCCTGCATCGGCAACTTGCATACTTGGATGGACGAGTACTTCTAAATGAATGCGCAAGTAACCCTTTCTACCATTGTGGAAATAAAAATAGGGTTGGTTTAAAACACCTGGTGGGCGCTTCCGCAGCAGTAAAGCAGGAACACCTCCTCTAGCTTGGTATTATATTACAGTGTGATCAGGAGATATATATTTTAGAGGATGCAATGATCTTGCCTCTTTCTTTCTTGGCCAGTTTTTGTTCTATAGGAATAAAATGGTAAGTAGAAGGCATAAATAAAGAAAAATTGTGAGCATATATATAATATGTCAATTATGGTACATTTATTGCATCCATTCATTTAAGGATTCGACTGTTCTTTGGGGGGATTGCTTATCACAGGGCTTATTGTCTTTCTGGCATATTTTCCACTGAAATCCTGGATAGTAACCTACCTTTATGACATGTGCACAGGCTGAAGTTAGACATGCATGTTGGAAACTGAATCAGCAGATTTGATTGGGGCGCTCCTTATAAGACACACTTGGTATTCATTCAAGTGAAGTTATTCCCATTGAATGTCTTTCGGAGCTTATAATGTGCGACCAATGCGATACGGTCTGTTTAACTTTCCTAACCCATTTACAAATCTCAGGCCCTGTGTCATTGGCATCACCTTGTTACCAAGTGCATGTGTTGTCCTTTGTTTTAAAACAGTGATAATTGTGCCGTTTGATTCACCGAGTCTCCTACAATTTTGTGCAGAAGAATCCCGTCGATTGGAGGAACCGATCTGCAATATGTTATGCAGAAATTACGGGGGTGAATAGTCAGCTAGGACAACTCATTCTCAGGACAAATGCCTTCTGCGTTCTAGGAAACCAATTAAAATGAAAATCATACCTTCACCAGGACCTTTAAATAAATAGCATGAGGCAGAGGGAGAGGTTGGCGTAGCAGCAATGTCACCTGGATAGTATTTCACATGCCCAGGCTAATGCTCTGGGGGCAAGGGTTCAAATCCCACCATGGCAGCTAAAGGAATTTAAGTTCAATAAAATAAGTATGGAATTGGAAACCTCAGTTTTGGTAAGCATGATACCAATGCTCCTTTAAGGAAGGAAATCTGTCATCATTCCCTGCTCTGGCTACATGTGACTTCAGACTTAGGTGGTTGACTGTTAATGAGTCTCTGAAACAGCATGGTTAGGCACTCAGTGCAATGATAATTAGGGATTGGCAACGAATGCGGGTGGCCAAAAAAGCACGCAACCTGCCCCACATCCAGCTTTGCTCATTGCTCCTCATGTTCTATTTATGTGTTCATGGAACGGAATGCATATTATGGAGCATAATAGGTGTAAATTGTTAACATTATGCAAAGGAAATGCCTGCGATTCAGTTGTTTGGAAAATTCCATCACTCCGTTTCCACCGCAGAGTGGCATTCTTCCTTTACTTATTTAACCGAATATGAAAGAGGAAGATTGGGGAATACTCAGAAGTAATGTATTCAGCAGTTTTATGGGGAAAACATGTGCTATTTATTATTTTCATTGTTCTTTTATCATTTCCTGTCCCGTTTATAGTGGAACACTGAGTTATGTTTCTATCAGATGTTGATCATCAGCTCTGCAGTGCTTGTGCATTGTAATTATATCGATGATTAGCAGATGAAGGTAAGAAGACAGCTTGCATGAAAGTGGCTTAAAACCCCTTGAGTGTAAAACTATTCAAACATTTCTGGTAGTTGGAGAAATAACAGGGGCTATAAAATTGACACTGCCACTCCGCACTTCAGGAACACAAATTGACTAACCTCTTAACAGAAAGTAACGGAGAAATCTGAAAATCTCCCTTCTGTTTCACACAAGGAAATGACACTAAGTGCCATGAAGTTTTAAGGAGCTAGAACTTGATATTTTGTTGGGTAATGGTGTCAAGGACGATTGAGAACAGGCAGGTGATGAAGTCATGGATATGATCACCTATGATTCAACCAAATGATGGACAACGCTCCAGGTGCTGAAAACATATTCCTGTTTTAATGTCACGGGTGCCTGTTCTTTACGTGTCAGGAATGAATCGGCACACAAGAGTAAGTACAATTAGATAAAGACATTTTGGATCTTCGGCCTTACTCCATCATTAAAATATACCATGACAGGCCACTTATCTCAACTACACCTTCACACACAATTCCTGTATCCTCTGATCCCTTCTCTATAGGTCTCTGCCTTGTAAACGCTCAGACATAAATGTTCACAACTCTCTCCGCTAGGGAAATCCAATGGTTTACATCTCTTAAGTGATGAAATGTCTCTCCATCAGAATTGAACGTTATTTTTGTCTGTGGCACATAATTCGAGCCTCCCCAGCCATGGAAATAACTTCCAGCATCGATCCACTCAAGTTCTTTAGAATCCTGCATGTTTCAATGAGACCTCTATTTATTCTTGGAAACCGTCGGGAATATAGCTCTACTCGTCATTGGGCAATCTCCTCAACCAAGAATTAAAGTTAGCGAAACTTGCCTTTCACTCCATCTATCGCTAAGTGCACCAACACACTTCCACCATCCAGGTTTGGCCACACGAGCGACCTATGAAGTAACAGTGGACTTCATCACTCACAGACTCTTCGTCACGTTACCAAAAAGCTCTCTTTTGGAATTAAAGTTTGCTCCGGTATGTGAAATTTTTGATTTTCCGTATATATTATCCCTCCACAAAAAAATATTATTTGCCATTCGGCTACGATTTACAGAGTATTTCAGGTTGCCTTGTCTGCCTTAACATTAATCTCATCAGATTTCTCCACTTTCTGTTACATCTGACAGGGCTTCTAAACTCAATTAACTCACCTATGTATTTCACAAATATCTTATAGTTTATTTTTGAACATATCTTTGTCACTGGGAAGCGAGATTTTCAACTTCAGCAGTAATCGCAGGAGGCATGTTTCATGCTTGATCTTAAGTAAGGTCCATTAGATCTGTGTGCTGGCCCAGGAGCCATCTGGCTCCTGGGGATGAATGAGACATGCGTTACACTTATGAAGACATCATGCAATTCAGTGGCATGTTTAATAATTTCGTTGAAATGTGAATTGATACGCTGACTATGGGAAAGAGTGACTGAAGTTAATCTAAGCCAAAACTATACTTTGTGATCACTACGAATATTTTAACGATCTTCCTGGTTCATACCTTGACTTTTAGCCCAGGTCTAAACTTCAAACTGTTTTTGCAGTTAAAAGTAAAAGAAAATGCACAACACTGCCCGATTCAATCTATTTTTTTCGAAGTGCAGTTGGTTTTAAAATGTCAAAAAGTCTCCTGTATTAATTTGCATTGCAAGAATTGAGGCATCGACCGGGATTACATGACAATTTTAATCTCTTCGAATATTATAGTTTTTAATAGGTTTGCAAAAGTGTAATACTTAAATTCCATCGCTAAGCATGGACATCATTAAATCTTTGACCCACAATGTAAACCGGCTGACATCGAGGTAAGTGCCCAAAATGCAAACGTCGAGCTAAAGTTTCATTGAATTGGAAAAGGTTATCACCGGATGGCCAATGTTGTACGAACCATTCCATCACATCATCTAATGATCGAGTTTTTCCAATTTGCCGTGGACCCTTCACCTGTTTCTCCAAGTGTTTCTGATTTCATTTCCAGTTCTACAAAGAAAATCGATTTTATTAGATACTAAATTTCTAACGTTTTGCAGAGTCCCGACATCTGATGCCTTTAAGCAAGTATTCAACTGACCTAAAATTTCTTTCTGCTTTTCCCTGGCTCTGTGCCAGGGAAATTGTTGTTACACAACAGTCGAGTTTGTTATAAACCTTCTGTTTGTTATAACTCACCTTCAAGAGTCATAAAACCTCATACGAATGTAGGCATATGTTAAAGTGATACCAAAAATCAAGTTCCCCTTTCCTAACACACATATACAGAGATAAAAAATAAGCTTAAAAGTAAAGCTAAATCTACTTTTTAACATTCGCAAATACAAATATATCTTACTTATACTATTTCTTTTTCCTGGCCATTTTAATTAAGCACGAGTATTCAGTTAACAAGGATACTTTCTCTTCGAAAAATTATGAAGTACGACAGCACATTGGATGCAGACGTTTACAAGTTCATATTACCAAAGACGAGAAATTTAAATGGGCAGAGCGTGAATGATTGAATCCCTTGTGTAAAGCTATGAAGTTTTGGTGGAAGGAAAAGAAAAACCGTTTTGAAATGTGCAGAAGAAGGGGCAGGATTTTGTGTCCTAATACACAATTACTGAATGGATGCGCAACCATTTCGGAACGTCCCTCCAAAATATGAGTTACTGGGTTTGTAGTATCGCAGTGCGTCCAGGAAATATTTTAATGCCTAAGAGAGAATAGTGATGAGAGTGCATGAGGATATTACTGCCATGGGATTGGGGGAGATGGCGGTGGGGGGAGGGGCATCTTGTGGCGATGAGAGAGAGTCAGTCAACAGGAGAGATTGGGAAAAGGTCGGACTTTAGTCTTTGGAATGAATAGGGTTGAGTCATGGCCAAGTATTGGTATACAAGTTGATATTTGTTACATTTGGGGGCTGCATCAATAGCCAATGGCCACAGATTTAAAATCATTCATAGGTATCTGGAAGTAGATGATGAGATTGTTTATATCTAACGAGAGTTGGATATGTATTTGAGGATAAGGTACATAGATGGCATCAAAACGTGGGATAGGGTTTTGGGAGGTAGGGGGTGAGTGGGCGGCTGTCAGCACACCAGCAATTTAAAAAATTCAGCAGAGAGAGGGTGAGGCAATTGTCATCCTTCTGTACTGCACATTGGTACTTTCCTATTAATTTATGACATATAATTTAGGCATTGAGTGGGGAAATGAAAGAAACGACGTGTTGACCCCACCCAGCTCATCCAGATTTTATACTAATATTTATCAATCAGTGTTTCTGCCCCAGCTGGAGTATTGTATCTACAACTGGACAACAGTTATCAAGGGCTTGCAGAGGACTCGAGAGGAAATGATAAGTTTGGCAGCATGAATTAGGAAATTCGTTCATTCTGTTAGGTTAGAACAGGTTGGATTGCTCAGCAAGGAGCTGAAAATATAGATGGGTGATTTAATTGATGCGCCTAAAACTGCATCATATTTTAAAAGAGATAATATGACTAAACTGCTTCCACTGGCCAGAGGATCTGTAACAGAAGAAACCAATTGTCTGGTAATTAACAGAAGATCTAGTGGGGAGATGAAAGCATATCGTTGGTGCAATGAGTGGTTGTGATTCGAAATGCATTATTTTGAAGAAAAGCAGTAGATATATATTAATGCTAACACACAAGCACAAATTGGATAAATATTTGAAGGTGAAATAATACTACAGATCTTAGAGAAAAGAATATGTACTTATTGTGTCGGCCATTCATTAATTAGTTTGCAGTTATCAGAGTGCTTCGAATCCTCAACACTACAGCCAAGTGGGTCAATGCAGATTTAGGATTATGCACTGCAGCAGTATTTGAAACCAAACCATTTTGTCAGCTTGAGATCCGCTGACTTACAACCGATGCTTTGGGATAGTCAGTTGTGTAGATCCAGATTGCGTGGACATGATTTCAATGTTAATTTGGATACACGTAATGCTTGGACGGATTAATGAGCAATTGAATTATTATATATGTGCTAGTTTATTGACAGCTGGATATGTTGATGGGATTATGATTAATAGATAGATAAATAGGGAGATGGATAGTTAGGTAGACAGTTAGAAAGATAGATAAATATGGAGAGGCGGATGCATAGGCAGATGGATGGGCGGATGGACGGATGGATGGATGGATGGATGGACGGATGGATGGGTGGATGGGTGGATGGATGGATGGATGGATGGACGGATAGATGGATGGATGGATGGATGGATCGATGGACAGATGGACGGACGGATGGACGGATGGATGGGTGGATGGATGGACAGGTGGATGGACGGATAGATGGGTGGATGGATGGACGGCTGGATGGACGTTTGGACGGATGGATGGTCGGATGAATGGGTGGATGGACTGATGGACGGACGGATGGATGGGTAGATGGATGGACGGATGGATGGACGGATGGATGGGTGGATGGATGAATGGATGGATGGACGTATGGATGTTTGGATGTATGGATGGATGGACGGATGGGAGGATGGATGGATGGATGGATGGGAGGATGGGAGGATGGATGGATGGACGGATGGACGGAGAGATGGACAGATGGACGGATGGATGGATGGATGGACAGATGGATGGATGGATGGAAGGATGGATGGACGGATGGAAGGATGGATGGATGGATGGATGGATGGACACATGAATGGACGGATGGAAGGATGAATGTACGGAAGGAAGGATGGATGGACGGATGGATGGACGGATGGAAGGATGGATGGATGGATGGATGGATGGATGGATGGACGGATGGATGGACGGATGGATGGATGGATGGAAGGATGGTTGGATCGATAGATGGACGGATGGATGGACGGATGGATGGATGGAAGGAAGAATGGATGTACGGATGGAAGGATGAATGTACGGAAGGAAGGACAGGTGGACGGATGGATGGACGGATGGAAGGATGGATGGATGGATGGATGGATGGACGGATGGATGGACGGATGGATGGATGGAAGGAAGAATGGATGTACGGATGGACGGATGAATGGACAAAAGGAAGGTTGGATGGGTGGATGGAATGATGGATGGACGAATGGGAGGATGGATGGATGGATGGATAGGAGGCTGGATGGACGGATGGACGGATGGGTGGGCGGATGGATGGATGGACGCATGGATGGGCGGATGGATGTATGGGCCGATGGATGGACGGATGGATGGGCGGATGGATGGATGGACGGAGGGGAGGATGGATGGACGGATGGACGGATGGATGGATAGATGGACGGATGGGTGGATGGATGGACGGATGGGTGGATGGGAGGATGGATGGGTGGATGGATGGACGGATGGATGGATGGACGGGTGGATGGATGGATGGACGGATGGATGGATGGATGGACGGATGGACGGATGGGTGGACGGTTTGATGGGTGGATGGATGGACGGATGGATGGATGGATGGACGGTTGGAAGGATGGATGGACGGATGGACGGATGGGTGGATGGATGGACGAATGGACGGATGGATGGGTGGATGGATGGATGGACGGATGGATGGATGGACGGATGGATGGACGGATTGATGGGTGGATGGATGGATGGACGGATGGATGGATGGATGGACGGATGGAAGGATGGATGGGTGGATGGATGGATGGACGGTTGGAAGGATGGATGGGTGGATGGATGGATGGATGGATGGATGGACGGATGGATGCATGGATGGATGGATGGGTAGATGGACGGATGGACGGATGGATGGGTGGATGGATGGATGGACGGATGGATGGGTGGATGGGTGGATGGACGGATGGATGGGCGGATGGATGGATGGACGGATGGATGGATGGGCGGATGGATGGATGGGCGGATGGATGGATGGGCGGATGGATGGATGGATGGACGGATGGGTGAATGGGAGGATGGATGGGTGGATGGATGGACGGATGGACGGATGGATGGGTGGATGGATGGATGGACGGATGGATGGATGGATGGACGGATGGACGGATGGATGGACGGATTGATGGGTGGATGGATGGATGGACGGATGGATGAATGGATGGACGGATGGAAGGATGGATGGGTGGATGGATGGATGGACGGATGGATGGACGGATGGATGGATGGGCGGATGGATGGATGGCTGGACGGATGGATGGATGGATGCACGGATGGACGGATGGATGGGCGGATGGATGGATGGATGGATGGATGGGCGGATGGATGGAAGGATGGACAGATGGATGGACGGATAGACGGATGGATGGGTGGATGGATGAACAGATGGACGGATGGGCTGATGGGTGGATGGGAGGATCGATGGGTGGACCGATGGACGGATGGATGGACAGATGGATGGATGGATGGGAGGATTCACGGATGGATGGTCGGATGGATGGACGGATGGATGGATCGATCGACGGATGAACAGATGGATGGGCTGCTGGACGAATGGGCGGATGGGAGGATGCGAGGATGGATGCGTGGATGGATGGGTGGACGGATGGACGGATGGACGGATGGACGGATGGATGGATGGGAGGGTGGATGGACAGATGGGAGGATAGATGGATGGATAGATGGACGGATGGCTGGACGGATGGATGGACGGATGGGCAGATGGATGGATGGATGGACGGATGGGAGGATGGACGGATGGGAGGATGGGTGGACGGATGGATGGATGGGTGGATTGTTGGACGGATGGATGGACGGATGGATGGATGGGCGGATGGGAGCATGAATCGATGGATGGATGGACAGATGGAAGGATAGATGGGCAGATGGATGGATGAACGGATGGGCGGATGGACAGATGGGCAGATGGAAGGGTGGATGGATGGACGGATGGACAGATGGGTGGACGGTGCATGGGCAGATGGATGGGTGGATGGATGGATGGACGGATGGGCAGATGGACGGATGGGCGGATGGATGGGCGGATGGATCGGTGGATGAACGGATGGACGGATGGGCAGTGGGTCGGATGGGCGGATGGATGGGCAGATGGGTGGATGGATGGACGGATGGATGGATGGGCAGAGGAATGGATGGGCGGATGGATGGGCAGATGGGTGGATGGATGGACGGATGGATGGATGGGTGGATGGACAGATGGGTGGATGGATGGACGGATGGATGGATGGGTGGATGGACAGATGGGTGGACGGATGCATGGGCAGATGGATGGACGGATGGATGGATGGACGGATGTGCAGATGGATGGGCGGATGGACGGATGGACGGATGGATGGATGGATGGGTGGATGAATAGATGGGCAGATTGATAGATGGGGGGATGGATGTACGGATGGGCAGATGGATGGATGGGCAGAGGGGCGGATGGATGGATGAATGGACGAATGGATGCATGGACGGATGGATGGACGGATGTAAAAATGGATGGAATGACGGATTGATGGACAGATAGATGGATGGGTGGATGGATGGGCAGATGGATGAATGGGCGGATGGATGGACGGATGGATGGACGGATGGATGGGCAGATGGATGAATGGGCGGATGGATGGACGGATGGATGGACGGATGGATGGGCGGATGGACGGCTGGGCATATGTGCGTATGGGCGGATGCACGGATGGATGGATGGATGGATGGACGGATGGATGGATGGATGGGCTTATGGGTGGATGGGCGGATGGTCAGATGGATGGATGGACAGATGGATGGATGAGTGGATGGGAGCATGAATGGACGGATGGATGGACGGATGGAAGGACAGATGGGCAGATGGACGGATGGACAGATGGGTGGTTGGATGGGCGGATGGATCGTTGGACGGACGGATGGACGGATGGGCGGATGGACAGATGAGTGGACGGATGCATGGGCAGATGGATGGATGGATGGACGGATGAGCGGATGGATGGGTGGATGGCTGGATGGATGGACGGATGGATGGATGAGCTGATGGATGGGTGGATGAATGGACGGATGGACGGATGGATGGATGGATGGATGAAGGAGCAGATGAGCGGATGGATGGGCGGATGAATGGACGGATGGACGGATGGATGAATGGATGGACGGATGGTTGGATGGATGGATGTTTAGATGGATGGACCGATGGGCGGATGGATGGACGGATGGACAGATGGATGGATGGACGGATGGAATGACGGATTGATGGACAGATAGATGGATGGGTGGATGGATGGGCAGATGGATGAATGGGCGGATGGATGGACGGATGGATGGACGGATGGATGGGCAGGTGGATGAATGGGCGGATGGATGGACGGATGGATGGACGGATGGATGGGCGGATGGACGGCTGGGCATATGTGCGTATGGGCGGATGCACGGATGGATGGATGGATGGATGGACGGATGGATGGATGGATGGGCTTATGGGTGGATGGGCGGATGGTCAGATGGATGGATGGACAGATGGATGGATGAGTGGATGGGAGCATGAATGGACGGATGGATGGACGGATGGAAGGACAGATGGGCAGATGGACGGATGGACAGATGGGTGGTTGGATGGGCGGATGGATCGTTGGACGGACGGATGGACGGATGGGCGGATGGACAGATGAGTGGACGGATGCATGGGCAGATGGATGGATGGATGGACGGATGAGCGGATGGATGGGTGGATGGCTGGATGGATGGACGGATGGATGGATGAGCTGATGGATGGGTGGATGAATGGACGGATGGACGGATGGATGGATGGATGGATGAAGGAGCAGATGAGCGGATGGATGGGCGGATGAATGGACGGATGGACGGATGGATGGATGGATGGATGAATGGGCAGATGAATGGATGTGCAGATGGATAGATGGGGGGATGGATGGACGGATGGGCAGATGGATGGATGGGTGGAGGGGCGGATGGATGGATGAATGGACGAATGGATGGATGGGCGGATGGATTGACGGATGGATGGATGTGCGGATGGATGGATGGATGGATGGATGGATGGATGGATGGATGGTTGGATGGACGGATGGTTGGATGGATGGACCGATGGGCGGATGGATGGACGGATGGAATGACGGATTGATGGAAGGATAGATGGATGGGTGGATGGATGACCAGATGGATGAATGGGCGGATGGATGGATGCATGGATGGGCGGATGGATGGGCAGATGGACGGATGGGCATATGTGCATATGGGCGGATGCACCGATGGATGGATGGATGGATGGACGGATGGATGGATGGGCTGATGGGCGGATGGTCAGATGGATGGATGGACAGATGGACAGATGGGCAGATGGGTGGATCGGCGGAAGGATGGGCAGATGTACGGATGGACGGATGGGTGGATGGATGGGCAGATGGATGGATGGGCGGATGTGCGGATGGGCGGATGGTTGGATAGATGGATTGATGGACGGATGGACAGATAGATGGATGGGCGGATGGATGGACGGATGGATGGACGGATGGACGGATGGGCGGACGGATGGATGGATGGACGGATGGATGGATGGATGGGCGGATGGGCCGATAGAAGGATGGGCGGATGGACAGATGGATGGATAGAAGGACGGATGGATGGACGGATGGACGGATGGGCGGATGGACGGACAGATGGACGGAAGGATGGATGTATGGACCGAAGGACGGATGGATGGACGGATGGGCAGATGGATGGATGGATGGATGAGCGGATGGATGGATGGACGGATGGATGGATGGAAGGATGGATGGATAGGCGGAAGGATAGATGGATGGACGGATAGGCGGACGGATGGATGGATGGATAGATGGACGGACAGGCTGATGGATTTACGGATGGGCGGATGAATGGATGGATGGATGGAAAGAATGGTGGCGGGATGGAGACTCTGATGTCTAGATGTATGTTATGCCTTGGCTCATGGTACATAATTGAAACAATGTTTTTTGTTACATAATCAACTCACTTCCACTGCTGAGAGGAACACATTGGAAAATGGGAACAATGTATTTTCCCCTTCCAGAACCATACCTTTCACTTTTTGGTGCAACTTTTCTTCTGCAAGAAAAAAAGAGAGAACCACAATGTTGTTGGAGAAAGCACACTCACTTTACATAGGATGCTTGCTTTGAACTGAATAGCCAAGCATAATATCATGAAAAATATGCTGAATAATATTCATAGATAATGATATAACCATGATATGAGCCTAATTGCTTTGAAATTTTGAGCAATTTTCTGAATCTGCCGAGAACTGAAATGCTCCACTCATTGCAGGGAACTTCAGCACTGGCAAACTCTCTCCAAGATACAGACCATTGTGACTTGGAAAAGTGTCGTTTCTCCTTCACTGTCGCTACTTGTAATCCTGTAACACCCTCCCGAGCAACACCATAGATGTGCTCACACTTCATGAAGAACTGCAGTTCCAGTAAGTGGCTCACCACCGTCTGTTCAAACAAATGGTGGATGGGCAACACCTGCTTGCGAAGGCAGCGATGTCCACCTCCCCTGAACAAATATATAGATTGATAAATGTTACTGTACTCAGATATTTTCTTGAAATTGTGCTACTTCGCATTTGTCATTAGTTTCTCATATCCCACATAAAGAAGAAATATTGAATGCAGCTTCACCCATGGAACTCCATCGGTCAGAATACATTCTGTAGAAAATGAGGGCCAACCCCCTTTTTACAGCACTGACTGGTGTATTCCGTTAAGGTTAATGGTCCAGTATTTGAATGTGTTTTAATTAATGGGTGAGTGAATGATGAGTGGAGGAATGAAGTGAATGTGCGAATGAGTGAGTGGGCAGTGAATGCATCTGCAGGTGGATGAGATGGGTTTTCAGGTGATTCCGTGAGATGAGTGGATAGTTGCGTGACGTGAGTACATGAGATGGTTAGTTCGATAAGATGGGTAAACTGCTACGTGTGTAAGTGGGTGGGTGTGGCTGGTGGGTATGTGGGAGAGATTGATATGTGAGTAAGTCGACAGATCGATGATTCAGTAGATGGGTGAGGTGGATGAATGGACAGATGTGTGAGAGGTATGATGATAGTTTTGTATATTGGTGTGCTTTGTAGGTAGGTGAGTGGTTTGGTGGGTGAGGTGGATGTGTGGTCATGTGCGTGAGCTATTTAGATTGTTTACTACCTCGATGAGTCAGAAGAGTGTCTGGAAGAGTTGGGCAGGCAGATAAGTTAGTGATAAAAACAAAAAAAACTGCAGATGCTGGAAATCCAAAACAAAAACAGAATTACCTGGAAAAACTCAGCAGGTCTGGCAGCATCGGCGGAGATGAAAAGAGTTGGCTTGAAACGTCAACTCTTTTCTTCTCCGCTGATGCTGCCAGACCTGCTGAATTTTTTCAGGTAATTCTGAGATAAGTTAGTGATATGGGTGTGTGGGTAGGCGGGTGAGTGGGTAGGTGGGTGTTGTTGGTAGTTCCTTAGGTAATGAGTTGTGCACATAGATGAATGGCTGAAGTGGGTAGGTGGGTTCGGTGATGATGGATCGATGGGTAGGTCAGTGCAGTAGGAAGGTGGGAGACTGGGTAGTGTGTAGATCATGCTTGCGGTGGTACGTGAAGTGGGTGAAATGGATATGTGTGTATTTGTATGAGTGCATAGTCGGGCCAGGAGGGGCGGGGTTGTTTGGTGTATGGGGAAGCAATCTGGTGTTTGGTGGTGATCAGTTATTATAGTAGGCTCGTGAACGTGGAGTCAGACGTTGCCGAGTGATTTGGTAGTAGTTGGGGTAGTTAATGTAGATGGGTCGGATTGGGGGCATGGCCGGGCCTGGTCATGCAGTACTTAAGTCGGTTATTGTGACATGCCGGAGTAGGGGTTAAGTCATTCCTGGTCATGGGTAATCAACATTTGGAGCAGTCGGGCTAGTTTTGTTCGACTCTGGTGGTTGGCGGATCGTCGGTTGTTATATTTGGCTCTGGACGGCGGCAGATTTCGGTGGGCCTGGGTAGAATGACTGCTCTAGAGGCCACTTGAATGCTTGAGGAATAGTCAGGTCTGGGCGGGCAGTGGGGCGGGGACAAAGAGTCGCATCTGCAATGTAGTCTAGTGTTTCTGTCGGGTCAAAGGAATGATCGGGTGGTCAATGGGGATGGAGGTAGTTGGGTAGCTGTGGGCTATTTGTGTCGCATCATCTATTCAATCAGGTGGTACGAGGGTATTTAAATAATTGGTGGTTATTTGAGTGTTATTTGGAGTTACCGAGCTTTTTGACAATGTGGCACAGTGACTATTATTCCCTTAGTAATAATTAATGAAAGGCACGCAAATCTGCCTCAAGCCTCTGACTCTAACAGAGAGCCAGAGGCATTCAGCCAAGGACGTGGCCAGTGATGAATTGTGTCCCAGAAGGTTAACTTACACAGACAATTCCCAAATAGATCTGCATGGCAGTGTTTCCATACTGTTCCCAATGCATCTCCCACTCTGTCTCCAACAGCCCAGAGAAGTGAAGATTTGGGTCATTGTATTTAATGTGGGCAGCAATATTTATGAAGAAGCCAAGGCATCAAAATGGGTGCTAGAAATTTGATTGAAGTTGTAGGATTTCGGTTGAATGCTGGGTGTGAAGAAGTTTGGATATTCTCCACTGTGCAAGGAGTGTAGAGCTGTAGTAAATAGAAACATTTCAATTCATGACCAGTATTGTTAGGTTAAAAATTAGGAATCTCCTCTAATTGTAGTGGCACCATTAACCAGGTGAAACATATTTAATTTAAGTTGAAAATGAACTATTGGATAAACGAAAATAAAACTATTTTCATACAATGAAAATACAATATATTTAAGGTCGAATAGTTGCCTGAAAAAAAGAAACGCATAATAAGAGGCAAGATTCTGACATGACAGTAATTTCTCTGGCTGTATAATCCAATAATTTCATGATCATATTTTGGGAGCATGGGTTCAAATCCCACCACCACGGTTGGTGGAATTAGCATTTAATTAAGAAACAAGGAAGGGGAAAATATTCTCAACAATGATGAAAATGAAACCATCATTGATTTTCGCCAATATCCAAATGATTACTTTAAAGAAAAACATCTGCTATCCTTACCGGGCCTGTCCAACATGTGACTTCAGGCTGGCAGTAATATTGTTGACTCTGAATTGCCCTCTGAAATGGCCCAACAAGCTCCTCATTTCAAGGGCAAGTAGGGATGAGCAAAAAATGTTGGCCTTCATAGCGATGCCCAAATCCCATGAAAGAATAATAACATAATAAAAGTAAACAAAATATATAACTCGAGTTTAAGGAGGCAAGAACAGGCGTCTGCCAGACCAATTGCACAGTTCTGCCAAAAATCTGGTCTAGAAAAGATAGGAAGCCTGGCCTTTCCTTTACAGTCCTCCTTTTTTTGGAGCTCTGAAATTGGACACGGATGTAATCATAACACGTGGAATGGCATCCATCACCTATTGTGCTCTCCGTGTGACGTTCAATCCCACAATCCTCAAATGAACTGAAACTCTACGTGTCCTAACACGCGATTCTCAACATTTTGTACACCGTTCGATTCTATCTAGTTTAAAACAATTCTATGAGCCCTGATGAACGTCCTCACCAGCATCTGCAATACTTTGTTCCAGCTCTTTTATTACTGAAAAGGAAGGAACAAACAGGTTTTGTCAAATCCATCCTAGATTTCCGAATCAATATAATAGAAAGTGAAATTTTGTCATTACTGGAACTCTCACTTTGGTGTTGTACCAACGTGGAAAAACGCATTGGCTGCCAATTTTGCGCCACAAGGTAAAGGTGATGTATGATGTGTTTCCAATTAGACACAACTAGGTTTGCGAAGGCACTCATGAGAATTCCTAATCTTCAGAAAATTCTAACAAATTGAGCAAGGGGGCTAGAAAGTTAACTTTGTCAATATTACCAAGCAAACCATATTGCCCCCGTGTGTTGAATTTTTGACTCTCAGGGTGAATTCTTCAGTGCTAATTTTTGGGCAGGGATTTGAATTGTTGACAGATACCGCCAGTTTTACATGACCAGCCAGGACTAAATTCCATATAATCTCTTAAATGCAATGACAAGAACCTTTTATGATACATACTCTGCGTTTCACTCACATTATTGCTGCCTTGCCAAGAAAGAACTTTGGACAAAAATTCCTTATATGATTCCATTGGCCATTACACCCAGGACCTCCAGAATCACTTTTTAAATGATGTTTGCAGAAGGCGTCTCCTTACCTAGACCATACATAGGGTACACAGAAGGACCTTTACTGACGGGCAGGTATTTCAGTAACCAGAATAAACATTTAAGAGCTGCTTTGTTCTTGAATGTACTGCAAAAAAATGCGTTCTTGCAGAATCAACGGTAAGTGTAAAATATAAAGTCGATAGATTTTGAAAGAACACATCAAAATATCATTGGGCTAATTCAATTTCAACATCCCATAGCGCATCATCAAGATGCTACAAAGCAAACAAATTGAAATGGAGTTGCACAAGATGCCATTAGCACAGATGACTTAATTTTTCTTTGAAAATGTAAGTTTTAAGGACGGTCTCAAAAGCAAAAAGAAAGAACATAAGGGATCTTGAGGTGGATTGCTTAGTGAGTTAGACTTGGGCCAGGTGAACGTGCTGGTTGATCTGTTGGATGGATTAAATTCGCAATTTGCTTGAAATAACATAACGTTTTTGGTGATTGTATCTGAGAGGGTTGTGTAAAACATAAAAATGTAATTACAATGTTAAGAAGGCAGAGTTGGTGAAAGTGGAATTGTAAAAATGGATTAATAGATAAGATCGTAGAGAAGCAGCAGCACAAACTCAATGTGGTATTTGTAACTCTTAACGCATATATTCCATTGACAAATAAAATAAATCTTTATGAGAAGGATACAACGTCTGTGACTAACAAAGGAATTAACTGACGCTATCTAATTGAAGCAATAAATGTACATTTCATTAAAGAATGTGGAAGATTGGGGACAATTTAGATTCCAGCTAGTGATGAATATTAAATTATAAAGTGGGCAAATTTAGAGTTTGAGGAACAACTCGCAAGGTTATAAAAGCAGACAGTGAAAGTTGTACAAGCATAAAAAAAATAGAAATTATAACTAAAGAGAACTTGCACCCTTTAGAGGTTGAGACTGGGAAATTAACATGTGAACCAGGGAAATGGAGAAAAAAACACAACACAAATTTTATGTCTGCCTTCATAGTAGTAGATACAAAAAGGCAAGTTCTCTAATTGTAGAAATGCATGGCAAAAGGGAGGCTGACACATAAAATAATGACGATCACAGGAGAAAAGCGCGAGGACACGAATGGTATTAATGGTTCGCAGGTTCCATACGAATTGAGGGTCTACATTCAATGGTCTTGAAGGACATAGATGCTGAATTATTCGTTGCATTGGTTGCAATCTTCCAAAATGGCATGGATGCTGGAAGAGTTGTTTGGAATACCACATATATAATATGAGCATTGTTCACAAAGATGGAGCCCAGGAGTAGGAAACTATAATCCACTTAGTTTTCCCTCTGTCATTTCTCACCCATTATTAATGAGATGTTAGGACATATAGAAATTCATAACATTATTAGAAAGAGTCGCCATGGTGTTGTGATAGGGAAATCGTGTGCCAAATTTTATAAATGTTATTTGGGGATGCAGTAAGTAGGCTTGATAAAATGGGACCAATAGCCATGACGTATTTGGATTTCCAAAGAGGTATTTGATGTGGTGCCACTTAAACGTTTACTGCACAAGGTACGATGTCAGGCTGTTGATGATGACATGTGAGCATGGATACTGGATTGGCTGAAGAAGATAAAACAGAATCTTGGGATGAAGGGTCATTTGCTGCTTTGCAAACTGTACCTTTTGCAATGCCACAGGTTTCAGTACTGGACTTGAATCTGAGCATCTTAATTAGTGACATAGATGAAGTGACAGGCATGATGTAGCCAAAGTTGTTGATGATATAAAAATAGATCGTGATGCAGGCTAAGAGGAGGATGCAAAGTGTCTTCCATGAGTTATAGACAAGTTCATGCAAAGGGCAAAAACAAGCAGCTGCTGAAAAATATGGCAGAATGTGAGTGTCTACTTTGGAAGGAAGAATATTAAAGCAAAAATAAATAAATAAAGAGAAACTGTGAATGCTGTAGTAAAGAGTGATAAGTGTGCCTTTGTAAATGATTCACAATAGGTTATTTGCATGTACAAGTATTATAAGAAGAAAAAGTGAATATTGGTTATAATTGCAAGATGATTGCATTAGCAGAACAGGGAATGTATTGCACAAAGGTACAGATCATTGCTGGCACAGCATGTGGAGTGCTGTGTGCAATTCTTTCACCTTTACTTAAGGGCAGGTATGTATGAACGGAAAGCAATTCAGAAAAAAAAATGTTCAATTGACTGATACCTGCGATGAACGTATTGTCTTAATAGGAAATGGTGTCTAGGATTGGCATAAATCATTGGAGTATAGAGGCCATGCTAGCTCAGGCGAAGGGCTGCACATGCTATTACATGTGGGAAGGCCATGTAATTTCCCTTGTCCTAAACAACCATACAGGCTGACAGTGTCATCTGTTCAGTGTTTGAGGGAATGGACAGCAGCTAGCTCACTGTGCAAAATCCACATAGTTGATAAATCAATGGGTAACAGGGAAATAACTCTGGTCACGCTGCCGCTTACAGGTATGCAGATAGGGAGGAACGGATAACCAACAGGCCGTCAGGAGGGGCCAAAGATTCAGGGAAGATATCCATTGATTGAATGTCATTCTCTAACCAGCATTCAGCTCTGAATGCTGGTGACAGTGGTAACCCTTCTGGGCAGTACAGCCGGAGCTATTTCTCAGGCAGCACAGGTGGCTCCGTCATACAGAGTGTCAGGAAGACTTCTGGAAGAGAAACAGAAGTGAGAGTTTAGATGGTTAGGGGAGTACAGAATCGTTTATCCTACCATGGGATGGCATGTTACATTCACGATATCACGGATAACGCTGTTAATGAGGGACTGAAGGGCACTGTGCGTGTGTGTGATTCTTTAGGGAGAGGGACTATAGGGGGTGGGTGTGTGTGGGGGATATGCGCTGTCCAGCTCAAGACTGGAACAATGGATATCCTAACGTTGCTGGATGTATTCCGTAGGCCATCTGATCGTGGGGGTGGCATGAAGAAACACTTTTGCAAACAAATTACAGAGACGGGCTGGGTTTAAAATGTAATTATAGTATACTGATTCAAATATCAGTATAGGGACAGGGGCAATAATGATGTAAAGGGAAGTTAGGGGAAAGAACTCCCAGAGTGAGTTCATGGGAATAACACATCAGTATGTTTTTAGTTGAATCAGAAATGTGGCATTGATGAATCTGGTTCTGGGCTAGTTGGCTGGTCATGGAAGTTTCACTAAGCGAAAATTTCACAGACAGTGATTATGGTATCATATGTTTGAGGATGGCAGTTAAAATAGAGAAGAAGCAACAAAGAGAAAAACAAAACAAAAAAAAACACAATTAATGGGGAAAGGGAAAAATTCACTGTTTGAGAGTGGTTCTAAGGAAGATAAGCTTTTATCAATGATTAGCAGCGTCATGCTGAGTACAAGAATGAGGACTTCGGTTATTCCAGAATGTAAGGTTCCACTTTGAGAGAGTGGCCAGAAGAAATGTTATGATGGCTGCAACATGAGGATATTGACTTTTAAATTGTGGAAAGAATTCGATTCTGTAGCTAATATTGAATTAAACAGGGGCTTACATAAGGTACTTCGCAGCCAGCTGTGTATTTTAATCATCACATTGTTTAATAGTGAGCCAAGGTGTGAACATTATGGGATCTGTTAGAACAATCAATCGATAGAAAAGTTACAACGCATAAAGAGACCATTCAGCCCACTGTGTCTGCCTCAGCAGAGACGAAACACTAGCTGCCCATTCTAATCCCACCTTCCATTAGAACCATAGAAAATTATTGTCATTACTGTTATTGTCATTAGTTTTGGTGAAAATCCAATAATTTGCTTCAAGTCGTGAGGAAGTTCGTATTTACAGAAGGAATGCTCATGGACACATGGGTGCACATTACCAATGGAACCAAAGGCAGATAATTTCACTGACTGGGCTTGGTTATAAAATATTAGGGTATTGGCGACAGAGAAAGTAGCAGAGCTATAATTTTAATGATATGTGCCCCAGCAACATCAACAAGGGCTGAAATCAATGGGATGACACCAGGGTAACACAAATTGAATGGAAAGGTGTTTCACAGAGCATACTTGTACTTAGGTTGTGGAATTTGAGGGGTAGGTGGTGATATAGAATGAAAAAATTAATAAATATTTACACATACTAACCTCACAGACACATTCGATCAGGCAGCAGGGTTTAGCCCTTTAATCGCTAAACATCACCCCAATTCCAGGCATATTCAGAACACCCATGCGTCCACACATACCCATTTGCTCGCTCTAGCTGCTGGTCTGCAGGGGCTGAATTCCCTGTGCGCTTATTTTAAGGCAACTCCCAGTAGCTGCCACCTTTCCATTCATGTAAATCTCGGCCTGTTGAGCTCCGACTGCCAATTTGTACAAAGGAGGATAATTTAGCTCATTTTATGGCAGCTAAAAGAGTGAAATGCTGTTGCCAACTGCTATCATATTCTGGTGGCCTGGACGCCAGATCTGTCATCCCTGCACTCAGGTGACTGGAGAAAACTTTCAGAGGTGCAGTTTAAAATACCCTGAACAATGCAAATCCAGCAGAGAACGGTGTGAAGCTGCATAGACACCTGAAACAGCTGAATCTTCATTAATAAATGTTTTCAAATAAAGCTAACTTAATGTAATTGTTCTAGATTCCAATCCACATGTGAACCAACCTCCTATTTTTTTTGCCTACAACAGGAGTCGCAGCTTCACAGAAATCATTTGCTTTTAAATGACTTTCCCTCCAACGAAATGATAAATTCAACTAATAAGACAAAAGGCCTGCATTGAATTTAGATACTGATGTAGAAGTTCCATTTTTACACAATTATGGTTTAACTTAATCTGAATCTAATCTTTGTTTGCGTAATAGCGTTAGTGAAACGAGGGAATACGACGTTGTGTTTCAAAATCCCGGGCAATTATATGATAATAACTTACATGAGTTATTTATAAAATAAACAAAGTTCTGCTGCTGGAATTTATGTTAAATTAGGAAAAATAATTCTCTGGGTAAGAGAATAAACATAATTTGATAACCAACATCCTGAATACGGACTGGAATATATTGCAATTTTTCTGCTTCTAACAGCAGGCAGGTATGCAATGGAATTATGAACCAGCTTTGAAGATAGTTCGGGTGCAGTCAAGGTATAACCCCACGTGATGCAATGTGTCAGTGAAGAAATTCAGAGCTCCTTCGGTTTCGAAAGAAATAGCGACTAAGATGAAGCATTAAATGATTTGTATGACGTTCATCAGGTGGATAACAAAATTGAGAACCAGTATAAATATAAACTTTTTGACAGGAAGGAAAAAAAATAGAATGGAGAAAGTATAAAAAATATATTGACCACTTAATAAATGGGGCCCAAGTGTCTTTTAAGGACTTAAAAATAGAGGAAAAAAAATAGTGTGGTAAAAAGGTCAGTGAACTTGATTATGCAATTAAACATGGATTTAGGTCTGCAGACAGCGAGCATGGTGAAGGCACCACAAGTATAGTTTGCATATGTCATTAGCACAGAACAAAGATGTTGCCCATGTCAGAGTGAGAAAAAAGATAGTTCAGACGTTGGGTAGGCTAAACATTGATGGCGCTGAGGTTTTAAATAGCCTGGTTATAGCTAAAATTGATAGGCCACTTTGACTAGATAAGATGCATCCAAAAACACTGAATGAAATATGGCTGGAGATTACAGAGGCACTTTTAATAAGTTGTCAATTCTCCCTAGGTACAGATGTGATTTCAGACTACTGGAGTATTAAACATTTCCTTGCTTAGGAAAAAATAAGATGATAAGACTCAGCACCGGAACTACATTCCAGCCAGTAATGGAAAAGATAATAGAGATCATTTATCAGGACAACATTTCAAGTCACTTGGACAACTGTGAATTATTAAGTAAAGCTAGCACGGATACGTTAAATGAAAACTTTGCTTAAATGTGTTGCTTAAATTTTGGGCGTGGTACACATGGTGTTCATTAAACATGTCATAAAATGCTACATAACTCTCCTCTGTCAACAATAAAGCTCATGACGAAACGGGACACTAGAAATCTGGATGCAAAGTTTGCTGTCTGACAGTAAACAGAGAAAACTTGTGAAAGACTGTTTTTTCCATACAGGCGGAGATAAAAAGTGGGATTCGACAGTCTTCGATATTAGGACCAAACATTACTTCACAGAATTTTAATCTCAGCTGGGATTACATGGTACAACTCAAAACTTGAAAGTACTGTGAGGAATGTTTTGGTAATCTTCAGAAGTGCAGATGCAGCCTGTTGGAAAGGATGCAGTTGTGTGGATACCATTTGATGAGGAGAAGTGTGGTGATTAATTTTTGTATGAATGCGAAGGGAGACATTGCAAAAGCACATTTCAGAAGGGGCTTCAGGAGAACAGGGAATTGGGGATCGAAGTGCACAAAAAACTAAAATTAGCCATTTGGAAAACTGCTTTATAAAGGAAAAGTGCTTCACAGAATCACAATACAGAAAAGGCTCTTCGGCTCATCGAGTCCGCACCGACAAGTGAGAAAACCCTTATCAGCCTTGAATGTTATGACGTGGCAATTGCTCATCCAGGTATTTTTTGAAAGGATCTGAGGCAACCCACCTCCAACACCATCCCAGATATTGCATTCTAGACTGTCACCACCCTCTGGGTAAAAATGTTTTACCTCACATCCCCCCGAAACCTCATACCCTTCACCTTGAACATATGCCCCCTTGAGCCCGACCCTTCAACTAAGGGAACAGCTGCTCCCTATCCACCTTGTCCATGCCCCTCATAACCTTGTACACCTCGATCAGGTCGCCCCTCAGTCTCCTCTGCTCCAGTGGAAACAATACATGTATCTCCAATCTCTCTTCATAACTTAAATGTTTGATCCCAGCGAACATCCTGGTAAATCTTCTCCTCACCCTCTCCAGTGCAATCACATCCTTCCTATAATGTGGCGATCAGAACTGCACATAGGACTGAAGCTGTGGCCTCACCAAAGTTCTATACAACTCCAACATGACCTCTCTACTTTTGCAATATATGCCTTGATTGATAAAGGCAATTGTCCCATATGCCTTTTTCACCACCTCTCTAATATGCCCCATCTGCCTTTAGAGATTTATGGACAAACACACCAAGGTCCATTTGTTCCTCAGACCTTCCTAGTGTTATGGCTTTCATTGAATATTTCCTTGTCAAATTACTCCGTCCAAAGTGTATCACCTTACACTTTCAGGGTTAACTTCCATTTGCCACTTATCTGCCCATTTGACCATCCAATCGATATCTTCCTGTAACCCAAGACACTCAACCTCACTGTTAACCACCCGGCCAATCTTTGTGTCATCCGCAAACTTACTAATCCTATCCCCCCACATAGTCATCTATGTCGTTTATATAAATGGCAAACATTAGGGTCTGAACACAGGTCCCTGTGGTACGCGACTGGACACTGGCTTCCAGTTGCTAATTCATCCTTCTGTCATCACACTCTGCCTCTTACAGCTAAGCAATTTTGAATCCAACTTATCAAATTACCCTGCATCCAATGTGTCTTTGGCTTCTTTATAAGTCTCCCATGTGTGACATTGTCAAACACTTTGCTGAAATCAATATAAACTGCAACAACTGCACTGCCCTCATCTACACAGCTGGTCATTTCCTCAAAAAATCCAATGAAATTTGTTAGTCATGACCTCCCTCTGACAAATCCATGCTGGCTATCGCTGATGAAGCCTTGCCTATCGATTTTGAGATAGATACTCTCCATCAGAAGTTTCTCCAATACTTTCACTACCACTGACATGAGGCTCACTGACCTGTAGTATGCTGGCTTACCTCTACAAATCTTCTGAAATAGAGGAACCACATTAGCAGTTCTGCAGTCCTCTGGCACCTCCCCCGTGACCAGAGAGGAATTAAAAAATTGGGTCAGAGCCCCTGCGATCTCCTCCCTTGCGCAACTCAGCAGTCTGGGACACAAAACATCCATACCTGGAGATTTGGTCACTTTTAAGCTGCCAACACCTCAAGCACCTTGCCCCTTTTATATTCCTAATCACTACACACAAAGCTTCATTCGATGCCTCTTCAAGATATCATCTCTGCTTACTGCAGTAAAGGACCCCTGAACCAGTAATGCAGCAACTCCTCCTCTGTTACCTCTTCCACTGTTTCGCCTGAACATTCTACGTCCCAAAATGTTGAGCTGCCTATCCTGCCCTTACTTCAACCACGTCTCAGTTACGGTTATTATACCAAAATTCCACATGTCAGTCCTCACCCTTAACTCATCCGTTTTATGTGAAATAGTCCTGGCATTCAAGTTGAGGCCAACAGCCTTGCCTTACCCCCTTGATGGTTATTGCAGCTTTACTCCATCTGAGTTGATTGTTTTGCTGTATTATGATGTGTTTCTATTCGGCAAACATTCTGTGACCCCTCCCCCTGCCGATTTATTTTAATCTCCTCCCAATAGCACTAGCAAACACGCCCGCAATAATGTTAGTCCTGCTCTGGTTCAGATGTAGACTGTCCTGTTTGTAGAGATACCATTTTCCCCAGAAGCGGTCCCAGTGATCCAGGAATCTAAAACCCTCCCTCCAGCACTAATTATTAATCCACGTATTCATCTGCGCTATTCTCCTACCTCTGTGCTCCCTTGCACGTGGCAATGTGTATAATCTGCAGATTACAACCCGAGAGATCTTGATTTTTATTCTATTACCTAACTCCCTGAAATCTTGATGCAAGGCCTCATCCTTCATTCTACCTATGTTATTGGTACATACATGTACCATGACCTCAGCCTTATAATCCTCCCCCTTCAGCATGCTCTGCAGCAGTTCAGTGACATCCTGGACCCTGGCACCATGGAGGCAATTTACCATCCCGGAGTCACTTTGACGGCTACAGTAGTGCCGATCTGTTCCCTTGACTATAGAATCCCCTGTTATTATTGCTCTACCTCCCTTCCTGTCCTCCTGTACAGACTGGCTACTTATGGTGCCAGAAGCTTGGCTCTGTCCGCACTCCCCGAGGAACCAGCGCCCTCTTCAGCCTCCAAAACGGAATACTGATTTGCGAGTTGTACCACAGGGGACTCCTGAACTACATGCCTATTCCTCTTGGACTGCCTGGTGGTCAGCCATTCCCTTCTTTCCTCAAGTCCCTTCATCTGTCGTGTGATCACCCCTCTAAATCTTCTATCCACGATGCTAACAGACCCAGGGATACTTCACAGTATCCCTAGCGGCCCCTTCAGCTCTGAAAGCCGAGCTTCCAGGAGCTCCAGTTGGGCACACTTCCTGCACATATGCTCGTCCCGGGCACTGGAAATGTCCCCGGCTTCCCACATGGAGCACAGGGAGCATATCACTGCTGTGAGGGCTCCTGCTAAGATGTATCCCTTTCATTTAAAACTGTTACGTCAATTAATCCAAGGCCCTTCTTTCCTGATCCACGTTACTGAATACTATACAAACTATCCAATATATAATGGATCAGGATACGCAGACAAGGAATCTATGATAGCTTCTGATGAAGAGCTAACATGGTCTGAAATTATTTCTTTCCAAGGCTTTTGGGTACTTACAATATTTCCACTATTTCTTTTTGTTTTTAGATCAGATTTCTAGCCTCTGAAGAAATCTGCTTTTGTGAATTTCGGATAAACATCATAAAATAGTGGTTCAATCTGAACTGAAGTAGAGTGTCTACGTTTGGGTACCAAAATGTATGAAACGTGTTTGCAAAATAGAGGGAGTCCAGATAATTTAGTGGGAATGTTTCCAGGTATGAGGGACATGGGTAGACTTGAGAAGCTGAGTTTTTTATGTTTGCTTCACGACGAATATTTTTAAGAGATTATTTGTTGGAGGAGTTCAAATACATGAGTGGCCTGGACAGAATGGTTCAGAGAGAACACTTAGGTTGACGGTAAGATTCAGAACCTCAATACATCAGTTGAAGGTAATTGGCAAAACAAATTAAAGTCAAAATGATGGCATGTGGACTTAATGTAGCGTGTGAATAGAGTTTTGAATGTACTGACTATGATTATGTAGTTGTAAGATTCAATGGTGTCTTTCTAAACAGAATTTGGATAATTATCATGAGAGCAAATATTTGACAGGTTTGGAAAAGGCCTTTGACCGAAACAAGGTGACTGTTCTTTCAGACGGTCGGCACAGGGGTCATGTGCGAACTGTTCTCCTTAAATGCTTTAGCCATTCTTTGCTTCCATACCTAACGGTAGGGCACTGGAGTGAACTTATCTACACACCTTTGTTATAGCTTTATGTTCCATCCACATGTGAGTGACTCGGGTGAACATCTCTTTCGGGGGACCACTAACGACAATACAAAACACCCTCTTTCCTTAATTGACCTTCTCTCCTTGATGTTTTGCTCAAGCGTTTGGATTAAGTATTGAAACGCCAAATGATTGATTCAGAGGTGACAGCACCACCCACTGAACACAATACGAAATATGGGAGGAATAAAAGGAAATATGTATTTTAACTTTCCAACCTTTATCTTTCCTCTTCAGCTTTTCCTCTGAAATGATAGAGTGATAGCTAAAGTGTTATTTTTCAGATATACTCTTTTTTTACGCTTAAACTACGTTCCACTGACATTCAAGGGAATAACTATTAGATGGATAAAGGAGGATGATTCTCAGATAAGAACATTGTATTATTGGCTCACTAAGGAAAGAACAAACCCGTTTGTTTGGCTTCACGAATCCTGACAGCGAGGTGAAACACTGTACTTGGAACTATTGAGACATCATAGCAAACACCTTGCATCAGTTCTCTGACAGCCTACCCAGGAAACCTCCTCACCTACAGTTTTGTTTTTTGTCGAATTTGGAGTATGGATTTCTCTTGGATGGATTTTCCATTGGAAGAGAAGGACAATAGAGCTTAGAAAGGCGGCTGGTGCAATAGAATATTATCAACATTACATCCCGAATTGAGGACAATTCCTAATGCATAATATTAAAATACTCCAGAGCACTTTGACCATGCAGATGCATTTGAAACAATCCTAGAAAAACGGATATATTTATCAGTGACAATAATGCATTTGGTGCAACAACAAACCAAATAAAGCAAACAAACAAATAGATGTTCAAAAATATTACTTAAGAACATGAACTTGTCATCCTTACTGCTCACTGATATATTTCTGATTTGCGTTTGTCAGTCTACCAGATGTAGTCGCCAATAAACCTCAAGCCACGCCCTTGTCTTTAAACACAATCACAGAATGGTACGGTTGCATTTAGGGGATGGGATTAGAGAGGAATCGCGGAGTGGGGTTTGGGGTGTGGGGGGGTGCGGGGCAAGTAGGTTCCACCACTACGTCCACAGGGGAAATTACCATTAGGCAAATAAATGTCAAGTGGTGGTCGATGCCCCACCTGGAAATAGATTGGAGAACACATATATTTTCAGAAGCATACTTCAGTAATTATTTACGTACGCAATCCACCAGGATCATCGCCAGGACTTCCTGTATGTGTAAAAATGAAGAAATTACGAGGAGTGTTGTGTGTTTTTCCACTGCAGCCAAGCACTTCATTTTATTCTATGAAACAGGTTACATAAAAGTTAAAACAGGCCGAATCTATCCAAAGTCATCAATGTCACCATTTGTTTTCCATATGAACCTCCTCCAAGAATGTTTCATCTATTCTTATCAGCGTCTTATTCAGTCCACATCTACACTGCCTGTATACCAGCTTGACCAGAGAATCATTCATCCAGCGTCCCTCTCCTTGCTGACCGATATCATTTTCCAATTCAGGAATACCTCGATTTTACAAGTCAAACACTGACCTGATATTAGATCATTACTTTCACGGGCTCAAAATGCAAGAACTGCCCACCTAACATCGCCGTGAATGTACCTAAAGCATGGGGACCTCAGCTGTTAAAGAATGCCGCTCACCACCACCTTCTCAAGGGCAATTATGTTTGATAAATAAGTGCAGGCCTAGCCAGCGATGCATAGATCCTGTAAAATAATAATAATAGTAATATTAATAATAATGTTGATGATAATAAAATAAGTTTCATTCCATCTGTGTGTACACATTAAATACTATTGAAACATATAGGAAATTGAGGCGACTTGACAGGGTAGATGTTGCAAGGGCGCCTCTTTTGGAAGTGTCGAGAAATGGGGGACACATTAAAAATAACTGGTCCCCCAATTAAGTCGAACACCAGGATAATTTTTTTCTCTCAGAGGTTCATGCTTCATTCGAACTCTCTTCCCTGGAGAAAGATGAAGGCAGGGCCATTGAATATTATTAAGGTGGAGGTAGACACATACTTTGCTAACAAGGGAGTCAAAGGTTATCTCAGGGAGACAGGAATGTGGAGTTGAGGCCAAAATCATATCAACCCCAATATTATCAAATGGCAGAAAAGGTTCCATTGTCCGAATGGTCTCCTGCTACTCTTCATTCTTATCTTAGTTTAAATGCCAGGGAAGCAACAATATCAGAATCTGTTATGCAATGCGGGTGCAAAAATCTGGCTATGGAGGCCAACTTTCGGCATCAGAGAACTCAAAGAACACTACAGAAAGTGATAGATAAGGGAAATTTCCCCTGAAGCCCCTCGTTGCTAATGAAAGTGACCCTAGCCTGTAGATTTAAACATCATACATTTCGGTGCAAATAATCATTTAGAATGCATCCCCGCTGCCCGAACCTTCCATTGGTGCTCCCCGTAATCAGCCAGGAGGGAATCGACACCCAACTGACGAATGTCATTTTAATCTAAAACTGTTCGGCTGGAGTCATGGGACAAAGAGTGAATGGCGAGCAATGGTGTTGAAAGACAACAAGGAGAAATTGGTGAAAATGTGAGGCAGAAGTTGCGTAGTAGGATTCCATAACGATCAATTATGTATCAAGTGATTTTCGCAATTGATTTTAGAGAGTTGGAATTTGGTATCAAAAGTAGTTCCTGTTTTTGCAGAGAGAAAAAACACTCGCAAATTTTAAAAATTAAATCTGAGCAATAGAATTATAATTTGAAAAGGGATTTCAAGACAGCAAAAGGTAACCTGGTGCATATTTGGATGTAGGATGAGATGGTGCATAGTGCTTCGGATGTAAGAGTGTATGTCGGTTGGTGGAGGAAGCGAAACTGTCGTTACGTGTACACAAATTGCAATACTTTGACTGAGGTCAAATGTTCATAACTACAGTAAAACCAACACGAGGGTCAATTGCTACAGCTGGATTGCCATGTACAGCTGTTATGCTGAACTTATATCCATCCTGGTTTCACATCTGCAGTAAGGTGTGTAACTCTATTCGCAAATTATCTTGGATCTTGACCTTTCTGAATGATCAAAAGGCAAATGACTTATAACAGCTCCCTGTGGGAATGTTCTTATGGAAAATTAAGAGAATACATATAGCAGCTGGGTAGTGTTCAAAATTGATTAGCAAAGACGATACCAGAAATGCAAGGTTACTTCATTAGGAAAGGAAGTGCATGCTGGGCGTTTCAACGAAATAAATAGGAAGTAAAAAATTACGTTAAAATGTTTTGAGAGGGTGGGCACAAAAGGAATGCTTTTTTCTTGTGAAGAAGAACAAATTCAGTTTAATTCTATACATATATATAATATATATAAAGGAATATATATGTATAACCATATTCTCCATATATATATGTGTATATACATATGTACAAATATATTCTCCATATATATTAGTCACCTTAAGTAAATCACAAAATCAGAATTAACATCTCAACCTAGTGTGTTTCGAGAATGTGGAAATCAGGAACACAATTATTAATTTATTCAAAAATAATTGCAATTAAGGCAAAGCCAGGTAAACATATAAGGGAGAATGGCGTATTATGACATAATTTTAGTATTAAATATGAACTTGTGCGAGGAGTTATGATGTCAGAATTAACCTACTGCGCCCAACATTCTGCTTTTTGTTGAATATGGTATAATATGTACGTCTGTTATTGTGAAATGTTTTCTCAGTATCTAGCTGATTACCTAATCATTTTAAAACTGCAATTCCATCACCGTTCAATTTTCTATACTCAATATCTAATGCATTCCGCCGGATCTCAGAATTCATCTATAGTTTTGCCACAGAATTATTCTTGAGCTTATGCACTGTACTTCTCTAAAACAATTTTTTACTCCTTCGGAACTGATGACAATAAAGTAAAAGTGTTCAACGTAGAGCTTTTGAATACTGCAACATAGCGACGATTAATACAGTCGCTCGTTGATTATATACTGGCAACCGGAATTCAGCAGCGGTCCGATTTCTGGGCCAGCCGTCAATGCGCTCTCGACGATACGCTAGTTGCCACAAAGTATCTGCAAGGGCAATTTACAGACCGTCATCCCTCCCAAAGCGTATCTGCAGTAAGGTAGCCAAAATTTTAGCCCTCCGCCCCCACTAGATAGTGTCAGGTGGTCCACCAGGTGATCTAAAGAGTGCATCTACTGTGAAGATTTGCACATCTTCCAGTCTGTTCAGTTATTTCAGTTTAAATGTTAACTAAATAAAAGGAAAGACTGGGGATGCTGGAATCAGAAATAAAAAGAAAAATTGATCGATAAAATCATCAGATCTGGCGGAATCCGTGGAGGGCCAAAAACAGTTAACGTTTCGTGTTCATCTGACTCTTCTTCATAGTTGAAGAGAGGTAGAATTGAAATTGGTTTTGAACTGTTGAAGTGAGGGGGTGGAACAAAATATACTGTGGGAGAAAGGTGGGATTTCAGGTTAGATTTGCCAAGTTGTCATGAATACAAGACGGTGGTGGGGGTTGGGGGGTTGGGGATGGGGTGGTGTTGTTAATGATAGCGTTAAATACTGTGGCAGGTGCTAATGGTGACATTAATTTCAGACAGCAGAATGGGGAAGAGCAGAACAAGGGGAAGCTGTCTCTGAAAGTAAAACGTAATAACAAGTCACAGTCTGACCTTGTATGGGAGGGCTTTGGGAAGAGGTGACCAAATTTGTGGACATAGATCATCTTCTGAAGTTGTTGAAATCAGAGTTAAGTGCAGAAGGCAGTAAGGTGAAGAATCGAACGGTGAGTTCCTGTTCCTCCTGTTCCCCAAAGCAAATCAGAGGAATCATCTTCTGATTAGGCATTTGACAGCCTTCTACAATTAGCGATGAGTTACCAAATACAGACCATGAACTCTGTTCTCCATGTTGATATTTATTTTCACAACCCAGTCCCCCCTCAACTCCAGCCTGTAACGTTGTTCTTATGCTTTGCATTCAGAGAGAGCGGACCTTTGTTCTCGTATTAACACATTCCACTATCTGATATTAATTGCAGATTTTAGCACATAATTATAAGAATATCATTACCAATCCCATTTCCTTGTGTACATGACATCTTTTTGAAGCCGCTCCCGCGCTCCAACCTATCCCTGCCCTTCCATTTATTTCCAACTGCCTAATTCTTTCCCTTCGACCATTTAAAATCGATTAGGTTTCTACCTCTCCTCCACTCTGAAAAGGAGTCAAATGAGCTCGAAACGTTAACTCTATTTCACTCTCCACAGATTCTTGCGAAACCTGCTTAGCATTTCCCAGCATTGTCTTCGATTTTTGTTTTAATTTTTAAAGTCTAGCTAATCCCTGACAACCATGTTGAAACTTCAAAGGGGCAGGTGTTTTCTTTTAAATGAGCATGCCTCCCCCAACCTTGGGCGTGAGCGGTTGTACATTTATGACATATGCCCATGCAGAGGTATATGCGTGATTGGAGCCAGGAAAGGGGCTTTGTAGAAGGTGCAAAGCTGCGCCCCCGATTCAAAGGGGCCACAATTGGTGTGCTCTTGCGTGCAGTTCCGATGGGCGACCAGTTCCTGCTGAGAGCTAGGAAGGAGGGGAAATCCAAGCAGACTCAGTCTTCGTAGGAGGAGGTGGCCAACACGGTCAACAGTGTTGAAGGGGTGAGGACAACTTGGCCCCAGTGCCACAGAGGCTGAATGAACTCATGAGCTCAGTTGCAGGTAACTACATCTCTGCCTGTATTTCCTTGGGGCGGTTTAATTTCGTTTTCACCTGTGCTGATGGTTTCTCTTTTCCCCCTGAGTCTCCGGGTCTGCTGCTTCTCTGTCCGGCTCCTGACGAGCCACAAATACTGAGCTTCACTGTGTTCCCACCTTCCGCCAACCCTTCTCCTCCTTTTAGTACTTCTCTCCTCCTCACCAGAGGCTGTGCCTCCAACTCAAACAACAATCTCCATCTGTCTTCCCACATTTTATGCCATCAGCACTGGGCAATGGGCAAGAAAATAACCTTCAAGAGACCTCGTGGAATCGGAGTCGAAGTTTCCTCATGAAAAATGTCCAGAATGTTCCTCTGCCCTCTCAAATTAGCAAACTGTGCAGCCAATGAAACTGCGAAATTAAGATTGTGGCCTCAGCTGCAGTTTATAAATCAGTGCAAATAATGCTTGCCCTTAAAAAAAGGATCCCCCCCCGCCCCCCCCCCCGTCGTAAATCTGACCCTGAAGATGAATGATTGCCTTCCGAGTGTATTTTTCGATACTCAATGAGCTGAGATGCCTTTTGAATTGCTATTCAGTTAACGTGGTCTGGTTTCCGGCTTTTTTTTATCAGAACTGGCGATGAGGTCTTGAAGTGGGCCTGACGTCATGACGCTCCATCATACGCTCTACAAAGGGGAAAACGGTACAAATTGTGCAGCCTAACATTTAGCCCATAACATCTATCTCTCATTACTCCAACCTTTTCCCGGAAAAAGGCTAACATATCATTTTCCTGTCCATATATAAAACACGTCCCCCATTTTCTGAGCGCATTGGAGAACAAGCTTATACTTAAAACAATTTGTGATCAGTAAATTAATGCAGCCCAAGCAGAAATTCGTATAACCAAATACAACACGTGTATCATGTGACCCTCAATTACTTACTGCACTTTTTCTGCAGTGCTTCTAACTCTGTAGAGCAAGAACATGTTATTAATTTAAAACGGGTGGAAATTCCTCGAGAATGGGCATGCATATCTCACACTTCATATTCAGTTAAAGTCTACTCAACTGAATACTCTATGTAGGCCCTTACAGTCAGTCGATGGTTTTCTGTTACTGAATAAGATGGTGTTGCACTCCACAGTTGTAATAAGGACTCCAATAATCATAATGGATGAAGTAAAACAACCAGAATAAAATAATTTGCATTACGGCGACACACGTGGAAGCAAGACTGTGGAGGCTGGAACACATTTTGTTCTGCGGTTGGCATAAGGGAAGTGCGCAATAAATTTTGAATGAAGCATTATTACCACCACAGCTGGTGTGCAATCTACAATTCTGAGCACCGCGTTTTAGGAAGGATGTGATTGCTTTGGAAATCGTGCGTATGGGTTAACCGTGAGTAGATAAAAGAGGGATGCAGGATTTCAGTTACGTGACCACATTTGTTACACGAGGTTGTACTTCGCAGAACAGTGAAGGATGAGGAGATTTTTTAGACATGATCGAAACAATTATATTCGTGATGAAGTGTATGAAGTTAAAGGGTATCCAATCGCCGAATGCAAAGGGGAACAGATTCGAAACGATTGGGAAGTTTCTAGGTGAGTTAAGGTAAAATGTTTAATAATCAAACGAATATATGGAGGCCAAATCTGATGCGGAATATTCTAATAGACACGGATTCAATCGTAGATTCCACTGAAGAGTAAGAAATAAACCACATTGTGAACCGACTGAATGGATATGAGGAAAAATTGAGTAATGGGGCGAACTAAATTGTTCTTTGCCAGGACAATGTAGATGGGCAGGAAAACAACGTTCTGCCATGCACTGTTCTACGCATCTCTGGTTCAATGTTATAGCAATCCAGGACTGGTAGTCCAGTACCGGGAGTGCAATTCTCAAATCAGTAATTTATTATTGAAAGGGCATTTTCCGAATTTGTTCCAAGAAAAACAAAAATATCTTCCTCTGCTGTACTTCGGCTTGCGTGCATCACAGGAAAAAAAAACATGATGTAAGGCGAGGTTCACTGTGCAACGCATAGCTTCTGAACCAAACAGTAATGAATGAGGATCCTCTTCAGAGATCTGAGCGCCACAACCAGGCTGACATGCAGCACAGTACTGAGAGGTTGATGGTCTGTCAGACGTCTTCTCATGTTGATGAGAAGATGGAAAACCAGCTCGATCGGCTGAATTTAAACGAGTACAAAGCACTATTGAGAATGACTAGGACACTGACTCCCCATTCTCATCGTTAATAATGAGATCAAAAGTGCGATTCCACAAACAGATCATTGACGTTCATCTTATCGCCATTTTGGAATCATCGTGTGTATGTTCCTTGCATTGTTTCAGTTATTGATATTCAAAATTTACTTCATTATAATATAAGAACTTAGGCATTAGTACACAATAACGATTTTTTTGAACAAGCATATTCATTTAAAATACAGATCAGCTATCGCCTGAATGATTATCAAAATATTCCAGATGAACAGCAAGACCGACTGTATTTCAATGTTCATATGTTCTGTTCATGAAACAATCATACACTGCCAGAAGGATCGTTAGCCCAAATACAGAGATATCAAATGATTGTAAAAATAACTAGTTCCTAAATGCGTTCAATTTAAAAAAAAATTCATTGACGTGTTACAACATGAAATTCTAGCACAATTCTAAAAAGAAAAAATGACGAATAGCTTCAACAGAAAACAAAAAGAAACAGTGGGCGTTGAAATATCAGGAGTGTTGGGCTATTTTATTGGCGCCTATGTGGAGCTGAGAATGTCACATTGAGCCGAATCTTGTCTGCCTGTACTGCATGATTCTACAGCAGCTGGCTTGAAGTCAAAGTTTGCCAAGGATAACGTTCACATCTCTCACTTAAATTCGGACATTTTAAAACCATAAGTCATTGGCAGATCTTATGGTAACCAGTCCAAATATCTGCTTATGTGGCATGACTTTAAAGTTGAAGATGATAACTTTGCACTGAATTACTTTGAGGTCTTTTGGGCCCATTATTACTGGAAAGAGTTGACTTATGTAAAATAAAACATACCAACTGTCAGTTACTGGATCCTTTACCGGGGAACCAAGTGACGTGACAGGCGAAATGTATTTTCACTTTGTGTTGAGGAATAACCCTGAATGCATGGACAATTTAAATTAATATTATCATACCTATCTTTGTGTCCTGTAGCATTTTTTCTGTAGTGACAAACAAAGTTGAATTAAAGAGCAACAAAAATACGGGTTGTAAAATACAACAATTCTACGTTTTAGATTTGCACATGAAACGAAATCGCAGTTCAGCCCACTTGCCTGATTAAAATCTGATCCTAAAAAGGCGGAAGAAAATTTCACAGACAGCGCGTTTTTAGACATCAAGGACGAGAAACGTTGGTGTGGAAGTGGATTATAAATCAGAATACATTTCTTTTCCGGCTTGTGAAAGTGCCCCCAGAAACATGAAGTTGGTGAGATGGTAGAGGTGAAAAGCCATTTACTGCACCGAAGAATGATTTTCTTCCCAGCACGCCAATTCTTTCCTCTGAAATATTGAGCCAGTCAATCTCCACCGATCCTTCCCTATAACACCAATCTCTCAGTTGTTACAGCGCGCTCTGCATGGGAATGTTCTTCCTCACATTCCCTACAGCTATTCTCATTAACTTGATATCTCTGCCACCCTTGTACTGATCAGATAATACAAGCGGTTTTTCTTTGTCCAATTTATCCAAAGGCGCCATAATATTTTACACTTCTATCACGTGTCTTCTTAATCTCCTTTGCTGCAAGGCGAAGCACCCCAGCGTTTCCAGCACTTGCATTTAGCTAACCCCACACACACCAACCCCCCCACCCCCACCAACACACCCCCACCCCACCCCCCCCCCCCCCCCCCACCTTCCTGGAGCCAGCGTGGTATATCCCTGCTGCAAACTTTAAAGGACGCACATCCTTCCGAAAATGTGGTGACGGGAATTGAACTCAAGGCCCCAGTAGGAGATTTACTAAAGCTTCAAGAAATTTCAGCAGCAATTCCAAACTACTTTTACCCAATGCCTTTATTTACGAAGCAAGGTATTCCATATGCATTGCTTATCACACTCTCAGAATGCCCGGCCACCTTCTAAGATCGATGCACATGCGCCCCACTACCCTCTGTTCTCGTGCACACTTTAGAATTCTGCTATTCAGATTGCATTGCCCCTACGCACATTTTCTGATAGAATCAGACACCTAACACTCCTCTACAATAAACAGCATACATCGCTTAAGCCTATCAAATCATTTAATTGTTCAAACACAGACAATATGTATGGAAAATGAGTGGACCAATATAAGGATCAAACATATAACGTCGACGCGAATGATTGCAACCTGTGAAGATTTCTCTTTTTAACTTAGAAAATGTTGATAATGTGTATATCTTTAACAGGAGTATGTGAGTGCAATGCATTAAACATTTTATTAGATATCAAAAAGGCATTCGAAGGATATAGATTTATAAACTATTGTTGGCGATTCGAAACGAGTAAAGACGTTTGCAGTTCGTGCACAGCTTAAGCAAAAGCACACATCTCTTTGACTGAATGGTCTGTTCTTGTAACTTCAATCCTACAAAAGTCTGCAAAGAAAATATGCATCGAGCCTGATCTCACCAATTATCCACCGAGCTGGTTGCAATAAATACGACCCAATTAATCACAATGAATAACTTCCCTCGCTTATTTAGATGACGCTGCTTTTTCAATGGGAATCAGGAAGCAGTCGGGAAGTTATTCAGACCAACAGGGCCATTACATCGACGGCCTCCAAAACCCCATTATTTGTACATGATGCGGTTTTAACTCCATTATTCCAAATCACCAGTCGGTTCCCCTTGCTAGTTGTTGGAATTCGTCTCACATACACGATGTATTAACATAGGTGGAGGCGTAGTGTTTTGATCATTGGACCGGTAATGCGGAGATCCAGGGTAATCCTCTGGGTACCCAGGTCCGAATTCCACCGTGACGGATTGTGCAGTTTGAAAACAGCATGAATCAATTTTTCAGGTCTACCACTGACGGTTAAAACCATCTTCGGTTGTCGGAAAGGAAGAAGCTCGTTGGTTTACTAATAACTTTTAGGGAAGTGCACCTGTGATTCTTACCTGGTACAGTTGCACACTGGAGTCCAGACCTACAGGAATGTGGTTCACTGCTAAACGTCCTCTGGAATGACCTATCAGGCCAATTTGTTCAAGGGAAATTAGAGATGGGCAATACATGCTGGCCGAGCCAGCGCATCGCACATCCCTTAAACGAATAACAATTGAACATAAAACGGTTTGGTCATACTCATCATCTTTCGCATTAAACATACTCTATATACTTTGCCAATGCACTATGTTGGTGCCTATTTTATGTGTATGACACCTCATTACGGAGCAGCCCAGTACAAATACATATTCTCCATGTCGCACCTTTAAAAAGCATTTCATAAAATTGGAACATCCAACAGGTGAACACAGGACTGGATTTTCTCAAGAAATCATATGCAGCATTTGAAACATTTCCTCTGAATTATAACCTAATTGGCTGCCAACTGTACTTTTCTCTAAGCTCCAATATCGAGCTGGATGGAGGATCGGCTTCGCACTCATCTTGGGCTTTGCAAATGTTTACGCGCTGCCAGGAGATGGAGACGAGTGGAAAGGCGCCTCATCAGCCAAAGGGGATACTTTTCAACGGTTTAAACACATTCTCGGCCGCCGTAGGATTTTGAAGATGCAGTGATAATCGAGTTCGTTTTGTAGAGTAGAAGGGTCATGCAGACTGGTAATATTCCGCTGAATTTAATCGGCCCGTAGCTGCTGATGCGGCGCCGTCTATTGCAGCGAGCCATCCGGAAGTCCATTGACCTCGGTAGATTTCACATTCACTGGAAATCAATGGAGTTTAAAATGGTTCATCACATTTTACGGCCCAGTCCCAAACGCGGCTGGGCCGTAAAATTCCATCTATTTGTTCTATTTGTCTCTCCACAGTTGCTGCTAGGCCCGCTGAGTTTATGCAGTATTTTCTCCTTTTAGGATCGGAATTGCATCGTCTGCAGTGTTTCTCTATTATGCACTTCATACAGTTTTGTGCTCTAAACGGATTCATTATTCTCCCCTTCACCGCTCACTCCGCCCCTCCCCCCCCCCCCCCCCCCCACCATTCTGCAGACATAAAGGAAAGGCATGTAATAACATGGATTTGGGATTACCATCTAACTATATTGACGTTTTGGAGAACTACCTATTTGCAGGGCGCTGGAGCTCATTGAAGGGCATGAACGCTTTCTGATCACTGTTTGGTTGTAACTAAAACCAGAATCAAGCTGAAGAGGCTGAAGAAATAATCAAAGATATTGAAGAGATTTGATATCCGCCAACCCATTGACACCTTAGAGGATTTTCAAATAACCCTTGGGAACATAATTGGTGTTCTGGCTGACTGAGTGCCCGGAAGAGTAGATTGTTGGGAGGAAGTAAATCTTCAATGGCAGTAGCAGGGAACAGGCATTCTGACAGTAAGTTATTTTTTAGTATTCGCAGATAAGTGACTGAACATGGGATATTTTCACATAAGCCAAAGTATTTCATTGGATAAGACAGAAAAATGAAACATGATGACTGCCTTCCATCAGGCCTATGGGAATTAAGATAGTTAGACGAAAAGGAGTTCCCAACAAGGCAACGGATAATGGATGAAAACGCCAAGACACAAGAAAGCAGAGTACAACTCGGCCAAAATCACAAGATATCACTATTTCAAATCGGAAAGAATATTCTCCACGTTATGAAAGTAATGGTCGGACCAGTTATTGGGATGGATTGTACGCTGATCTCAAAAGGTGTAGGTGTTATCGTGGTGGGCAGAAAACCTCAGGAAAACCTGTAATAGACTTAGTCCATCGATTCCAGACCACGTCAATCAGCCACCAATTAAGCTTCCAGTAAGTGTAGAGAGGTTAAGTTGAAATCAGGTAGTTAAAGTAATTGCTTTACACAAGAAATAAGGGGATACCGATATAATTAATTTCGCTGCAGAAATGCTGAAGTCAGCAGGAAATCAAGTGTCCTGCGGCTAATGAAAATTAGTAATCAAGTCGGGGAGACTTCAGTTGTTCCCCAAGACTGAAAATGATCCCCTCACTAAACGTGACACTTGAAGTGAGTTCTTTCCACTAAATTGCAGGCAAAGTCCATTGCTACATGACCTTTTACCATTTATCTGGACAGTGGGTAGAGATCATGGAGAAGGCCCGTTAGGTTTTGGAACGAAATAACATTTCACTTTGCAAAAGCCGCATCATTAAGAAATGCCAAGTGCATCTCGTCACCTTTGCAATCACCCTTCTTGAGTTCAGCAAGATGTATGATAGGCTTTATCGGTCCACACTCCAGAAAAAGAAAAAAAATATATTTAACTGGCATCACGCAGCAATGTTCAAAGTTATTGTAATGTTCTATCAGAGTTCCAGAACCTGCGTTAGCACAGAGGGTGGTTACAATGATTGGTTCCATTTGCGGCCTTGTGAGGCAAGTGTACATCGTTTCTATCTTTGTTTTCTGCTGTTGCCATTGACTCGTAAGTAAGGAAGTCAACCATGGATACTATTGCAGTGAAATGGATTAATTATCGTCAGCTTGAAGCGTTGCCTTTTGTTTATGACACAATTGCTCTGTCGGACAGCATAACAGGGCTGCAACACCTCATTGTACTTCTGTACAATCAGCCTGAGAAAGGGAGACTCACCATGAACGCCAATAAGGCAAAAAAGAAAAAATGATAAAAATGACAGGAAGCCAGCAAAACCGATCAGCTATTTGTGCCAATCAAAAGAAGGATGACTTCGTAGTTCAAGTAGAGGAGTTCACATATCCACGCATTTCTATGACTACCATAGAGAAAGATATGAATTCGAGAATGGATAAAACATCATATGGTTTTAAACACCTGACAAATACTTGGAAAAGCAAAACTTTTTCCATGTGAACGAAGCACAGACTTTAGACTGCAAACTATCCAGTAGTCTTGTGAAACTTGGAACCGGAAAACCTGCGAAGAAAGGAATCAGGTGACTTTGACAACATATGCCTTCAAAGGATTCTAGCCATAGACCTGTGTTACAGCTAGCCCAGCACTCAAGTAAGGGAATACTCAAAAGAGCCTCCAGTTTCAGCAGTCATGCAGAAATGAGGGATCCACTGGCTTTCTCGCATCACTGGATTTCCATCATGGCAGCCTGCCCATCAGACCCTCCAGCAGGCAGCTAAAAAAATATATATGTAAGTAAAGGCTGACTCAAGGTCAGCTAATGCAAAACTGTCATCTCGTGAACAGATACTGGAGCGAGGCAAAAACATTGGCTTTGCACAAGGAAGAGTGCAATGGGCAGGTAGTGATGGGACAACAAAAGCTACAATTTAGTAGGAAGGGGCAGATTGTCCAAACTTAGTGCACGTGTAGAAAATCAAACATATTGCAATAATTACAACAAATACAGAATTTTAGGCTGTGCACCTGACGAGGTGCAGCAATCATTACAAAAGAGATGAATTGACAGCACAATTGAAATTAACATCTACGATTTGGTCGGCATTAATTAACGTTGTTTCAAAGTGTCCAATGTTGTGATCTAAACATTCAAGGATGTTTTACATTTCCGAAGGACTGAAAGTAGGAAAACGTGACGGAGCACCTCTTTTAATTAAGAATTACATTGATGCAGTAGTGAGAGGTGAACATTGTTCAGCAGATCAAGATGTAGAATAATTTTGGGTATAAGTAAAAAATAGTAAAATAAGAGTTATCTTACGGAAATAATTCACAAGGACACAGTCAGCAGCTACACTGTAACATTGGCTATGAGGGATATAAATATCTTGAGTTGCAAGAAAATTATTGTAATAATCACGCAGAATTATTTATTACCTCCCTTTAGTTGGGATGAATCAGATTTGCAAATTTTGGCCAGATAAACAGTTCATAAGAGCATTGAAGCAATTTCTTAGAACTATGCTTTCAAGTGCCACGCAGGGCGAAAGCTACTTAAAACTGGCCCGTGTGCAATTAGACATGACTAATTAATGACTTCATAGTAATAGAGCCTGTATGCAAAATTACTCATAACAGAATCTGAATGTGAGAAGTATGGGTCAAAGACAAGTGTCTCAAACTGAAATAAACGTAATTAAAAGGACATGAAGAGTTGAAAAATGCAAAATATGTTTGAAAGTTGGACATTTAAAGACACAGTGTGATGGACATTTGAGGAGATATTTCGTAACCTTGTATTTTATAATATTTTATACTGACAAATAAAGACTCTATGAGAAGTATGCACCATCCGAGGCTGGAAACATATGCCATCAGTTACTATAGGAAACAACTTGAAAACTAATTTGAAATAAGGAAACTATTACATAAAGTGTGCCTCAGTCCCTTAGCAATTGACACTGGAAAACCAATAATGGAAGAAAATGAGACGTTGAAAGCGTGAATACTTATTTACAGCCTGACTTCAGTGAGGAAGTGTAACAATCTTAAACTGAGGTTATCCCGGGACAAGCCTCATCCCATAGTGGATCCCAGCTTGCTAGGGCCTAATGATTATTTCTTTTTTTAGCTATGTGGCGAGTAGCTAATGAACATTGTCACATGATTCAGCTGATATACTTTTAACAAAAGAATGAAACATTTATTTAACAAGAAAGGATGAACAATATTACAATGCTCCTTCATCATCAAATATACCTCTACAGATATATACAGATTTTCAAGGAACACACACGTTACAAAAAGTATATTACACTACAACATTCACACTAGTACACAGTCTATTTACACCTATTATGACGGGTGACCAGGCACATCACTTTCCGAGGGCAAGTGATGGATGACATCTCAACTAATTGCTGTGCTTCTCTCCGGAACTCCAGCTAAACGATTTTCATATCATGAGCCAACTTGTCTCACTGCACTACGTCTTTCACAGGAGGCTATCCAACCTCCACTCTCCAAGCCATTACCTTAAAATATTCACCCAAACAGGCATTTTCTTTCAGACGCCTCCCACAATGGTTCAACTCCAGGGTTTTGAACTCTCTTTCCAATGCTCCTTTTCCTTCGGTCACCACAGGTATGTTTATCTGTCTTCTACGCAGTCTCTCTTGCTAAATCATTCAGTAACTGTACCAAAGCTTCGCATGCCCAAAGCAAGAGTTACAGACCTTCACTTCTCTCCTTGAACCTTCTTGCTCCTTGCAAGCTGTTCTCGGTTTAAATCTGCTTTCTGCAGTTCTTGTCTCTTTAAGTTTGAATTTTGAAGCCTTTCTCTCTGCTCCTCACTATTGACTTCACTAAGAAGACCTCTTCTAGGTTCTTGAACTTCCTTTGACTAAATGGTCTTCTTAAACCTTCCTCTTTTTCTATCTTAAGCCATTGGCCTTGGAACCTTGTGGTCCTTTTGGGAAATGTGCAGTTCCCTCTCCCATTGACGAGTATCTCTTGGGTTTTGGCTTCAAACCTCGCTGCACTCCAGCAGCTTCCTACCATAGTGCTTTTTTTGTAGCTTCTCAGTTTGTGTCTGTGGAAGGGATATACGTCAGTGGTTCCCTATTGCTCGACAAGAGTCCAATTCTTCTACGCTTGTTGGTTTACTTTAGGTTAAGTTGGAAAGCTCTCATGAAACATGCAAGCACATGTATAAAGTGAAACTAAAATCCGTGACACACGGATACAGCAATACAAATCAAACTTAAACTTTAAAGCTAAAACTCATTCCTAACACTGACAAATACCAATATAATGCACTTAAACTGTCTCGATTTCCGAGCAGAATGACATCCCAGATATTTAAAGCTCTAGATTTAAAACTGAGTGAAAAGCTTAAAACAATTGCAACTGCCACGGAAACAGCTGGAGAAATTATTACAACTAAATGTGTACAACCATCTGGACTCGCTGGCCAGCGTTCTAGGGCCCTAAAGAAATATTAGCTACCAAGATAGCAAATGCATTTGTTGTAATCTCCCTCAAATCTCCAGATTGAGGAAAATTCCTAGAGATTTAAAAATCACAAACGTTGCATTAATATTCAAGAAATGTGAATGACAGAAGTAAGGAACGTATACGGTTGATGTTCCTTTAATTATCACACGGCAATTGATGGAATTAAATTTTAGCAAAGTCATAGCAGGGCATTTGGAAAATTGTAAGACAGTTCAACAGAGGCAACCGGCATTTGTGAAAGGGAAATCGTCATTCAAAATGTTCTTAGAGATCTTCGAGGAAGCAATATAAAAGGTAGTTTAAGTAGTTCTTGCAGATGTGATGGACTTGCATATCCAAAAGAATTTCCGTAAGGTGCCACATCAACGGTCGTGCACAAAATAAGAACTCATGCTGTAGGGGTAACATATTAGCAATGTTATTTGCTTTGTTAGCTAAATGGCAGCAGCGAGTCTGGATCAATTCTACTTTTTTGATTTGGCAGTGTCTAAACAGTGGAGTGACAGAGGGAACATGTGAATCTGTTCTATTTGCCAGGAAGAGCATAAAATAATATGTTGTTTTTATTACAAAGAGACGCAATAAAAACCTGAGAGCCAAAGGGATCTGGGGGTCATGGAGCATGAGTATAAAAATGGTATGTACGTGCAGCAAGTGATTACAGAGAGGAAATTGAACGTTGGTGTTTATTTAATGGTGAACCGTGTCTGAAAGTAGAGAATTGTCACTGCAAATGTACAAGGTACAAATGAGAGAGCAATTGGGGCACTGTGCACATCTTTGGTCTGCTTATCTAAGAAATGATACAATTCCATGAGAAGCATCTCAGAGAAACTTTAATTAGATAATACCTGGAAACATGGGTTTACCTTATGCATAAAGGTTCAGCAGGTTCAGCCCGTACTCAGTGCAGGGAGGTGATATTTTGAACTGCATAAAATCCTGAGGGAACGTGACAGATTGTATGCCGAGAGGTTGCTCCCTTTCTCTGGGTGTGGAACTAGCGTCACCGTTCCAAAAATAGGGCTTTTCCCATTTAAAATTAAAATGGGGATTTTTATTTTTCTGTCTTAGAGGGTCGTTAGACTGTGGAATATTCTTCCCCAGGAAACAATGGATACTGAATCATGAGATACGTTCAAAGATGAGCTTTGATTTCTTTTTTTAAAAAAAAAAAACAAAGGAATCATGGATTTCAGTCGCAGGTCGTAAATAAATAAATGAAGCCTCAATCCCAACGCTCTGGATCTAATCACATGTTGAGGCAAGCTTGCGGCCCGAATGGCCTACCCCTCTTCCTAGATCTTTTGTCAGTGTATTTATTGTTTCCTGATGCGCCACTTCGTGCAGAGTCTACCAAGTTCAACTAATTCCCATAGTAGCCAACTGTGGCACATTGGTTGGCTGTTGCCTCTAAGTCAAACGATGCTCATTTTGAAATATTTTTCCAGAGACTTGAGTACATATTGGACCCTGATGTGCTTACTGTAGTTTCGATAGAATTCAATTTTGTGCAGTGCCTCATCGAATAGCCCCATCTTTCGATTATAGTTAATGATGTGATCACATGGGACCGATGTCATTTAAAGGGCCCAGATTATTTCAGTTGCCTCCTGCATAATATTATTTCTTGTTAAAACAGTGATCTCCAGCATATGGAATTCCTGGAGCCTGCCTTTGTATATCAGTAATCAAATTCAGTAGTAGATGTTTACTTATCAACTGGTCCTGACGTTTTACGGAGCACCAACTGGTGGTTCCAGGCACCACACTTTGGATTTTTACATACTTGGACATACTGACCATGTGCAAAGTGTAGTGGAGCAGATATGCTATTAATGTCAAAGTCTAAGCTATTTAGACCCATCAAATGTGTTAATAAGCTGCCAAATATGCCTTTCTAATTTACCTGTGTCTGCAAGAGCCTGCTTCACCTTGGCCAGCTCTGAGCGAAAGAAAGAAAAATATCTTCAGTGGTTAGAAGCTCAATTAAATGAATGAAACAAAGAAAAGAGTGTCACAATTGGATGTGCTAGAAACTTCCGTTATCTCAGTGACTGTCCGTTTCATATCGCACTTCATATCCAGTTCCTTTAATGAAGATGGGTGGAGCAGACAATAGACAATTGCAGCAGTGGAATTTCTAGTGTCAATTTGGATAAACAGAATTACATCGAATGCATAAAAGAGAAACTGCATTCGGCCACATTTTTGACGTCACAGCTAATGCTGCACAAAAACCTATTGATAATTTATTCGATCCGAGTTTAAGCAGCATAATGTTTCTGGTCGTTTATCCCTCATTCACTTATCTAGCAGCCAAGTAAGTGCGCCTGTGCTAATCGCCTCGGCTCCTGACAGTAACCAAATTCACATTTCACTTCATTTTAAGGCAATATCTATGTTCCTTGAACTCGCATTCTCTTCATATGCAGTAAAGTTCATAATAATAGTTACAATTCTTGTTATCTCCCATGTGGGTTGATATCTGTTTTACATTTGCATTGTCAATAAGGTCATAATTAAAAGGAATGCATTTCAGTGAACCACCGCATTCATATTATCTGCTTGAAATCGAGAATCAAATTGATTTATTTCATGCAAGGCCAATAAGAATGAGCGAAAAAAGTTATTTCGTTATCCCTACCTTTCTCCGTTCCAATGGGCTTCTCATTTAAGATTAAAATGAGAATTCAACATATGACAGAGAGACCGGGGCTAACAAATGCTTTCCTGGCCATTCTAAAAATGCCGGTGCTATTGCTTTCAAAACACATAAATATTGAATTCGATGCATAACAGCTCGTCGATGAAATTACACAACTATCACGTTAAAACATATTTGATTTTCTACCCAGTGAATTTGTCAAACTTATTCGCTATTTGTTGCATCCAGCTGTCTGGACTGAGAAGATCCGTGACAATATCCAACAGCAATATTCCATCGAGCAGCCTGGTTCTCGGCAAAATGTTGGGCAAAGGTTTCGCTGGTGGAGACCATTTCATTATTTGCTTACATGTTCCTTGCGGTTGGTAGTCAGGGTCTGGGGAGCCAGAGGGTCTGTTATTCGCTGCAGAATGCTCAGCATCTGATCTACTCGTCCAGCACCTGCATTAGTTTGCAGGAATAATTCAGACCATGTCAATGCAAAATGCATCATGTCAACGGTGCAATTTTAAATTACTTAACTACATAATTATCATGTCTCCCTCTCCCCCAACCCTTGATATCCTTGTCGCTCTCATATGTAAATAGTATATAAAACCATTCTCAATAAATTTGTTAATTAAATTATTGGCTTGACATAAAATCTAAACTAAGTCATTAATATTCTTTATTATATGGGAAAAGGAGCAGCAGTAGCAGATTATACTATTCGTCGAAGCTGCTCCACCATTCACCGTTGCCTGGTCCTCTGCCTTACCTTCAATTTCCTTCCCGCTGCATATATCTCTAGAAATCAATCGAGAGCAAAAATCCCTCCGTCTCACTTTTAAATATGCTCAAATCTAGAGTATAAACAACTGTCAAAATGTCGAAATACAAAGATTTACAGCTCTCTGAAAGGAGAAATAGCTCCTCATCTCTGAACTCCTAGAGTATCAAGAAGGCAATGAAGCTATTTGCCAGTGGCTGAAGGTTTTCCTCATCAGTGCCATGGCGTTCCACACACGTTATACATCACAGGTGTTGGACTCGGTTCACTGGACTACTCATATTTTTATCTATGCTACAGAAGGATGTGAAAGGTTGAGATTTCTAAGAAAACAAGCCGAAAGCTGTCCACCATCCAAATGCACAATTCAGACGTGTGTTTTAAACTCTCCAGTCGCCTGGGTGGGTGCAGTTCTAACATCTCTGAAGAAGCTCAAAAACATCCAGGACAGAAATGTCAGCTTGATCGGCACATCTGATGCCATTTCAAAAAAATAGTCACTCCTTCCAACTATGATGCAGATCATGCGGTAGATTTTATCATATGCAAGCACGGCAGTATCTCACCAATCTGCCTTCAAGACCTCCTTGTAACAGATGTATCTTCACCAATAGAGGAGCAAGGACAGCAGGCGCATGATAGCATCATCACATGCAAGTTCTCCGCTGACACACACACAGAAACTACCCTGACGAGGAACTAAATTACCATTCGTGCACTATCACTGGCTTAAAATCTGTTCAAAACAGGAATATATGTACACAGGCAGTAAAAGGATTGCAATGGTTCAAGAAGACTCGCAATTTTGACCTTCACTGCAATGCTCATATCCCATAGGATAATAATGATGATCATGGGGATACTACTACTTCTATAGTATTACTACCACTACTACTAATAATAATAATTACCTCCCCTGTTAAATATAGCACTGTGGCAACAAATGAGCTCGATGTTTAATTACAAAAATTTTGCAGTTCAGTCAAGCAAAACTGTTATGTGTCATACCATGAGACCTCAGTTTTACAATATATTGATAGGTGGTCTTATGATTCGGATGAGCGATAATTCTTCTCATTCGACATCTGCACCTAAGTGTAATTTAATGCAGTGCATTTGATAATGATGTTAAACTCCTCAGAATTTTGTGCAGATCAATTCAGAAAGAATACGCTGACAACTTCAACCTTTGCATCCGTGATAATTCTTATTTCATGAGAATAGCACCATAGTGCAATCTCTTCTCGTAGATTAGCCCTTCGATTTAGGGCGCTAGCCTTATCTATTTATGGGGGGTTCAAAATGAGGCAATGGCCCTTTACCTTGGGGATTCCCACCTCCATCGAGTTCTGCAAGGGATGAGGAAAATTGAGTCAAATCATGGCCTTTAAATTCATTAAGAATATGATGAACAGACTTTGCTGATGATAATTAACAATTCACTGGATAAATCTGAGCAGAGTTGTTATAACATGTGACTCTAAACGGTGTGCATGCGCATGGACTAACTATCTTTCTTATACAAATCGTCATTCCAATTCATGGTTTGTTAACGTGCGCCCCTGGCCTCAACTGCAAAAATGCTTAGAAGGCCTGAGATGACGAGGTATGGTTTGAAAATTGCGAGCAGCAAGAACATCTGGTCAGGTTAGCCAATGATTTGGCTGCAAATTGTTCTTAATTCCAATTAATCTTAACTGCCAGTTAAAATGCTCTGATGATGTTGCCTCTTTGAACTCCAGGGACGATATTCAATTCTAGGGATTTTGGAACTTTCTGTTGCCACAAATGGACTGATGAAAAAAGAAAATGTAGTCATAACCTTCTTGATGGGATGCGTGCCCTGGTATAGAGTTCATATCATTTGCATTTTAAAATGACAGGGCTGAATGTGATGTTGCCCATTATGAACGGAACTCAAGAAGAAAACATTTGACCATATATTGCTGTTTTCTCGCCCCTGAACATACCAAAAGCCGATGTTTTAATGTTGGGGCAATTCTCCAGATTTAGTTGAAGGTCAATCCATGCAGAGAGCCATTGCACAAGAGTGCAAAACCATCAATATCAGACCCATCATACGTTACACTGCCCGCCAAATATTCAGTTTTAATACAGTTAATGCCAATTATTGGATATAAATTACAGAGAAATGGATTTCGGTTCTTAGCTCAAAATCAGGCTCCCTCAGCAAGCACATGTTGTTTCAGAAACTCGCTCAGCCATACTGGCTGTACGTTGAATTAGAATTTTGAGAGACTGTGATTTTTGTTAGGAAAGTGAGAATGATGAAAGGAACCTGGTTAGTCAGTTATCCATGAAGGAGGCACGGAGCCTTGATTAGTTACCTCCTGTTCCTATGCAGTCAATTATAATAAAATGAAACAGAGAACTGTTAATAGAATACACTAAGGTGCATCTGTGTGGGATTGGGTGGGTGGGTATGGTGATGTTAGTATTTTGTGAGGGTGGCAGCTCGACTTTACAAACTTACTGCATTTCAGCTTAAGATCCTCCAGTTCTAAAGAAAAATGCAAATGCATCATGTTAAGCAAATTTAATCACTGGTAAGCTGGTTATTTACTCTATTACAGAAAGCAACTGCTCACACAGAATTTAAAATAAATAGAAAACCATCACAGCAGAAGGCGAGCCAGAACATTATTCAGCTTGCCCCGGCTCCATTCTTGGTGTCTCATTTGTTCCCTCTCCAATCGTTTTGCTCCCGGTCCTGCAATGTATTACATCAATGAATGTTTGCGTTTGTGAGGATAAACATCGTGATAAGAACCCTAGTGATATAGCAATGTAACATTATTAATCACAATTGGTCCAATCACTGTCAATGCACTGGTAATTAGTAAGATAGTTTCGGAATGAAAATATAAGGAATTCAGCTGACTTGTCTTAACTGCCCAAATACTTCATCAATGATCAGAATATTAATACGTTGGAAATCATGGTTCCATTGTACAAAGCTGTGGTTAGAACTCATGCTGTGTTGTGGGGATTTCTGAACACCACTATTTATGAAGTATGTACTGCTTTTGGACGGAGTGCAGTGCATTCTTATCAGCCTGATAACTAACGTCTAAGGGCAAAATCTTGTGCTTGTCGGGCAACCCGGGGTCGATCAGGGCTGGAAGGCGATTTCACACTGGCTGGCCAATTAGCTAGATAGATAGATAGAAAACTTTTAAATACATAAGCAGTGAGAGAGATGGTTGAGTGGCCCATTTGTTAACAATGTGACGAGAATTTAAATCCAGTAACCCACATTTCTGTGAATCATTTTTTGTTCAGACTGACGTAAGGTTGTTCATTTCTCCCTCTTTTCCCCTGAAATTTAGCAAACGTCCAATAAACCTTTGGATCTGCATCTTGCTTTGTCAAAGCTGTTCGTTCGAGATTTCCAGATCATACAAGAAATGATGCACAATGCAAAGCGCGCTTATCAAGTCATGAGACATCATTTGAGATACCATTAGATGGCCTGAATCTAGAGTTAAAATGCAGCATTCACAAACCTTCTTGCCCCTTTCTTTTGTTACCCGGCATACCATCTCTTGGTCTGCATATTTTACAAGCATGATTCTGTAACATCTGCACCAGTGCATCATAGGTCCCTAGGCCCAGTAATCCCCTCATAATTGAAAGTTGGGCATACACGAATGTTCCATAAACCTCGCCTCATTGATAGTATTTTACAGTGAAAGTCAGTGCAGAAAGCACTTAGATAGAAAAAATGGAAAGACCCCATTAAAGAAATAAAGTCACAGTCTATTCAAGGATGTCTAGCGATGAGCAACAGAGGTACCTTTCACCACAGCAACGATATATACTACTTAGGCCAATTTAATCATCAGCATATGGAAATAATTGTTTTATGTTTATCCAACAGAGGGCGGTGGTGAGGAGTGACTGAAGTATTCTGGGGAAGTCACCGCAGCCACCGCGACTCAGGAGGGAATCGAGGAGGACCCACTGTCAAATAAAGGAATAGCCCTAAACATTACATTGCTGTAGTTTTCCCATCCCTCCCTCCTCCTCACACCTAAAAAAAATGGAGAGAAAGGAAGAGGCAGTGTCTTCAGGAGTGCACCAGACCTGCGATGGACACTCTTCTGTAAGTGTATTTTAAAGTAAAAGCAACTGGTTGGTGAGTATATCCTGGGAGCAGACTCGGAGGGAGGAGTACTGGAGCCGTGAGTATAAATTTAGTTTACCTCGGGGATTTGCGGCCTTGTCTCCATGGGCCAGACTTGGGAGGAGGAGTACCAGAGCTGTGAGTATAAATCTAGCTTACCTCTGGGATTCGCAGCCTAGTGTCTAGGGAGCAGACTCACAGGGAGGAGCATAGGAGTGGTGACTTGGGGGCTCAGAGTTACTGACGTCAAAAATGGAAAAGTGACTTCACAGGAAAGCTGTGACCTGATTGGCTGGTAGGAAATCTACACCAAATTTGAAAAAAAAAAGCACTGCAAACTTAATTAATAAACTAATTATAGAGTTGGCTGGGAAGGGGATGTGCCGTAGCAGTACGATTTGGGGGGTCGCGGATCCCATTGCGAGCCGCACTGACTACATCTGCAGGAAGTATTGGTTACTGGAGGAACTCTGGCTCAGAATTGATGGGCTGGTGTCCGATCTCCAGATGCTGTGACACATCTTGGAGGGGGAGAGGTACCTGGGTGCTTTGTATGAGGAGGCGGTCGCACCCGGTAGATTAAGAACCTCATGTCCGGTCAGTGGTCAGGGTCAGCAGGGTGTGACTGCAAGTGGGGCACGTAAAGGAATCCTGTTTTCAGTCCAACAGGTAGAAATACTTGCTCCCTGTATGGATGAGGAAGACACTTGCAGGGAGTATGAGCCTGCTGACTACGGCACCGTGTCACAGGAGGCCATTCAAGAGGTGAGAACAAAAAGACTAGTGGTAGTTGTAGGAGATTCTATAATTAGTGGAATTGATAGCTTCGTTTGTAAGCAGGATCAAGAGTCCCGCTTGGTATGTTACCTGCCCTGTGCCAGGATGAGGGATATCTCTGTCTGGCTTGAAAGGATATTGGAGAGGGAGGGGGATTTTCCACTTTTTTGTTCCATGTCGGGAAAAATAACACAGCTAAGACTAGGAAAGGGGACATTTTGGAGATTATCAGGAAGTAGGAAATAAATTAAAGAACAGGTCCTCAAGGGTTATAATCTCTGGATTACTACCCGAGCCACGTTAAAATTGGCATAGGGCTGCAAGAATAAGGGAAGTAAATACGTGGCTGAAGAAGTGGTGTGTGAAAGAGGGTTTCCATTTCATGGGGCTTTGGCATCAGCATTGGAATGGGCGGGATCTATACTGTAGGGATGGTCTCCACCTGAACCGGTCTGGGACCAATGTTCTAGCGGAAAGAGTAAGTAGGGTGGTCAACAGCACTTTAAACTAGAAAGTGGGGGAGGGGGGGGGGGTGCATAAAACCCAAAGAATTATGAGTAATGGGAAACAAAGCAGCACGTTAGCATATGGGGTGGGGTGGGGGGTTGGATTCAACTTCATAGAAAATTCTGAAAAAAACTGAAATGAAAGGAGAGCCCGAGAGAGGCTCGTAAAGCCTCCAGAACACGAAATAGGATAGAGTGTTTGGAAAGGGCTAGGAATCTAACTTCAAGCATATGAGTTAAAGGGACAACAATGAGAACAGAGACAGAAAATACAGGACTGCAGGTCTTGTGTCTGAATGCACGCAGTATACGAAATAATGTAAATGAGCTTCTGGCACAGATTGAAATTGGCAGGTATGATGTGATGGGCATCATAGAGACATGGCTGAAAGGGGATCAGGACTGGGAGACAAATATCCAAGGCTATGCATCCTATCGAAAAGATAGGTAGGTTGACAGAGCGGGTGGGGTTGGTTTGTTAGTAAGAAATGAAAGTAAACCGAGCACAAGAAAAGTTGTAGGGTCACTTGATGCAGAATCGGTCTGTGTCGAGATGAGGAATGGCAAAGGTAAAAAAAAACATAATGGGAGTCATGTACAGGCCTCCGAACAGTAGTCAGGATGTGGTGCACAAGATACACCAGTGGATGGAAAATGTGTGTAAGAAAGGCAATTTTACAGTAATCATGGGGGATTTCAATATGCAGGTAGACTGGGAAAATCAGGTTGGCAGTGGAACCCAAGAAAATGAATTTGTGGAATTTCTACGAGATGGCTTTTTGTTGCAGCTTGTGGTGGAGCCTACTAGGGAACAGGCAATTCTAGATTTATTGATGTGTAATGAGGCAGATTTGATAAGGGAGCTTAAGGTGCAGGAATCTTTACGAGGAAGCGACCATAATATGATAGAATTTACCCTGCAATTTGAGAGGAAAGAGCTGGAATCAGATGTAACGGTATTACAGTTGAATAAAGGGAACTACAGAGGCATGAGGGGGGAGCTGGCCAGAATTGACGGGGAGATGAGCCAGGTTGGAAAGACAATGGAGTAATTTGGGAGACACAGCAAAAATTCATTCCTAGGAAGAAGAAGCATACTAAAGGGAGGAGGAGGCAACCATGGCTGAAAAAGGATGTAAGGGACAGCATTATAACTGAAGAGAAAACATACAATGTGGCGAAGAGCAGTGTGAAACCAGGGGATTGGGAAGCTTACAAAGACCAACAGAGGACAACTAAAAAAAGAAATAAGGAGGGAGAAGTTTAAATATGAGGTAAGCTAACCAGTAATATAAATGAAGATTGCAAGAGTTTTTCTTAGTTACATAAAGTGTAGGGATGAGGCAAAAGTGGACATTCGGCTGCCAGAAAATGACGCTGGAGAATTAGTAGTGGGGAATAAAGAAATGGTAGAGGAACTAAATATGTACTTTGCGTCAGTCTTCACAGTGGAAGACACGAGTGACATCCTCAAAGATCAAAAGAGTCGGCGGGCAGAGGTGTGTATGGTGGCCACTAACAGTGAGAAGGTGCTAGGAAAACTGAAAGGCCTGAAGGTGGCTAAAACACCTGGACCAGATGGATTAAACCTCAGAGTTCTGAGGGAGATAGCTCAGGAGATAGTGGAGGTGTTTGTGGCGATCTTTCAGGAATCACTGGTGTCATGGCGGATCCCAGAGGACTGGAAAATCGCTAATGTAACCCCCCTGTTTAAGAAGGGAGTGAGGCAAAAGATGGGAAATTACAGACTGATTAGCCTGACCTCCGTTGTTGGTAAGATTTTACCGTCCATTATTCAGGATGAGCTTTCGGAATACTTGGAAGTGCATGGTAAAATAGGGCAAAATCAACATGCTTTCAATCAGGGGAGGTCATGCCTCACAAATCTGTTAGGATTATTTGAGGTGGCAACTAGTAGGTTAGACAAAGGAAAGCCAATGGCTGTTATCTGCTTGGACTTCCAGAAGGCCTTTGACAGGAAAGATGGCCACGGACACCTCCACTATCTCCTCAGCTATGTCCTTCAGAACTCTCTGCTGTAACCATCTGGTCCAGGGTATTTAGCCACCTTCAGGCCTTTCAGTTTTTCTAGCACCTTTTCACTGGTAATGGCCACCATTCACACCTCTTCCCCCCGACTCTCTTCAACTTTGGGGATGTTACTCGTCTCTTCCACTGTGAAGATTGACACAGGATATTGCTCATAACATAGGAGCCCATGGTGTTAACGGCAAAGTACACGCATGGATAGAAGATTGGCAGTCTGGCAGGAGGCAGAGAGTGGGGATAAGGGGGTCCTTCTCAGGATGGCTGACGATGACTAGTGGAGTTCCGCAGGGGTCAGTGTTGGGACCACAAATTATCACTTTATACATTAATGATCTAGATGAAGGAACTGAGGGCATCCTGGCTAAGTTTGCAGATGCTACGAAGATAGGTGGAGGAACAGGGAGTATTGAGGAGGCAGGAGGCTGCAGAAGGATTTGGACAGATTAGGAATATGGGCAACAAAGTGGCAGATGGAATACAACATGGGGAAGTGTGAGGTCATGCACTTTGGGAGGAAGAATAGAGGCATAGAACATTTTCTAATTGGGAGAGAATTCAGAAGCCTGGAGTGCAAAGCGACTTTGGAGTCCTAGTCCAGGATTCTCTTCAGGTTAACTTGCAGGCTGAGTCAGAAGTTAAGAAGCCAAATGCAATGTTGGCATTTATTTCGAGAGGACTAGAAGATAAAAGCAGGGATGTGCTGCTGAGGCTTTATAAGGGTCTGGTCAGATCACATTTAGAATATTGTGACTAGTTTTTGGCCCCGTATCTCAGGAAGGATGTGCTGGCTCTGGAGAGGGTCCAGACGATGTTCACGAGAATGATCCCAGGAATGAAAGGCTTAAAATATGAGGAACGTTTAAGCACTCTGGGTCTGTACTCGATAGAGTTTAGAAGGATGAGGAGGGTTCTGGTTGAAACTTACAGAATACTGAAAGGCCTGGATAAAGTGGACGTGGGGAAGATTTTCCATTAGTAAAAGAGAATAGGACCCGAGGGCACAGCCTCAGAGTAAAGAGAAGACCTTTTTGAACAGAGATGAGGAGAAACTTCTTTAGCCACAGCGTGGTGAATCTATGGAATTCATTGCCACAGAAGGCTGTGGAGGCCAGGTCATTGAGTGTACTTTAGACAGAGATAGGTAAGGGGATCAAAGGTTACGGGAGAAGGCGGGAGAATGGGGTTGAGAAACCTATCACACATGATTGAAAGGCGGAGCAGACTCGATGGGCCGAATGGCCTAATTTCTGCTGCTATGTCTTATGCTCTTATGGTCTTATGTAAATATTCAGCATTAAGAAGGTCCACTAATCTAATACTAGGAATCATATCATTATCTTTAACTAGAAAGAAAAATATGCCACTGTGGACAATCGGTGAGTGGTGCATTATCTCTCAAGTTTTGCATTGCTACGCTGATACATGCCATCCACTAAAGTTAAACGTGTGTCCGAGTGTTACATCTGAGGTCTAAAATGGTTACACAATCCGCCGTTTTCCTCACGACAATTGTGGAAACCCAGCCATTGCTCCAACTGGAAAGGTGTCAAGTTCATATTGGATTATCTTACTATTTCCTTTGCCTTCAAGAAACGCCCAATTAATATCAGGAGCTGCATCTCCCTCAGTACCTTTCCAGATGTGGACCATTGAACATCTATGTCTTCGGTCAGGTCCAATTTAATAAAGCAAAAAGAAATGATTCACTTTTTAAGACAGGAGGCATTCGTTCCATAAGGTGCGCCTCACTCTTGAGCTGATCTTAGTCATTCACAAATCTAACTTCACTAGCTTGAATAAGTTATTTCTACAGTTCTAAATTATCTCCATCTAAAAAATCTGCTTATTCTGTTCACATGATTTGGTGGTATCTGCATCGGTGTTGGATCCACCATTGAGCCGCTTAACAGGAAGAAATGCTTCACTTCAAGAAGAAGACATGCCACCTCTTCAACAGGTGCAAGTTTGTTTAATAAGCCTCAACCTTACTAGAGACAACGGGATCAATGTTTCTGGTCAACTAGTGGTAAGCAAAACTCTGACTCAAAGATCCTCTATTTCCTAGACGCAAAAAGAAATTTACGATTTCCCTTTTACACGTTTGTATTAATAATAATGGAAATGAATGGAACCACGTCTAGACCTGCAAAGATAATAACTGTTCGATATTCTTACCTTTTTCCCTGTTACTCAGTCTTTGTTCTGTGATAATAAAGCCAGACAAAGTTAGTAATATCGCCGGGCAAATCCGTTTTTGAGAATGTTGAAACGTGTAATGTACAAACGTTAATAATTTGGAAATAGATCATCCCTGGGAGACCACAAAGTGCACTTTCGGCAGCCTGATATAATACACCTCTGATTTTCTCTCCCACCGACGTCTCCAGGGCTGAATCTAATTGGCACCATAGAGCAGTCACCATTGCCGATCTTTAGGTGTCAGGTTAATTAATTCTGCCCTTAACTCTGTCTGGTATCAATATCAACCTTATCTAATGCCAACATGTTTGCCTATTAACTGTGCTGTGTAAATGCTTTTCCGAATGTTTGCTACAATGCAAACCATTCAGCAGTTTGCAAGGAATCAGAAACGTGCCACAGGCGCAAGGGCAGCTGGAATGTGCTTGGAATTCTGCAACTGCCAGTTGTGCACACATCAAGGGAAGGAACAGCATACTCCATTACCTTCTATAAGGGAAATTTGAGCAATCAGCCAAAGGTTTTGGCTGCATTGCAGTATCGCCAGGAAACGTCCTTATGTGGACAATTGGCTTGGCTTGTTTAATCATTGGTAATGAGTAACCTGCATCACAAAGAAAAGACAGGCGGAGCTAAGGCAGATAGAACCAAATAGCAGGCGTCAATTGGAATCGCATGACAAACATTTTCTTCCCTCATACCTGAACGTTCCAGAGCACCTTTTACGTTTTCCAGTTCTGAAAGCACGCATAAAACCAAATATTTTATTCCATGAGCATAATAACATCAGGTGCAATTATCTAAAACAAAGGATGCAATTGAAAAATATTTATTCAAGAACGTAGTGCACACAAACGCTCGTTACAGCTGATTGAATGTGATTGAAGTACAGCCACTTGTAATTATGAAACACCGTATCCAATTTAACACAGACAGTGCATCCCACATCATTCAAAAAAACAGCTCTTTTTTTCCGCTCATGTTGCGGACCCTTCTTTTGTCAATATCCTTAAATCCGTGTCGGTTGGTTCCTGACTCTACCGACAATAGCAGCAACATTTCATATTTACTCTTTCTAATGCCTTTCCACCTTTGTGCAGCTGCATGAAGTCTCCACTTTATAATCTCTTGTCCAACGGGAACAGCAGCAAATTCATTAGTCGGCCCAGGAAAATTAAGTTCATCATCCCTGAGCATTAGGTGTGGACCTTTTCTGCACACTATCTAATGCCTCCTCATCCTTCCTAAGGTGAAGTCTTCCCATGACTGAGTACAATATTGTCTTTGAGGCCAAACAAGTGTCTTAGAGATGCTTTCACTGAATTCGTGCTCCTTGCCCGTCTTTATAAACTCCGTGATCACCGATGCTTTATTCATTTTTTTACCCCGCACACTCCCCCCACAAAAGCACCACTTCAGCCATTTGGGCAGATAACGATGTCCCTCTGTTCCTGTGCCGCCGTTCGAATTGTACCTGTTATTAAACATAGTTTCCCTCTTTATTATGAACAATTGAATCATTTGAGGTTTCTTTGAATTAAATGCATACTTCCACAAATTCCACCAGCCTGTCTATGCCGCCTTGAAGCTATCATTATCGCCATCACTGTTTACAATATTAAGCAGTACCCTGCATACCCTAAAACAGTTAATTAATGTAAAGATGTCGGGGAAAATATCGACACTAAGTAAGACGCCTGAGGAACTCCAGTATATTCCTTATCCAGTCAGCTAAAAACAATACTTCACCACTGCTCTCTTCTTTTAGCTACTCAGTAAGATTTACATCTGTGCTACTACTGTTCCCTTTATTCATTGTGATATAATTTGCTTACTAAGCCTAACATGTGGCACTTTGTTAAATACTTTTTTCAAGTCCATTTTCAATACTTCAACCGCGTTAGAATCATTGTCCTTATTTTGTCTCATCAAAGTACTCAAACGATTTATTTGAACAAGATTTAGTCCAAAAACAAAATAGGTGCTGTCCTTCCTGAAATTTTTCCAGTGATCATGAATTTCATTCGCATTTATCATTCCTGAAAACGTCCCCTTCACTCTGGTTAAACAGGCTGGTTTGCACATACTGATACTATCCTTACAATGTGAGAACAAGGGCTTAAAATATGCGGATCCCCAATTATCTGCACTGCCCTTGTAGGTAATGAGATTTGAACCTTTGTGGCTAGCACCTCTGCACTTGCCCTCTTGCATCCCTCGCCATCCTTGGATGCAAAAGCTGTCCCTGAGACTCAGCAACATTAAATGTAATCTAACTCTCAACTACCATCTGTTTGTCATTTTTTTTTTGCATCTAGTATCTCAATGACCCCAACTTCCACTATGCCTCACATAAGGTCTTATACATCCAGTTGCAACTGCACATAATTTGGGACTTGGAATGATCTTCTACTATCACTTAGGAATAAACAATCAATTCCTGTTATGCATCTACCATGCATAAACACAATTTTGCATTGTAATGTCACTGGATTTTAACATGGAACATTGCTATACTTGTCGTTAATGTTGTTAAATACCATCAATAGAACAAACAGAAAATACTCTTGTGAATAAACAGCTTAAGTGAAACTGCAATATAACAAATAAGCTAGTACTTGTGTACACATTTCATTTCTTTAAGTGTCATCGTGTTACAATCCTGTATTTCTTTGAAGGTAGAAGTATAAGCAGGCACTTTTGGCCAAGGTTTTCATGATGAGGTGAATAAGAAAAACATTTTCCTGCAGTTGCAATTACAAGTATCCAATAGCTGAAAATGAACAGTGCAAGAAGTTTCAGTGGTAGAATTATTAACTAGTGCTTCAACTGAGCGGTTAGAAACTTGGAATGACCTTTCATGATCAACATGTGACGTTGGATCACTGATGAGTTTTACAACTTGGAATTGTAGATCAGTTTTTGCAAAAAAAATAAAGGGCATGTTACAAGAATAACTATAGGAAATTCGGCCTAAGTCATTCATGACAGGGAGGCGGTGATGTAGTATTAATGTCCTTGCAGTAATCCATGAATTCAGGCTAAGGCTCTGGGGGCATATTTTCAAATCCCACCATGATTGCTAGGGAATTTGCATTCAATTAATTAACTCGAAGTACGAGTGGACCATTCAGCCCGTCGAGCCTTCTCCCTCATTCATAAAGTTCATGGCTCATCATCCACTTCTATGCATTTTTCTCACACTACACCGAGATCCCTCTTGCAATTTATATTTAGGACCTTGTGAATCACTACTACAAACAAGCTTTTTCGGAGACCTTAATTGTACAGTCAGCTGAGGTTAAAGACTGCAAAAACTTACATCACTCTCAGTGAGAAAAAAAAAACTAATCTGGGTCCAAATGCCATGAACATTCATTGCACTCCCTATATGGCAATGCTATAATTCCAGAGGTTAAGGGGAACATAACTACGCACAATACTCTAGCTGTGGCCTTACCAATGTTCCGGAATCTTTAATTTTGAACTAGTATCATTAATGGGGACCATGAAGCTGTCATTGATTTTTCTAAAATACCATCCTGTTCACGAATGTGACATAGGGAAGGAAAATCTTCCACCCTCATATGATCTGGCCTATGTGTCATTCCAAACTCACAGCGAATGGTACTTAGTTATCATTGATATCTGCTTACAAAGTAAGACCCAGAACAATATGGTTAAGTCCTTAAAGTCCTCTGAAATTGCCGAGAAAGCTACTCAGTTCAATTGCAATTAGGGTAGTGCAACCAATGTTGGCCCTGCCAGCGATGCCGAGACCATCGCAAAGAATGATGATGATTATGAAGGTGATGATGATGATGATGATGATGATGCTGGTGATGATGATAAGGATGATGGTGGCGGTAATAATATGCTTCTAATATTATTCTCATTAATAATAATAATAGTAATACATCTCCTTGAATGGCTGAACATTCTCGAGGAGTAAAATGACTGTCCATTGTTCCTATGTGCCAATGTTTCTATCAGCTCAGTGCAGTAACATCAGAATTGCCATAACTAGCAAACTTATATTCGAGGGCAAAGAACAAGGGGAGAGCTCAATGTTTGTGTGGATGGTTATTTCTCAACTGGCAAAGTTTGAAAATGAACATCATCCAAAATCATTAATTGGTGGACTTTAACATTGTTCTGGAATCTATCCGCTTCCCAAAAATGAGAGTTTATAGTAATCGCAATCGACGCCACCCCAAAAAATTGTAAGTGGCTTGTGGATTGGAATAAATTAACCAATTTCACGTTTTTGTCTTTTCATTCCATATGCCCAATGATGAAACCACCGGTAGTATTAAGAAGTGTATCTCTTTAAGGACATTCCCTGGTGCAGTCCATCCGTAAGCATCCTGTTTCTTTCAAGCGTCAATTCATAAAGCAGGACATAACTCTCAAATGACATGGTATTATTCGATGCTCCGTCAGACCATCAGAATGTTGAGTTGGTTTTAAAAGCCCCAAAATCTACTTCACCGCTGGTGGCAAAGCCCCTGCCTCCTGCTCCACTTTTCATTATTCCACCTGTATGATTTGCTATATCTGCATTGATGCACATTGGTGCCAGTTCCCATTAATTGAAACATCCTTGTAAATACGTCAAATACACTGCATCTTAACTAGATAAAACACATAGGAGCCATATTCTAACATTACTGTGTTAGCCTAATAGTCACAATGAATGCAGGAAGCCAACAAGAATGCACTTAATCATCCGAAAGGAAAATACAGATGTGTTATAATCGCCGTGCGTGTGAGCAATGGCAATGACGTTATTTCTTAGACTGTTGCTTGTGGGGTCAGCAGTGCCACATGCAAAATCAATTGCAAGTATTTCCGTAAAATGAGTGAGATACATAAATTTACCTCGCTAACCATTAAACTGGAAGACGGAATGTGAAAGTTAAGATTTTTTCATTCACTTGTACAAACTTAACAATTGAGAATAATGGAAACCAACCGTACAATGACAGAAATAATATTGGTTTGAGGTCCATACCTTTTTCCTTGCTAGCCAGTTTTTTTTCTGTGATTATAAGGCCGGAGATAAAATGTGGGGAAGTGTCTTGTAGGATACATCAAATATGTTAGGCTATGCAGTTATAGTTAGAAACAATTAATTGGACGCAATTAATTGGACACTGTTAGAGTGTCTCTTTAGGAAATCAATATCAATCTTGATGTAAACAATAGCTCGATAAAATGCAGAGCTCAAAAGGAGCATGGTTGCTCTCATTGGGTGCGGTCTATGCCTGACTCCAGTACAACAACATCCTAGTGCACTCATAATGTCGCTCATACATCGTTCTACTTGCCATCGAGATGCGTCAAAGCAGATGTCAGTGGTGTAAAAAGCTATACCGTTGCAAGCACAAATAGGGGCTGGCAATAAATGCCGGTATTGACAGTGCCGCAAAAGAATGAAGGCTATGCGTCACATAATGCTTAAACAAACAGGCAGCAGGCGGGCTAAAATTTAATATGCTACAATTACTCATATTGGAGAGAGACAAATCATATGTTCAATAATATGAGTATATTCCTGACGTTTCGTTGTTTGCAGCAAATCTGATATGCAATCAATTGAGGCATTAGTATCATTGCCCATATTTTAGAATAATTGGAAAACAAAGATTTGACCCAGAAAAGATAGACTTCAGCCAAAAATGCCTAAAAGTACAATGAAAGACACAAGTGTTCCACGCACCTGCAATCTCCAAAGCAGCTTTTAGTTCATCTAAACCTAAGAGAATGCAGAAAGCGAACAATTAACTAAACCACAGATATTGTCACCACGTTCACCAAAATGAGAATGATGGAATTTTCATCTCCAAAAAGACAGCCTGAGATCAACACAGCTGTACATTTCTTAGGTGGGTAATTTGAAGATAATTTAAACCTTCCGCACCCTATAATCTCCGAGAGAACGCCTAACGGAAACATTTCTCAGTCATTGCATCTTTCTAGTGAATCATTGATTTTTATCAGGAGGTTTGAATGTTCTGGAAAATATGCTGCCAAAAAGGTGACGTTCAGTATTGCCGCTATCGCACATCAATGAAGCATGGTGCTTCCTACATAGGGACATGTGCACGTAATTCTTTAATATGGAAGTTGCTCCCAGAGGGGCACCATTTTCCATCTCAGCGCGGGAGTTTGAAATAACCCTTTGGGGACAAGCTTTAAGTTTTGCTAATTGTCCATTATTAAGGAGACATCCACACAGAAAGCCTGCAAGCCTGTTATTTGCTGACGTTAAGGTCCCTATAGTCATTTGGCCAATTTGGATGTGAAGGTCATCACTGTTCTTTCTTTCCAATGCTCAAATTTAATCAAGTAAATTATTATCAAAATTAAAAGGTTTAAGATTTATATAGCTTTTTTATTGTAATCATCTTGGTTTTTTTATGAATTGGATTTGGATGTGTCAGACGTTTGCAGGTTGTAAATTCAACTGTACTTTAAACATTGTTATCAAACAGTTATATTGAACCCGAATTTGCGAATTGAGTCCCTGGGTGGTGTGGTGTTGTAGAACTCGTCCATTGCGAAGGTACAGCATTTGCTGTTATTGCTTCTCCTTATTCAGGCAACATGTCAAAAGAAGGATTTAGTTGACCATGGACTTACAATGAATAGGCGTAGGTTTAAGATTAGCAAAGTACTGCGTTGGTTTGCCGTTGCGTTCAGCAGTATGGATGACCAGAAAACTCTCTGGCTTTTGCTGCTTTTTATGGGTGCAATGGAATGATTTACAGGCTGGTAATCAACCTGCTAGACGACGATATGAGCGCATCTCCCGTGGTTATTACATCCTGGAGTGGAGGTTGAACCCAGAACTTCTGGCTGAAAAAAATGTCGAGATTCTACCCTTTGCACCAGAGGACCTCCTGCACTCTGCAACGCTATGAAACTGCCTGCAACTTCAACAGTTCCCAACATATGTAGGTTACAAATAAAATGAACATTATGCATTTGGCACCCTTACACTAAAAGAAAAACACCTTGTCAGAATGTTTCATATGTACAATTTTGTGGGATGGATTGGCATTGAATTGCACAGCCAATGTGTTCGACAGCCAAGGGCATGGCAAGTGATTACCTGAAAATGGAACACAGCTACTTCCTTGGACACCATCAGATTTAATGATGAGGGACCTCGACACGTTATCCTGTTGGTACGATTAGATAGCAATGGAAGCAGACAAGATCTATGCGATCCGTGTGGCCTTCAGTGGAGTTCTGTTGAAGGACAGTCGTGTGATCAATGTGCCAATGTCAGCAGACAAGCCCAGAATGATGAGCAAGTATAACGTACCGTTGTGGCCTGAAGGTCAGAAGGGGTTGGGTGTGGGGAGGAGATCGGTGAGTGATGTTAAACAGAGAATTTGAGTAAAGAAATGGGCCCAACTTTTGTGCCAACACCACATTTAAGTGTTTTGCAGTGAAAAGGAAGTTTGGATTCGAGCCGATGTTTTATAAGAGTGTTGGGGCCAAGCATTGGCTATGAGAGCAGAATTAAAGCCATCATAGTTGCATCCATAACCTCTACAATTCAATTAGAAACCTATTGCATACTTGGCTTCCTACATCTTCCCTGCATTATTAAAAGAGCTGCTACCCAAGGCCCTAATCGTAGCCATGTCCTTTCAACAGTCAGCACTGTTAGCATTGGTTGACATGGTCTTCAGACAAGCAAGATCTTGACCTTAGTATTTTTTCTATAATTTATTTTTCTCGTGTATCTACTCTATGTCATCCACCCTCCTTCTCTATGTAACCTCCTCAGCTGGTACAACCACAATGGATTTTTCTGTGCTCCCCTAATTTCAGACTCCTGAGCAATCCACAAGCTAATTTCTTCCACATGGCTTTCCATGCCTTGGGCTGCCGAAGGTATTAGCTCAAGAATACGGTTCCAACATCTCTTCGACTCAACATGTCGCTTAAAAATGTTCATCGGTAGTGCTTTGGTGCCTTTTTTATATAAGGTTGCTGCATAAATATAATTCATGTTTGTTTCAACTTGTGAAGTTGAAGTTAAGAAGGTATGGACAGTTTGATGAGGGTAAGGAATGAGCAGCTGGTCTTATGCTGCAAAACTTAGGACCTCTACTTTTCGCCCAGAAGCTCCTGTTTCAATTCCCACTCCAGGAATTAGAAGCCACAGAAGATGCCCTCATAACTTGGTAAACAGACTTATCATCAGCCTGAAATCCGCCAGATACACCAGATGGCAGGCGGGAAGAGCAGGAACATTTTCCTGTTAGCGATATTCCCGAAAACTGCAGCAAAGCCAGTGCAGAACTTCGCTGAGTACAATTATGGACCAAAACAATGTAAGTCCATTGTCAAAAAAGGCCTTTTCGGGTGGGAGCAGAGATTTTTGAGACAGGAGGTTTAACGGGGATAACACCATAGCTTGAAGAGATAGAAGAATAGTTAAGGATATCAGTTAACACGGTGACCATTTTCCTAGTCTTTATTTAAATGAGCAAGATACTGGGGAACAGGTGACATCATGAAGTACAACGTGCAGGGAGAGGGAATGTAGGCAGTTAGAAGTGAAAACATCCATGTTGATGCAAGTTCAGGGTTTAGGGCTATTTGGAGACGTTCAGTGCTATCTTGTCCCCTAAACATATACTTTAGCCTGGATATTAGTGGAATACAACAGCACAGCAAAGGCCGCTGACCGGATGGTGCTGATTCCAATGATGAAGTAATTAATGAGTTAATCAGTCTGCTTATTAGCGGGCTGGACTGATGGGATATGACAGATAGACTTAGGTGACAGTTTATCGCAGGAAAGAAGCTTAAGCTAGTGGTTAATTTTTAATTCCAAGATGATATTTTAAGAATGGAAAGTTTTTTGTTTTTAGAAAGATCATAGATGACAGTGCACTATGTGTTACATTTAGATTGGCCGGCTTAACTGTACCATATCCCTTTAAGACTATGTCGCTTGAAAATTTTACAGTGCAGATGAGTTCCACTACGCCTGACAGAGTGCCAGGGTGAGTCATGATTTCAGTGGGCTCTATCATATCACAGGTGGACATGGGTCGCAGTTGGAAATCATTCTCTGCAGGCAATTATGAGGGAATGGCAAAACACTGGGTAGCGCGTTATGTAAATGAAGATTGTAAGTGAATGAGGGAATAGTTCTTATCCTGGAGGAGATGCAGAACAAAAGCAAACAGGTTTGTGGCCTGGAAATGGGTGTTGGGGACTCTGATGCAAGGACTTGAAACCAAATAGCATTACCTATGGCTGATCAGTGCGCCTTGCGATATTACACGAGATGTTAGTGTGAAGCGGGTGGGCAAGAATATTTGCTGTAGAGTTTACATGGAGGAGCTTCATTAGGGAGGGAAAGCTGTTAAGTTAAAATCATGGCAACAATTATTAAGATCTGGTCTTCTACTAAATGCCCCACCACAGTCTGTGCTGTCAATCTCATTCCCCGCTACAGCAACAACCCTATCACACAAGCACACGATGCCCCACCCCCTCACCCATGCTACGACCACCGCGCTTCCTGGTCGATCAACATGACACAGAATTAGCATGTCACGGGATTTCTATTGCAGAAAGCTAGACCAATGTTCTGCAGACCTGGGTTCAAATCTTACAACGACAGCAGGCAGAATTTATATTCAATTAAAAAACCTGTATTTAAAAGCTAATTTCAGGAGTGCCGACCATTACAGCGTTCATGTATTGTTAAAAATAATAATAATGTCGTTGACTAATTTCCTCGAGGAAAGGAAATTGGCTACTGTTACCTGATCTGGCCGATATGTGACTCCACTTCAACAACAACGCGATTTACTCTGATTTTCCCGCTGACCTCAGTTCAAGGGCAATTAGGGATCACAATAAATGATGACGACGCTCATGTACCATGAAACAGTTTTTAAAAATGCTGATGCATGCGCATTTGTTGATCATTAAACGATTATTTGAAATATTTAAACTAAATGTTATACAAGTTTTAAAAAATAAGTCAATATTTCAGCTTCTGATTTCACCCTATGTATATATAGCCATCTTTAATTGAGTCGATGAGTTGAAGGGCTTCAGTTCTATTCCCTTGCTTCGTTGAACACGAAATGCTGAAAGTGCATTTTCCGAATTTGTTCCAGGAAGAACGAAAATATTATCTTCCGCTGTTGTACTTCGCCTTGCGTGCATAACAGGAAGAAATCACATGATGTAAGGCGAGGTTCAGTGTGCGACACATGGCTTCTGAATCAAACCGTTATGAATGAGGATCCTCTTTAGAGATCTGAGCGCAAGAACCAGGCTGACATGCAGCACAATACTGAGAGGTTGACAGTCTGTCAGGTATCTTCTAATGTTGGTGCGAAGATGGAAAACCAGCTCGATCGGCTGGATTTAAAAGAGCACAACGCACTATTGACAGGGAGTAGGACACTGAATCCCCATTCTCATCGTTAATAATGAGATCAAAAGTGCGATTCCACCAACAGATCACTGACCTTCATCTTATCGCCATTTTGGAATCATCGTGTGTACCTTCCTTGCATTGTTTCAGTTATTGATCCTGGTAATTAACTTCATAGTTTTGAACTAAATCTGCGGCGAGAGTTGGACATTGTGCCTCTGCTCTTGAAACCCGGGCAAATGTAATTCTCTTCATCGTAGTCGATAGGCAATCTGTTTATGGCGATGTTGTAGGTTATTTTGCACTTAAATTGTTTTTCTTTGACATAAGTTACGCGATATATGCATCTCTTTAATTGACAAGGCGTCTTCAAAACATTGTTCTCCCTTATGAGTTTCAGTTTCTAATGATAATATTGCTTACAGGACTTCTGCTTGTACAGAGGTTACTTGAGAACGAAGCATAAAGGAACTTGGACAATAATTTATTTCGAAATCCGTGCCTTTTGTATCTTTACTCTGGTCTTTGTCAATGGTGATAAATGAGCCTTAAACGTGAATTTACCTGTTATCTTTGCATTGATGTGTAAGATTAACCATTGTTAGATAACTGGCAGTAGTTCAACAGTACCAAAATTAGCGACAGCAAAACAGGTCCTTAATTACACCAATAGTAATGAAAATAAATTATTACTTATTAAGATTTCCAACAAGTTCCACTCAATAATGTTGCATTTTGGAGCACGCATAACCCCTCTGGTCTCTTTCAAATGACTTACCGGGACGATGTCCAAAATGGATTTCAGGAAGATTGTTTGTACTAAGTGTTTGACATGAGATAACTTGAAGATCTGACTGCTTTTCAACTAATACAAGAGTATATGATATGATATGTCAGGGGGGTTGATTGCAAGGCAGGCGGGGAAAAATAAAAATAAAAATAGACATAAGGACTCCTCTTTTGCGGAAAGCTGTAGACTATAGAAGGGTCCCCATTTGCGAAGGTCGGGGATTTCACATTACGGGCAGAATTAGCTAATTCAAAATTCCATGCATATATGAATAAATAACCACGCTTTTGTGTACCTGAATTTTTGTTATGGAAGTTTCGTGCTAAATAGAACTGCCCTCTTTGTAATATTACCCAGAGAATCTGCAGGTTAGTTTTCCCCAAAACTAATTGAGTAACGTTTGCACGTGGATTGTTGCCGAACACTATGATAATAAGTGTGATTGTATGTTAAACAGGCAGATTTTATGGTGAAAGTGGAAGAACAACCAGGGACGCTGAACAAGCAGCATCTCATCAGATAGCCACCACGCTGTAGAAATTATGTTGTCCTTTCCAGAAGGGGCGCCAAAGAGTCTCCGGCCAATATGTGCCACTCCCATCTCCAATCGATATGACAGTAATTATATAGGGCTGTTATAGCTTGTGGACCACTAGACAACAAGATTGTAGAATGATATTCCTCTTATGAAACTATTTCGAGAGCAACTAATCTGAGGTATTGCCGTTGTTTTTACATGAGCCGCTTTCATTTGAATCGAGCTCTGGAAGGGACAAAAAGAAGAGTGTTGCACCTTTTTTGCCAAGTCAGTGGAGGACGATTCAGGGCTTCAATTGTTCTACTCACCGAATGGGCACAGCACTCAACTGGAGCTCAGAGTGTCTAATAATTATATTAATGCATGATGACATACACGGCTTTGCTCATTAATTCTTATAAGCTGACATGGATAAAGTTTGATAGATTGATCTGAGTGAGGGTTCGTGTGGAGCAAAAACACTGGCATCAAACCATTGGACATAATACCCATTTCTAAATTGTATGTAAAGTGCATTCTCAGTTAGTTTGAGTTGTAGCTGATGCATGCCATTATTCGGCTGTTTTTTGTTGTTGTTTATTTTCTTTGGTTCACTGTTGGGTGTGCCATGACCAGGGTATGCCAGGAGTTTGCACCTCACTGGCATTTTTCTGGAATGGTATCAAATTGTATAGGTCGATATTTTTGAAGTGAACATGAATTGGTGCAATTGAATAGTGAACAATGTTCGGGGGAGGTAATGGCGTTCAAATGTTGCTAAGCATCCTTGTGCATTTACATGATATAGCATGTCTGGTATTCGAACATGCTAAACTTCATCGTGCGTTATTTTACTACTTACTGCATTTAAGCTGAAGATCTTCAAGTTCTAAACACCAAAGGCATGGTAAATGATTAGATACTTGCCGATCTCAATGCAAAAATTGTCTGAATTCCTTTTGTCACCAAGCAGGCACGAGAAATAATGCACAATTGATAACTTCTCGATGGAGTCAGCACAGACGCCAAGATATTCTATTCAATCAAGTCCTCTGCCTGCATTTAGCACATAGGAAAGGTCTTTGCTTTTGCAAGGAGAAAAGATTATTTGTCAAACTGCCGCATTATTTGTCAAGCCAACAGCTTTGTTCCAAAGCAGTTTGTCTATTGCTGTTCGATATCTCTTTTGAACACTAAAAAAGAATAACTGAATAAAGTCTGAGTTATTTTGACAGCCTTTTTCATCCTCTAGTGTGAACAGAGAAGAAACATTAAAAACACCTTGCCTAGGACAGGTTAATTGTAAAGGAAACAAAAAGTTGCCGGCTGAATAATCGGTGCTGAATTCGCTTGCACCTACTTTGCACTCTTTGCTAAAAGGGTAAAAAATGCCTCACCGAACCAGAACATGAATCTGATATGAAACTTGGAGGATTCGGCTCAGTGGTAGGCTGATATTATATGCTTCTACACAAAATCTCCACTGCCCTACACGGTGCATGCGAGTTTAGACTGATAAGCAAAGTGACATTGCCTTTTTTGCATCACCACTTGATGAAGTTCCACTCTTCTTTCGGACATTTTAAAACCATAAGTCATTGGCAGATCTAATGGTCACCAGTCCAAATATCTGATTATGCGGCATGACTTCAAACGTGAATCTGGTAACTTTGCAAAGAATTCCATTGAGGTGTTTGGGCTCATTATCACTGGAAAGAGTTGACTTATGAAAAATAAAACAACCAACTGTCAGTTACTGAATCCTTCACCGGGGAACCAAGTAAAGTGACAGGTGAAATGTGTTTTTGCTTTATGTTGAAGAATAAACCTGAACGTATGGACAACATTTCAAATTAATATTATCATACCTGTCTTTTTGTCCTGCAGCACTTTTTCTGTAGTGACAAACAAAGTTGAATTAAATAGCAACAATAATAAAGGTTGCAAAATTCAACAATTCTACGTTTTAGATTTGAACATGAAACAAAATCGTAATTCAGCCCATTTGCCTGATTAAAATCTGATCCAAAAAGAGTGAAACAATGTTTCACAGACAGCGCAGTTTTAGACATCAAGGACGAGAATCATTGGCGTGGAAGTGGATTATAAATCAGAATCCATTTCTTATCCAGCTGTGAAAGTGCCCCCAGAAACATGAAGTTGGTGAGATCGTAGAGGTGAAAAGCCATTTACTGCACCGAAGAAGGATGTTCATCCCAACACGACAATTCTTTCAGAGGAAATATTGAGTCAGTCAATCTCCACTGATCCTTCCCTATAACACCGAGCTCCCGGTTGTTACAGCTCGCTCTGGATGGGAATGTTCTTCCTCACATTGCCCTACAACTATTCTCATTAACTTTATATCTCTGCCACAGTTGCACTGATCAGATAATATGAGCGATTTTTCTTTGTCCAATTTATCCAAAGGCGCCATTATCTTTTACACCTTTCTCACGTGTCCTCTCAATCTCATTAGCTGCAAGGCGAAGCACCCCAGCGTTTCCAACATGAACATTTAGCTAAACCCACACACCCCACCCCCCAAAACCCACCAGCCCCGCCTGGAGCCAGGGTGGTATATCTCTGCTGCAACCTTTAAAGGATTCACATCCTTCTGAAAGTCTGGTGACTGGAACTGAATGCAAGGCCACAGTCGGGGATTTACCAAACCTTCAGAAATTTTCAGCAGCAATGCCAAACTACTTTTACAGAATACCTGTATTTATGAAGCAAGATATTCCATATGCATTGCTTATCACACTTTCAAATTGATCGGCCACCTTCTAAGATGCATGTACATGCGCCCCACTACCCTCTGTTCTCGTGCACACTTTAGAATTCTGCTATTCAGATTGCATTGCCCCTCCACATATTCTGTACTAAAATTATAAACCTCACTCTCCTTTAAAATAAACTGCAAATACCGCTGAAGCCTATCAAATCATTTAGTTGTTCAAACAAAGGGAATAGTTATGGCAAATGAGCGGACCAATATAAGGACCAAACATATAATGTCGACGAGAATGATTGCAACCTGTGAAGATTTTTCTTTTTAACTTAGAAAATGATGATAATGTGTAAATCCTTAACAGAAGTAGTTGAGTGCAATGCATTAAACATTCTATGAGATATCAAATAGGCACTCGAAGGATATAGATTTATCAAGTATTGTTGGCGATTCGAAACGAGTAAATACGTTTGCAGTTCGTGCACAGCTTAAGCAAAAGCAAACATTTGTTTCACTTAATGTTCTGTTCTGGTAACTTCAATCCTACAAAAGTCTGCAAATAAAATATGCATAAGCCTGATTTCACCAATTATTCACCGAGCTGGTTGCAATCAATACGACCAATTAATCACAATGAATAACTTCCCTCTCTTCCATGGATGAACCTACCTTTTCAAATGTGCTGAGCAGGAAGCAGTCACGAAGTTATTCAGACTAACAGGGCCATAACATTGACGGCCTCCAAAACCGCATTATTTGTATATCTTGCGGTTTTGACTCCATTATTCCAAATCACCAGACAGTTCCCCTTACTAGTTGATGAAATTTGTCTCATGTGCGTGATGTATTAATATAGGTGGAGGCATAGAGTTTTGGTCATTGGACCGGTAATGCGGAGATTCAGGGTAATCATCTGGGCACACAGATCCGAATTCCACCCTGATAGATGGTGCAGTTTGAAAACAACAAGAATCAATACTTTGAAGTCTACCAATGACCGTTGATACCATCTTTGCTTGATGGAAAGGAAGAAGCTCGTTGGTTTACTAATAAATTTTCGGGAAGTGCATCTGTGATTCTTACCTGGTACTGTCGCATACGTGAGTCCAGACCTACAGGAATGTGGTTGACTCTTAAACGTCCACTGGAATGACTTATCAGGCCAATTTGTTCAAGGGAAATTAGAGATAGGCAATACATGCTGGCCTAGACAGCGCAGCGCAAATCCCTTAAAAAATAATAATTGAACATAAAATGGTTTGGTCATACTCATCAGCTTTCGAATTAAACACACTCTATATACTTCACCATTGCACTTTGTTGATGTCTATTTTATGTGCATGACACCTCGTTATGGACCTGCCCAATATGCATACTTATGCTCCATATCACACCTATAAAAAGCATTTAATAAAATTGGAAGATCCAGCAGGTGAACACAGGGCTGGATGTTTCTCGAGAAATCATATGCAGCATGTTAGCCATTTCCTCTGAATTATAACCTAATTGGCTGCCAACTCTAAGCTCTAAGCTCCAATATCGGACTGGATGCAGGATCGGCTTCGCACTCACCTTGGGCTTGGCAAAAGCTTTCTCACTGCCAGGAGATGGAGACGAGTGGAAAGGCTACTCATCAGCCAAAGGGGAAACCTTTCAACGGTTTAAACACATTCTCGGCCGCCGTAGGTTTTGAAGATGCAGTCATAATCGAGATCGCTTTGTAGAGAAGAAGAGTCATGGAGACTGGAAATATTCCGCAGAATTTAACCATCCCGTCACTGCCGATGTGTTGCCGTATATTGCGGTGAGCCATCCAGAAGTCCATTGACCTCGGTAGATTTTACGTTTCCATGAAATTAATGGAGTTTAAAATGTCTCGTCCAATTTTACGGCCCCGTCCCAGATCCGGCTGGGCCGTAAAATTCAATCTGTTTGTTCTATTGATCTCTCCACTGTTACTGCTAGGCCCGCTGAGTTTATCCAGTATTTTCTACTTTTAGGGTCGGAATTCCAAAGGCTGCAGTGCTTTTCTATGATGCACTTTATACAGTTTTATGCTATAAACGTACTCAACCTTCGCCCCCCCCAAACCGCCCCCCACCCCATCCCAATTCTACAGACATAAAGGAAAGGTAAAACAATAACATGGATTTGGGATAACCACAGAGCTCAAACAAGAGTTGAACATCTAGATATAGAGACGTTCTGGAGAACTGTTTGTTTGCAGGGCGCTGGAGCACATTGAAGGGCATGAACATTTTCTGATCACAGTTTGCTTGTAACTAAGACCAGAATCAAGCTGAAGAGGCTGAAGTATTAATCAAAGATATTGAAAAGAATTGATATCCGCCAACCCATTGACACCTAAGAGGACTTTCAAATATGCCTTGGGTAAATAATTGGTGTTCTGGCTGACTGTGTGCCTGGAAGAGTAGACTGTTGGGAGGAAATACATGTCCAATGGCACTAGCACGGAGCAGGCTTTCTGACAGTAAGATCATTTTTAGGGTTCCCGGAAAAGTGACTGAACATGGGATATTTTCCCATAAGCCAAAGTATTTCATTGGATAAGACAGAAAAAAGAAGCATGAAGACTGCCTTCCATCAGGCCTACGGGAATTAAGATAGTTAGATGAAAAGCAGTTCCCAATAAGGCAACAGATAATAGATAAATGCCGAGACACAAAAAAGCAAAGTACAACGCTGCCAAAATCACAAGCAATCAATATGTTAAATCTGGATGATGATTCTCCACATGTGAAAGTTATGCTCGGACCAATTATTGCGATGGATGGTACACTGATCTCAAAAGATGAAACCACGTTATGTAATTGTGGTGGGCAGAGAACTTCAGGGAAACCTATAATAGACTTACTCCATTCATCCCAGACCACGTCAATCAGCCCTAAATTAAGCTTCTAGTAAGTGTAGAGAGGTTAAATCAAAATCAGGTTGTTAAAGTAATTGCTTTACACAAGAAATAAGGGGATACCAATATAATTAATTTCGCTGCAGAAATGATGAAGTCAGCTGGAAATGAACTGTCCTGTGGCTAATAAAAATTAGTAATCAAGTTGGGCTGAATTCTGTTGTTCCCCAAGACTGAAAATGATCCACTCACTAAATGTGACACTTGAAGGGAGTGCCTTTCCACTAAATTGAAGGCAAGGTCCATTGCTAGATGACCTTTTAACATTCATCAGCACAGTGGGTAGAGATCATGGAGAACGCCCGTCAGGTTTTGGAACAAAATGACATTTGACTTTGCAAGAGCCACATGGTTAAGAACCGCCAAGCGCATCTCGCCAACTTTGCAATCAGCCTTATTGATTTCAACAAGGCCTAAGATAGGCTTTATCAGCCCCTACTCTGGAAAAAAATACAGGATATATTTACCTGGCATCATGAAGCAATGTTTAAAGTTATTGAGATGTTCTATCAGAGTTCCAGATCCTGCATTAGCGCATAGGGTGATTACAATGATTGGTTCCATTTGCTGCCGGGTGTGAGTCAAGTGTATGTCCTTTCTATCTTTGTTTTCTGTCATCGCCATTGACTCGTAATTAAGGAAGTCAACCATGGATACCATTGCATTGAAATGGATTAATCATCGTCAACTTGTAGCTTTGCCTTTTGTTTGTGAAACAATTGCTCTGTCGGATAACATAACAGGGCTGCAACACCTCAATAACCCTATGAACAATCAGACTGAGAAAGGGACATTCATGATGAATGCCAATAAGGCAAAAAACAAAAATGATAATCTATGACAGGAAGCCACCAAAACAGATCAGCAGTTTGTGCCAATCAAAAGAAGGATGACTTCGTAGTTCAAATAGAGAAGTTCACATATCCATGCATTTCCATGACAATCGATGGAACCATAAAGAAAGATATAAATTCCAGAATGGATAAAACATCATAAGGTTTCAAGCAACTGACAAATATTTGGAACAGCAAAACGTTTTCCATGTGAACGAAGCACAGGCTCTAGACTGCAGAAGTGGTCTCCACCATCCTGTCGCCTTGTGAAAGCTGGAACCGAAAAACCTGCTAAGAAAGGAAACGGGTGCCTTTGACAGCATATGCCTGCGAAGGACTCTAGCCACAGAACTCTGTTACAGCTAGCACAACACTGAAATAAGAGAACACTAAAAAGAGCCTCCAGTTTCGGCAATCATACGGAAATGATGGATCTGCTGGCTTTCTCACGTCACTGGATTTCCATCATGGCAGCCTGCCCATCAGCCCATCCAGTAGGCAGCTAAAAAAACATATAATTAGAGGCACACTCAAGGTGAGCTAACGCAAAACTGTCAGTTGAAATAGCCATCTCGTGAACACATACTGGGGCAAGGAAAAAATATTGGCTTTGGACAAGGCAGAGTGGAATGGGCAGGTAGTGACAGGGCTAACAAAAAGCTACAATTCAGTAGGAAGGGGCAGAATCTCCAAACTTAGTGCACAAGTAGAAAATCAGATGTATTGCAATAATTACAACAGATACAGAATTTTAGGCTGTGCACCTGACGAGGTGCAGCAATCATCACAAAAGAGATGAATTGATAGCACAATTGAAATTAACGCGTACAATCTGGTAGGCATTAATTAACGTTGTTTCAAGTTGTCCAATGTTGTGATCTAAACTTTCAAGGATGTTTGACATTTCCAAAGGACTGACACTTGGAAAACGTGATGGAGCAGCTCTTTTAATTAAGAATTACATTGATGCAGTAGTGAGAGATGATCACTGTTCAGCAGATCAAGATGTAGAATAATTTGGGGTATAGGTAAAAAATGGTAAAACTTAGTGTTATCTTATGGAAATAATTCACAGGGAGTCAGACAGAATCTATACTGTAGCACTGGCTATGAGGGATATAAATATCTTGAGTTGCAAGGAAATTGTTGTAATAATCATGCACAATTATTTATTGCCTCCCTTTAGTTGGGATGAATCAGATTTGCAAATGTTGGCCAAATAAACATTTCGTAAGAGCATTCGGGCATTTTTTTAGAACAGTGCTTTCAAGTGCCAAGCAGTATGCAAGCTACTTGAAACTGGCCTGTGCGCAATTAGACATGACTAATTAATTATCTCATAGTAAAGGAATCTCTATGCAAAATTACTCATAACAGAATTTGAATGTGAGAAGTATGGGTCAAAGACAAGTGTCTCAAACTGAAGTAAACGTAATTAAAAGGACATGAAGAGTGGAAAACTGCAATTTTTTGGAAAGTTGGACATTTAAAGAAGCGGTGATGGTCATTTGTTTAGATATTTTGTAACTTAATATTTTATAATATTTTATACTGACAAATAAAGACTATGAGAAATATGCAACATATGGGCCTACAAATATATGCTACCTGTTGCTACAGGAAACAATTTGAAAACTAAGTATAAATAAAAAAACTATTAAATAAAATGTGCCTCAGTTCCTTAGCAACTGACATTGGAAAACCAATAATGGAAGAAAATGAGACGTTGAAAGCTTGAACAGTTATTTACTGCCTGAATTCAGTGAGGAAGTGTTATGACCCCAAGCTCAGGCTGTCCCAGGACAAGCCTCATCCCATAGTGGAACCCAGCTTGCTAGGGCCTAATGATTATTTCTTTGTTTAGCTATGTGGAGAATAGCTAATGAACATGCTCACATAATTCAGCTGATACACTTTTAACAAAAGAATGAAACATTTTTTAAACAAGAAAGGATGAACAATATTACAATACTCATTCATCATCAAATATAACTTTACAGATATATACAGATTTTCAAGGATCACACACGTTACAAAAAGTATATTACAATACAACATTCACACTAGTACACAGTCTATTTACACCTATGGTGACGGGTGATCACACACACCACTTTCTGAGGCCAAGTGAAGGATGACATCTCAACCAATTGCTGTGTACCTGTCTTGAACAGCAGTTAAACGCTTTTCATATCGTGAGCCAACGTGTCTCACTGCACTGCGTCTTTCACATGAGGCTTTCCAACCTCAACTCTCCAAGCCATCGTCTTAAAATAGTCTCCCAAACAGGCATTTTCTTTCAGACGCCTCCCACAATGGTTCACCTCCAGGGTTTCGAACTCTCTTTCCAGTGCGCCTTTTCCCTGGGTCAACACAGGCACTTTAGCTGTCTTCTGCGCACTGTCTCTCGCCAAATCATTCATTAACTGTACCAGTGCTTCGCATGCCCAAAGCAAGAGTAACAGGCCTTCACTTGTCTCTTTGGACCGTCTTGCTCCTTGCAAACTGTTCTCGGTTTAAATCTGCTTTCTGCAGTTCTTGTCTCTTTAAATTTGAATCCTGAAGCCTTTCTCTCTGCTCCTCACTTTTTACTTCATTAAGAAGGCTTCTAGGTTCTTGAACTTCCTTTGACTACATGGTCTTCTTAAACTTTCCCCTGTTTCTATCTTAGGCCATTGGCCTTGGAGCCTTGTGGTCCTTTTCGGAAATCTGCAGCTTCCTCTCCCAGTGATTAGTGTCTCTTGGGTTTTGGCTTCAAACCTAGCAGCACTCCAGCAGCTTCCAACCAATGTGCTTTTTTACTAGCTTCTCAGTTTGTGTCTGTGGGAGGGATATACGTCCCTGGTTCCCTATTGCTCGACAAGAGTTCAATTCTTCTACGCTTGTTGGTTTACTTTGGGTTAAGTTGGAAAGCTCTCACGAAACATGCAAGCACATGTATAAAGTGAAACTAAAATCCTTGACACACAGATACAAAAATACAAATCAAACTTAAACTTTAAATTTAAAACACATTCCTAACACTGACAACTACCAATATAATGCACTCAAACTGTCTCGGTTTCCGAACAGAATGACATCCCAGATATTTAACGCTCTAGATTTAAAATTGAGTGAAAAGCTTAAAACAATTGCAACTGCTACGGAAATAGCTGGAGAAATTATTACAACTAAATGCAGACAACCATCTGGACTCGTTGGCCAGCATTCTAGGGCGCTAAAAAAATATTAGCTGCCAAGATAGGAAATGCATTTGTTGTAATCGCCCTGAAGTCTTTAGATTCAGGAAAGATCCTCGTCATTTAAAAATCACAAATTTTGCGTTAATATTCAGGAAATGTGGATGGCAGAAATAAGGAACATATACGGCAGTTGGCCCAACATTTATCACATGGCAAATGATGAAATCAATTTTTAGGAAAGTCATAGCAGGGCACGTGAAAATGTATAAGACAGTTAAGCAGAAGCAACCGGCATTTGTGAAAGGGAAATCGTGATTCAAAATGTTCTTAGAGATCTTCGAGGAAGTCATATAAAAGGTAGATTAAGTAATTCTTGCAGATGTGATGTTCTTGGATTTCCAGAAGAATTTCTGTAAGGTGCTGCATCAAAGGTAGGGTACAAAATAAGAACTCATACTGTAAGGGTAACATATTAGCAATGTTATTTGCTTTGTTAGCTAAGCAGTGAGTCTGGATCAATTCTACATTTTTGAGCTGGCGGTGTGTAAACAGTGGAGTGACAGAGGGAACATGTGAATCCGGTCTATGTACCAGGAATACTATATTTATTTTATTACAAAAAGAGGCTATAAAAACCTGAGAGTCAGAGGCATCTGGGGGTCATGGAGCATGAATAAAATAATGGTATGCACGTGCAGCAAGTGATTACAGAGAGAAAATTGAACGTTGGTGTTTATTGTATGGTGAACCGTGTCTAAAAGTAGTGAAATGTCGCTGCAAATATACAGGGTGTAAATAACAGAGCATTTTGGGCGCTGTGTAGATCTCTGGTCTGCTTATCTAAGAAATGATACAATTCCATTAGTAGCATCTCAGAGCAACTTTAATTAGATTATACCTGGAATGATGTGTTTACCTTATGTGTAAAGGTTCAGCGGTTCATCCCGTGCTCAGTGCAGGGAGGTGATCGTTTGAACAACATAAAATCATGAGGGAATTTGACAAATAGAATGCCGAGAGGATTGCTCCCTTTCTGTGGGTATGGAACTAGCGTCAGCGTTCCAAAAATATGGCTTTTCCCCTTTAAAACTAAAATGGGGAGTTTTATTTTTCACTCAGAGGGTCGTTAGACTGTCGAATATTGATCAGGAAACAATGGATACTGAATCATGAGATACGTTCAAAGATGAGTTTTGATTTCTTTTTAAAATACAAACGAATCATGGGTTACGGTGGCAGGTCGGAAATAAATAAATGAAGCCTCAATCCCAACGGTCTGGATTTAATCGGATGTTGAAGCAAGCTTCTGGCCTGAATGGCCCACCCCTGTTTCTAGGTCTTTTGTTTGTGTATTTTTCTTTCCTGATGCGCCACCTCTTGCAGGGGCTACCATTTTAACTAATTCCCATAGTAGCCAACTGTTGCACAGTGGTTGGCTGTTGCGTCCAAGTCAAACGATTATCATTTTGAAATCTTTTTCCAGAGACTTGAGTACGTATCGGATGCTCAGTTGCTTACTGTAGATTCGATAGAATGCAATTTTGTACAGTGCCTCATTGAGTTGCCTCATCTTTCGATTATAGATAATGATGTGATCACGTGGGACGGATGTCATTTAAAGGGCCCAGATTATTTCAGTTGTCTCCTGCATAATATTATTTCTTGTTAAAACAGTGATCTCCAGCATATGGAATTCTTGAAGCCTGTCTTTGTATATCAGTAATCAAATACAGAAGTAAATGTTTACTTAGCAGCTGGTTCTGGCGTTTTACGAAGCACCAACTGGTGTGTCCAGGCACCAGTTTTTTACATAATTGGAAGGTTTTGCTGACCATGTGCAGAGTGTAGTAGAGTCGATATTCTTCCAATGTCAAATTCTAAACTATTTAGACCCATCAAATGTGTTAATAAGGTGCCAAATATGCCTTTCCAATTTACCTGTGTCTGCAAGAGCCTGCTTCACCTTGGCCAGTTCTGAGCGAAAGAAAGAGAAAGATCTTTAGCGGTTAGAAGATCAATTAAATAAATAAAACAAAGAACAGATTGTCACAATTGGATGTACTAGAAACCTCTGTTATCTCAGTGACTGTTTCAATTCGTACTTCATATCCAGTTCCTTTAATGAAGATGGGTGGAGCAGACAATAGACAATTGCAACAACATATTTGTTACTGATAGCTCTGGAGTCGAATTTGACACTTGCAATTTGGACAAGCTGAATTACTTCGAATGCATAAAGAGAAACTGTCCATTCGGCTCACATTTGGACGTCACAGCTACTGCTTCACAGAAACCTATTGATATTTATTCGATCCGAGTTGAGAAGCACAATATTTCTACTCGTTTATCCGTCATTCACTTTAGTAGCATCCAAATAAATGGCCCTGTGCTAATCGCCTCGGCTCCTGACAATAACTAAATTCACATTTCACTACACGTTCAGCCAATATCTATTTTCCTTGAACTTGCACTCTCTTCATTTCAATAAACTTAATATTAATAGTTGCAATTCTTGTTAACTCCCATGTGGGTTGTTATCTGTTTTATGTCTACATTTTCAATAAGGTTTCATAATTAAAAGGAATGCATTTCAGTGAAATATCCACATTCATATTATCTGCTTGAAATCGGGAATCAATTTGATTTATTTCATGCAATGCCGCTAAGAATGAGCAGAAAACAGTTATTTTGATATCGCTACCTTTCTCCGTTCCAATGAGCTTCTCATCTAAGATTAAAATGAGGATTCAACATATGACAGAGATCGGGGCTAATAAGCGCTTTCCCAGCCATGCTAAAAATTCCAGTGCTATTGCTTTCAAAACACATAAATATTGTAGTCGATGCATAACAGCTCGTCGACGAAATAACAAACTATCACGGTAAAATATAATGGATTTTCTACCCAGTGCATTTGCCAAATTTATTAGCTATTGGGTGCATCCAGATGTCTGGACTGATAAGATCCGTGACACTATCGAACAGCAATATCCCATCTAGCAGCCTGGCTCTCAGCAAAATTTTGGGCAAAGGTTTCGGAGGTGGAGACCATTTCATTATTTGCTTACATATTCTTTGCGGTTGGTAGTCAGGGTCTGGGGAGCCAGAGAGTATGCTACTAGCGGCAGAATTCTCAGCATCTGAACTACTCGTCCAGCACCTGCATTAATCTGCAGGAATAATCCAGACCACGTCAATGCAAAATGCATCATGTCAACGGGGAAATTTTAAATTATTTAACTGCATAATTATCATGTCTCCCCCTCCCCCACCCCCTCGATGTCCCTCTCCCTCTCATATGTAAATACAGTATGGAACCATTTTCCATAAATGTGTTCATTAAATTATTGGCTTTGCATAATATCTAAACTAAGTCGTTAATGTTCTTTATTATATGGGAAAAGGAGCTGCATTAGCAGATTATACTACTTGTCGAAGCTGCTCCACCATTCAATGTCGCCTGGTCCTCTGCCATGGCTTCAATTTCCTTCCCGCTGCATATACCTCTTGATATCAATTGAGAGCAAAAATCTCTCCATCTCAGTTTTAAATATAATCAACTCTAAATTATAAGCATCCGATTGAATGTCGAAATAGAAAGAATTACAGCACTCTGAAAGGGGACATAGCTCCTCATCTCAGAACTCCCAAGGTATCAACAAGGCAATAAAGCTATTTGCCAGTGGCTGAAGATTTTCCTCATCAGTACCACGGCGTTACGCACACTTTATACATCACAGCTGTTGGACTCGGTTTAATGGCCTAGCCATATTTTTATCTTCACTACAGAAGGATGTGAAAGGTTGAAATTTCTAAGAAAACAAGCACAAAGATGTCCACCATCAAAATACACTATTCAGATGTGTGTTTTAAACTCTCCAGTCGCCTGGGTGGGTGAGGTTCTAACATCTCTAAAGAAGCTCAGAAACATCCAGGACAGAAATGTCAGCTTGATCGGCACATATGACGCCAGTTCAAAAAAGTAGTGACTCCTTCCAACTATGATCAGAGCCTGCGGTAGATTTTATCATATGCAAGCACTGCAGTACCTCACCAACCTTCCTTCAAGACCTCCTTGCAACACAGATATCTTCACCAATAGAGGGGCAAAGACAGCAGGCGCATGGCAGCATCATCGCATGAAAGTTCTGTGCTGACACACACACAGAAGCTACCCTGAGGAACTAAATCACGATTCGTGCACTATCACTGCCTTAAAATCTGTTCAAAACAGGAATACATGTGCACAGGCAGCAAAACGATAGCAATGATTCAAGAAGACTCGCAATTTTGACCTTCACTGCAATGTTGAAATCCCACAGGATTATAATGATGATCATGGTGATACTACTACTACTAATACTACTACTAGTAGCAATAGTACTACTACTACTACTACCTATAATAATAATTATCTCCCCCGTTAATTATAGCACAGTGGCAACAAATGAGCTCGATGTTTGATTATCTAAATTTTGCAGTTTGGTCAAGCCAAACTGTCATGTGTCATACCATGAGACCTCAGTATTACAATATATTGATAGTTGGTCTTATGATGGGGATGAACGATAATTTCTCTACTCCGACGTCTGCATATAAGTGTAATTTAATGCAGTGCGTTTGATAATGATGTTAAACTCCTCGGAATTTCGTGCAGATCAATTCAGAAAGAATACACTGACAACTTCAACCATCGCATCCGTGATATTTCTTATTTTGTGGGAAAAAAAACATAGTGCAATCTCTTCACCTAGATTAGCCCTCCGATTTAGGACGCTAGCCTTATCTATTTATGGGTCATTCAAAATGAGGCAATGGCGCTTTACCTTGGGGCTTCCCAGCTCCATCGAGTTCTGCAAGAAATGTGGAAAATCGAGTCAAATCATGGCCCTTAAATTCATTAAGAATCTGAGGAACAGACCTTGCCGATGATAATAAACAATTCACTGAATGAATCTGAGCAGAGTTGTTATAACAAGTGTCTCTGATAGGTATGCATGAGCATGGACTATCTATCCTTATTATAAAAATCGTCGTTCTAATTCATGGATTGTTAAACTGGGCCTCTGGCCCAATCTACAAAAATGCTTAGAAGGCCTGAGATGACGACATATGGGTTGAAAATGGCGATCAACAAGAACACTGTCATGTGGATGGGTTACCCCGTGAATTAGCCGCATGTTGCTCTTAATTCCAATTAATCTTAACTACCAGTTGAAATTCTCTGAAGATGTTACTTCTTTGAACTCCAGGTACGGCGTTCATTTCTGGGGATTTTGGAACATGGTGATGCCAGAAATTGCATAAATCTGTACTGTTCAAAAAATAAAAAGTAATCATAATCTTCTAGATGGGATGACATGTGCCCTGGCACAGAGTTCATATCATTTGCGTTTTAAAACGACAGGGCTAAATGTGATGTTGCCCATTATAAATGGAACTCAAGAAGAAAACATTTGCCCATATATGGCTCTTTTCTTGGCCCTGGACATACCAATAGCCGATGTTTTACTTTTGCGGCAATTCTCCAGGTTTAGTTGAAGGTCCATGCAGAGCACCAACTGCAAGGGAGTGCAAAACCATCAATATCACACCGATCATACGTTACGTTCTCTGCCAAATATTCAGTTTTAATATATTTAATACCAATTATTGGATATAAGTTACAGAGAAATAGGTTTAGGATTGTTGCTCAAAATTACGTTCCCTCTGCAAGCACATTTGATTTCAGAAACTCGCTCAGCCATTCTGGCTGTGCATTGAATTAAATTTTTGAGAGACTGTGATTTTTGTTAGGAAAGTGATAATGACGAAAGGAACCTGGTTATCCAATTATCCACGAAGGAGGCACGGAGACTTGATTTGCCACCTCCTGTTCCCATGAAGTCCATTATAATTAAAGGAAACAGGGAACTGTTAATAGAATACAGTAAGGTGCATCTGTGTGAGAGTGGGTGGGTGTGTATGGTGATGTTAGTATTTTGTGAGGGTGGCAGCTCGACTTTACAAACTTACTGCATTTCAGCTTAAGATCCTCCAATTCTAAAGAAAAATGCAAATGCATCATGTTAAGCAAATTTAATCACTGGTAAGCTGTTTATTCGCTCTATTACAGAAAGCAACTGCCCACGCAGAATTTAAAATAAATAGAAAACCATCACAGGAGAAGTCGAGCCAGAACATTATTCAGCTTGTCCCGGCTTCATTCTTGTTGTCTCATTTATTCCCTCTCCAAACTTTTTGTTCCTGATCCTGCAATGTATTACATCGACGAATGTGTGCATTTGCGAGGATAAGCATCGTGATAAGAACCCTGGTGATATAACAATGTAACATTATTACTGACAATTAGTCCAATCACTATCAATGCGCTGGTAATTAGTAAGCTGGCTTCGCAATGAAAATATAAGGAATTCAGCTGGCTTGTCCTTAACTGTCCAAATAGTTCATCAATGATCAGAATATTAATGCGTTCGAAATCATGGTTCCATTATACAAAACTATGGTTAGAACGCATGCTGTCTTGTGGAGATTTCTGAGCACCACTATTTATGGAGGATGCACTGCTTTTGGAGGGAGTGCAGTGCATTCTTATCAGCATGATAATTAAAGTTTAAGGGCAAAATCTTGCCCTTGTCGGGCAACCTGGGGCCGATCAGGGCTGGAAGGTGATTTCACGCTGGCCGGCCAATTAGCTAGCTAGATAGATAGAAAACTTATAAATACATAAGCGGTGAGAGAGATGGTTGATTTGCCCATTTGTTACCAGTGTGACGAGAATTTAAATCCAGAAACCCACATTTCTGTGAATCATTTTATGTTCAGACCGACGTAACGTAGTTCATTTCCCCCTCTTTTCCTCTGAAATTTAGCAAACGTCCAGTAAACCTTTGGATCTACCTCTTGCTTTGTCAAAGCTGAGCTTTCGTGATTTCCAGATCGTACAAGAAATGATGCACAATGCAAAGTGTGCTTATCAAGCCACGAGATATCATTTGAGATTCCATTAGATGGCCAGAATCTGGAGTTCAAATGCTGCATTTACAAACGTTCCTGCCCCTTTTGTTGTGTTACCCGGCATGCCATCTCTTGGTTTGAATATTTTACAAGCATGATTCAATAACATCTGCACCGGTGCATCATAGATTCCGCGGCCTCATAATTGAACGTGGGGCCTACATATATGTTCCATGAAACTCGCTTCTTAGATAGTATTCTACAGTGAAAGTCAGTGCGGAAGGCACTTAGGTGCAAATAATGGTAATCCTCCATAAAAAAAAGTCTACTCAAGGATGTCTAGGAACGAGCAACAGACATTCCTTTCACCACAGCAACGATAAATACTACTTAGGCTAATGTTTAATGTGTAAAAGGAGCTGCATGTCCTATTTAATCATCAGCACATCACAATAATTATTTTATTTTAATCCAACAGACGGCGTGGATGCGAAGTGACTGAAGCATTCTGGGAGAAGTCATCACAGCCACTGTGACTCAGGAGGGAATCAAGGAGGACCCACTGTCAAAGAAAGGAATAGCCCTAAACATTACATTGTTGTAGTGTTTCCATCCTCTCTCCTCTTCAAACCTAAAATAAGTGGAGAGAAAGTAAGGGTCAATGCCTTTAGGAGTACACCAGACCTGCGAGGGAGACTCTTCTGAAAGTGCATTTTAAAGAAAAAGCAGCTCGTTGCTGTGTACATCCTGCGGGCAGACTCGGAGGGAGGAACACTGGAGCAGTTAGTATATATTTAGCTTACCTCGGGGATTCGTAGCCTTGTCTCCAGGGAGCAGACTTGCTGGGAGGAGCACCGGAGCGGTGAATATATATTTAGCTTACCTCGGGATTTGAAGGCCTTGCCTCCAGGGAGCGAACTCAGAGGGAGGAGCACTGGAGCGGTGAGTACAAATCTATCTTACCTCAGATATGCGTGGCCTTGTCTCTAGAGAGCAAACTCAGATGGAGGAGCGGTGACCTTGCCGCACAGAGTTACTGACGGCAAAATTGACAACGTGAGGTCACATGAAAGCTGTGACCTGATTGGGTGTAAGAAATTTGCACCAAATTTGAAAAAAAAACTACAAAGTTATTTAATAAATTAATTATCTAAATAGAGATGGCTGGGCAAGGGATGTGCTATAGCTGTATGATTTGGGAGGTGGCAGATCCCATTGCAAGCCACAGTGACCAGATCTGCAACAAGTGTTGGCTGCTGGAGAAACTCTGGCTCAGAATTGATGGGCTGGAGTCCGATATCCTGATTCTGCGACACACTGGGGAGGGGGAGAGGTACCTGGGTGCTTTGTATCAGGACAAGGTCACATCAAGTTTAATTAGTACCTCATGTCCGGTCAGTGGTCAGGGTCAGCAGGGTGTGAATGCATTGAGACAGGGAGTGGAATCCTGTGTTCAAAAACAAAGGCACCTCAGCTCTTTCCCTTGTCCAACAGCTATGAGGTACTTGCCCGCGGTGTGGATGAGGAAAAGGGCTGTATGGAGGATGAGCCATTTGACTACGGCACCATATCACAGGAGGCCATTCAAGAGGGGGGACTAAAAAGACAAGTCGTAGACGTAGGGAATTCTATAATTAGGGGAATTGATAGCTTGCTTTTTAAGCAGGATCAAGAGTCCCGCTTTGTATGTTACCTGCCCAGTGCCAGGGTGAGGGCCATCTCTGGCCAACTTGAAAGGATATTGGAGAGGGAGGGGGAGCATCCAGTTTTTGTATTCCACGTCGGGACAAGTAACACAGCTAACACTAGGAAAGAGGACCTGTTTGGGGATTATCAGGAACTAGGAACTAAATTAAATAAGAGAACCTCAAGCGTTATAATCGCCAGATTAGTACCCGAGCCACGTTGGCTCAGAGACACAAGAATAAGGGAAGTAAACACATGGATAAAGGAAAAAGGGTTTCCATTTCGAGGGGCTATGGCAACAGCTTTGGAAAAGGTGCAGTCTGTACCATTTGGACTTTCTGCAACTTAACTGATCTGGGTCAAAAGTTCTAGGCAAAGGGAAAATAGGAAAATTCCAAGAAGTATGACTAATGCGAAACAAAGCCGCAGGTTGGCGTGTGGGAGTTTGGGGTGGGTGGCGGGGGGGGGGGGGAAGTAGTGGGGGGGTGATTGGATTCAACTTCATGGAAAAAAAATGAAAAAACTGAAAAGAAAGGAGAGCCCAGGAGAGGCTATTAAAGTCTCAAGAATACAAAACAGGACAGAGTGTTTGGAAAGGGCTAGGAATATAACTTCAAGCACATCAGATAAAGGGACAAAAGTGAGAAAGGGGACAGAAAATGCAAAACTGAAGGTGTTGTATCTGAATGCGCGCATTACATGAAATAAGGTAAATGAGCTTGTGTCGCAGATTGAAATTGGTAGGTATGATGTGGTGGGCATCACAGAGACATGGCTGAAAGGTGATCCGGACTGGGAGACAAATATCCAAGGATATACATCTTACCAACAAGATATGCAGGTTGACAGAGGGGTGGGGTTCCTTTGTTAGTAAGAAATTAAATTAAATCGATAGCAAGAAAAGAAGTAGGATCAGATGATGCAGAATCTGTGTGGGTAGAGATGAGGAATGGCAAAGTTAAAAAAAAAGGTAAAATAAAACATAATGGGAGTTATGTACAGCCTCTGAACAGTAGTCAGGATTTGGGGCACAAGATACACCAGGAGTTAGAAAAGGTGTTTAAGAAAGGCAAAGTTACAGTAATCATGGGGGATTTTATTATGCAGTTAGACTGGGAAAATCAGGTTGGCAGTGGATCCCAAGAAAAGGAATTTGTGGAATTTCTACGAGATGGCTTTTCAGAGCAGCTTGTGGAAAAAGCTGGCATAAGATGTAAGGGTATTACAGTTGAATAAAAGCAACTACTTAGGCATGAGGAAGGAGCTGGCCAGAATTGACTGGGAGATGAGCCAAGCAGGAAAGACATGGGAACAGCAAAGGCAGGATTTCCTGGGAGTAATTTGGGAGACACAGCAAAAATTCATCCCGAGGAAGAAGAAGCATACTAAAGGGAGGAGGAGGCAACCATGGCTGACAAGGAATGTCAGGGAAATTTTTATAACTGAAGAGAAAGCATACAATGCGGTGAAGAGCAGTGGGAAACCAGGGGATTGGGAAGCCTACAAAGAACAGAGAACAACTAAAAAAATAAATAAGGAAGGAGAAATTTAAATATGAGGATAAACTAGCCAGTAATATAAAAGAAGAATGCAAGAGTTTTTTTAGATACATAAAGAGTAAAAGAGAGGCAAAATTCGCCATTGGGCCGCTGGAAAATGATGCTGGAGAAGTAGCAATGGGGAATAAAGAAATGGCAGAGGAATTGAACAGTTACGTTGCATTAGCCTTCACAGTGGAAGACATGAGTGACATCCCCAAAGTTCAAGAGAGTCGGCAGGCAGAGGTGTTTATGTTGGCCATTATCAGGGCTAAGGTGCTAGGAAGTTGAACGATCTGAAGGTGGCTAAATCACTTGGACCAGATGGATTACACCCCAGAGTTCTGAAGGAGATAGCTGAGGAGATAGTGGAGGCGTTCGTGGCGATCTTTCAGGAATCACTGGAGTCATGGAGAGTCCCAGAGGACTGAAAACTCGCTAATGTAATATCCCTGTTTAAGAAGGGAGTCAGGCAAAAGATGATTAGCCTGTCCTCGGTCGTTGGTAAGATTTTAGAGTCTATTATTAAGGATGAGGTTTCAGAATATTTGGAAGTGCATGGTAAAATCGGGTAAAGTTAGCATAGTTTGAATTAGGGGCTGTCATGCCTGACCAATCTGTTAGAATTCTTTGAGGAGCTAACCAGTAGGTTAGACAAAGGAGAGCCAATGGATGTAATCTACTTGGACTTCTAGAAGGCCTTTGACAAGGTGCCACACAGGACGTTGCTCAGTAACATAACAGCCCATGGTGTTAAAGGCAAGGTACGCACATGGATAGAAGATTGGCATTCTTGCAGGAGGCAGAGAGTGGGGATAAGGGGGTCCTTCTCAACATAGCGGACGACGTTGGGTGGAGTTCTGCAGGGGTTAGTGTTGGGACCACAACTTTTCACTTTATACATTAATCATCTAGATGAAGGAACTGAGCGCATTCTGGCTAAGTTTGCAGATGCTACAAAGATAGCTGGAGAGGTAGGTAGTATTGAGGACGCAGGAGGCTGCATAAGGATTTGGACAGGTTAGGAGAATGGGTAAAGAAGTGGCAGATGGAAGACAATGTGGGGCAGTGTGAGGTCATGCACTTTGGTAGGAAGAATAGTGGCATAGACTATTTTCTAAATGGACAGAGAATTCAGAAGAGCATTAGGAGTCCAGGTCCAGGGTTTTCATAAGATTAACTTGCAGGTTGAGTCGCTAGTTAAGAAGGCAAATGCAATGTTGGCATTTATTTCGAGAGGACTCGAATATAAAAGCAGGAATGTGCTGCTGAGGATTTATAAGGCTCTGGTCAGACCACATTTAGGATATTGTGAGCAATTTTTGGCTCTGTGTTTCAGGAAGGAAGTGCTGCCCCTGGAGTGGGTCCAGAGGAGGTTCACGAGAATGATCCCAGGAATGAAAGGCTGCACGTGTGAGGAAAGTTTGAGCTCTCTGGAAATGTACTTGAAGGAGTTTAGAATGATGAGGGGGGATCTGATTGAAACTTACAGAATATTGAAAGGCCTGGATGAAGTGGACTTGGGGAACATTTTCCATTAGTAGAAGAGACCAGGACCCGAGGGCACAGCCTCAGAGTAAAGTGAAGACCTTTCGGAACAGAGATGAGGATAAACTTCTTTAGTCAGAGAGTGGTGAATCTATGGAATTCATTGCCACAGAAGCCTGCGGAGGCCAGGTCCTTGAGTATATTTAATACCGAGATAGATAGCTTCTTGATTTGTAAGGGGATCAACCACTATGGGTGACGGCGGGAAAATGTGGTTGAGAAACTTATCAGCCATGATGAATGGCGTAGAAGACTCGACGGGCCGAATGGCCTAATTTCTGCTCCTATGTCTTATACTCTTATGGCCTTATGTAAAAATTCAGCATTAAGAAGGTCCACTAATCTAATCCTAGGAATCATAACATTATATTTAACTAGAAAGAAAAATATGCCGTTGTGGACAATCAGTGTGTGGTTCGTTACCTCTCAAGTTTTGCATTGTTAAGCTGAAGCTTGCCATCCCCCAAAGCTTTAACCTGTGTCCGAGTGTTACATCCGAGTTCTAAAATGGTTACGCAATCCGCCGTTTTCCTCATGATGAGTGTGGAAAACCAGCCATTGCTCCAATTGTAAAGGTGTCAAGTTCATACAGGATTATGTCGCTATTTCCTTTGCCTTCGAGAAACGCACAATTAAGATGAGGAACTGCCTCTCCCTCAGTACATTTCCAGATGCGGACCATTGAACCTCTATGGCTACGGTCAGGTCCAATTTCATAAAGCAAAAAGAAATGATTCACTTTTTAATAAGGAGGCATTCGTTCCATAAGGTGTGCCTCACTCTTAAGCTGATCTTGGACATTCAAAAATGCAACTTCACTAGCTTGAATAAGTTATTTCTACATTTCTAAATTATCTCCATCTAAAAAAACTGCTTATTCTGTTCACATGATTTGGTGATATCTGCATCAGTGTTGGATACAGCATTGAGCCACTTAACAGGAAGAAATGCACGATTTCAAGAGGAAGACACACCAGCTCTTTGAGAGGTCGCAGGTTTGCTTAATAAGCGTCAACCATGCTAGAGATAATGTGGATCAATATTTCACATAAACTAGCAGTAAGCAAAACTCTGTCTCAGGGATCCTCTATATCCTAAACGTGGAAAAAAGTTACGATTTCCCTTTTACACATTTACAGTAATAATAATGGAAATGAATGGAACCACTTCTACACCTGCAAATATAATGACTGCTCGATATTTACCTTTTTCCCTGTTACTCAGTCTTTGTTCTGTGATGATAAAGCCAGATAAAATGAGAAATATTGGAGGGCAAATCCGTTTTTGAGAAAGTTGAAACGTGTAATGTACAAATGTTAATAATGTAGAAATAGATCATCCCTGGGAGACCAGAATGTGCACTTTCTGCAGTCTGATATAATCCAACTTTGGTTTTCTCTCCCACTGAACTCTACAGGGCTGAATGTAAATGGCACCGTAGAGCAGTCACCATTGCCGATCTTTAGGCATCAGGTTAATTAGTTCTGCCCTTAACCATGTCTGGTATCAATATGAACCTTATCTATCGCCAACATGTTTGCCTATTAACTGCGCTTTGTAATTGCTTTTCCAAATGTTTGCTGCAACGCAAACCATTCAACAGTGTGCAAGGAATCGGAAACGTGCCACAGACGCAACGGCAGCTGGAATGTGCTTGGAATTCTGCAATTGCCAGTTGTGCTCACATCAAGGGAAGGAACAGCGTGCTCCATTATCTTCTCTAAGGGAAATTTGAGCAATCAACTAAAGGTTTTGGCTGTATTGCAGTATCGCCAGGAAACGTTCCCATGTGTACAATTGACTTGCCTTAGTTTATTCATTGGTAATGAGTAACCCGCATCATAAACAGGCGGAGGTAAGGCAGATGTAACCAAATAGTAGACGTCAATTGGAATCGCATAACAAACTTTTTCTTCCCTCATACCTGAACGTTCCAGAGCACCCTTTACATTTTCCAGTTCTGAAAGCAGGCACAAAACCAAATACTTTATTCCAGGAACATAATAACATCAGGTGCAATTATCTAAAACAAAGGATGCATTTGAAAAATATTTATTCAAGAATGTAATGAATACAAATGCGCGATATAGCCGATTGAATGTGCTTTAAGTTCAGTCACTTGTAATTATGAAACACAGTATCCAATTTAACACAGATAGTTCATCCCAGGTCATTAAAAAAAAACAGCTGTTTTTTTCCCCCTCATGTTGCAGTCCCTTCTTTTGTCAATATCCGTAAATCTGTTTCAGCTGGTTCCTGACTCTACCGACAATAGTAGCAACCTTTCATAATTACTCTTTCTAACAACTTTCCAGCTTTGCGCAGCTGTATCAAGTCTCCACTTAATAATCTCTTGTCCAATGGGAACAGCAGCAGATTCATTAGTCGACTCAGGTAAATTAAGTTCATCATCCCTGATCATTAGGTATGGACCTTTGTTGCACATTACCTAATGCCTCCTCATCCTTCCTATGGTGAAGGCTTCCCATGACTGAGCACAATATTGTCTTTGAGCCGAAAAAGTGTCTTATAGATGCTTTCACTTAATTTGTGCTCCTTGCCCATCTTTATAAACTCCGTAATCACAGATGCTTTATTCATGTATTTACCCCACACCCTCCACCCCCATGCATAACTTCAGCCATTTGTGCAGATAACTATGTCCCTCTGTTCCTGTGCCACCCTTCGAATTGTACCCGTTATTATACATAGTTTCCCTCTTTATTCTGAACAATTGAATCACTTCAGGTTTCCTTGCATTAAATGTAATCGTCCACTATTCCACAAATTCCACCAGCCTATCTATACCCCTTTGAAGTTCTCGTTATCGCCATCACCCTTTACTATATTTAGCAGTACCCTGCATACCCAAAAACTGTTAATTAATGTAAAGATGTCAGAGAAAATATTGTCGCTGACTAAGACGCCTGTTGAACTCCAGTATATTCCTTATCTACTTAGCTAAAAACTATCCTTCACCACTGCTCTCTTCTTTTTGCTACTCAGTAAGATTTACATCTGCGCTGCTACTGCCCCTTTATTCATTGCAATATAATTTGCTTAATAAGCCTATTTTTGGCACTTTGTTAAATACTTTTTTCAAGTCCATGATCACTACTGCAACCATGTTAGAATCATTGACGTTCTTTTGTCTCATCAAAATACTCAAACAATTTATTTGAACATGATTTAGTTAAACAACAAAATAGGTGCTGTCCTTTCTGAAAATTTTCCAGTGATCATTAATTTCTTTCGCAATTATCATTCCTGAAAACGTTCCCTTCACTGTGGTTGAAAAAGCTGGCTTGCACGTAGTGATACAATCCTTACAGCATTCCAACAAGTGCTTAAAATATGCAGTTTCCCAATTATCTGCACTGCCTTTGTAGCTAATCAGGTTTGACAGTTGGTGGCTGGCACCTCTACACTTGCCCATCTTGCGTCCCTCGCCATCAGTGGATGCATAAGCTGTCCCTAAGACTCAGCAACTTTAAATATAGTCTAACTCTCAACTACCTTCTGTTTGTCATTTTTTTTTTGCATCTAGTATCTCAATAACCCCAAACTCCACTCTGCATCACATAAGGTCTCATGGAACCTGTTGCAACTGCACATAATTTGGGACTTGGAATGATCTTCTACTATCATTTAGGAATAAACAAGCAGTTCCTGTTATAGAACTACCATGCATAATCACAATTTTGCATTGCCATGTTTTGGCTTTTAACAGGGAACATTGCTATAATGTTTGTCGTTAATGTTGTTAAATACCATGAATAGAGCAAACAGAAAATACTTTTGCGAATAAACAGCTTAAGTGAAAGTGGAATATAACAAACAAGCTACTACTTGTGTACACAATTCATTTCTTTAACTATCACTGTGTTAAACTCTTATATTTCCTTGAAGGTAGAAGAATAAGCGGGCACATTTGGCCAAAGTTTTCATGATGAGGTAGGTAAGGAAAACGTTTTCCTGCAGTTGCGATTACAAGTTTCCAACAGCTGAAAATAATTATATGAAATTCGGCTGTAAGTCATTCATGATGGGAGGTGGTGATGTAGTATTAATGTCCTTCCAGTATTCCATGGATTCAGGCTAAGGCTTTGGGGGGCATATGTTCAAATCCCACCATGATTGCTAGTGGAATGTGCATTCAATTAATTAACTCGAAGCACGAGTAGGCCATTCAGCCCGGGGAGCCTGTTCCCTCATTCAAAAATTTCATGGCTCATCATACACTTCTATATATTTTTCTCACACTACCCCGAGATACCTTTATGACATTTGTATTTAGGAACCTCTGAATCTCTACTAAAAACAAGCATACTCGATGATGTTGATTGTACGGTCTGCTGGGGTGCAAGACTGCAAAAACCTACATCACTCTCAGTGAGAAAAACAATCTGATCTAGGTCCAAATGCGGTGAACATTCGTTGCACTCCCTATTTGGCAGTGCTATAATTCCGGAGTATAAGGGGAACACACCTACTCACAATAGTCCAGCTGTGGCCTAATGTTCTGGAATCTTTAATTGAAAGCTAGTATCAATAATGGTGACCACGATGCTGTCATCGATTTTTGTAAAATACCATCCTGTTCACGAATGTGATGTAGGGAAGGAAAATCTTCCGCCCTCACATGGTCTGGCCTAAGTGTTATTCCAAACTCACAGCAAATGGTAGTTGGTTATCATTGATATTTGTTTACAAAGTAAGACCACAACAATATGGTTAACTCCTCACTGTCCTCTGAAATTGCCGAGAAATCTACTCAGTTCAATTGCAATTAGGGTAGTGCGACCAATGTTAGCCCTGCCAGTGATGCCCACAATACATCAAAGAATGATGACGGTTATGATGGTGATGGTGATGATGATGATAATTACGATGGTGGCGATAATAATACTAATAATAGTATTATTCTTATTAATAATAATAATAACAATATATCTCCTTGAATGGCTGAACATTCTTGAGGAGTAAAATGACTGTCCATTGTTCCTATGTGCCAATGTTTCTATGAGCTCAGTGCAGTAACATCGGAATCGCCATAACTATCAAGCTTACATTCGAGGGGAAAGAAAAAGTGCAGAGCTCAATGTTTGTGTGGATGGTTATTTGTCAACTGGCAACGTGCGAAAATGAGCATCATCCAAAATCATTAATTGATGTATTTTAAAATTGTTCTGGAATCTATCCGCTTCCCAAAAACGAGAGTTTATAGTGCCTGCACTCGACACCACCCCAAAAAATGTACTGGCATTGTGGATTGGAATAAATTAATCAAGTTCACGTCTTAGTTTTTTCTTTCCATATGCCCAATGACGAAACCACCGGTAGAATTAAGTACTGTCTCTCCTTCAGGACATTCCCTGGTGCGGTCCATTCGTAGGCATCCTGTTTCTTTCAAGTGTCAATTCATAAAGCAGGATATAACTCTCAAATGAGAGGGTATCATTGGACGCTCCGTCAGACTATCAGAATGTTGAGTTGGTTTTAAAAGTCCCGAAATTTTCTTTACCACTGGTGGCAAAGCCCCTGCCTCCTGCTCCACTTTTCATTATTCCACCTGTATGATTTGCTACATCTGCATTGATGCACATTGGTGCCAGGTTCCCATTAATTCACACATCCTTGTAAATACATCATATACACTTCATCTGATCTGCATAAATACACATAGGAACCCTATTCTAATATCACTTTGGGAGCCTAGTAGTCACAAAGAATACAGGAGGACAACAAGAATGCATTTAATCATCTGAAAGGAAAATAAGGATGTGTTATAAACGCCGAGCTTGTGAGCAATGTCAATGACGTTATTTCTTAGACTGTGGCATGTGGAGTTAGCAGTGCCGTATGCAAAGTCAATTAGAAGTATTTCCGTAAAATGAGTGAGATACATAAATTTACCTCTCTACCCATTAAACTGGAAGATGGAATGTGAAAGTTAAGATTTTTTTATTAACTTGTACAAACTTAACAATTGAGAATAATTGAAACCAACTGTACAATGACAAAAATAATATTGGTTTGATGTCCATACCTTTTTCCTTGCTAGCCAGTTTTTTTTCTGTGATTATAAGTCCAGAGATAAAATGTGGTGAAGTGTTGTAGGATACTTCATATATGTTAGGCTATGCAGTTATAGTTAGAAAGAATGAATAGGATGTAAATGAGTCCTGTTAGAGTGTTTCTTTAGGAAATTAATATCAACCATGATGTAACCTATAGGTCGATAAAATCCAGAGTTCAAAAGGAGCATGGTTGCTCTCATTGGGTACGGTCTAGTACAACAAGATCCTGGTGCACTCTTATTTATGCATCGATCCATCGAGATGTGTCAAAGCAGTTGTCAGTGGTTTAGAAAGCTATACTGTTGCAAGCACAAAAACTGTTTGGCATAAATGCCGGTACTGACAGTTCCACAAAAGAATGAAGGCTGTGTGTCACACAATTCTTAAACGAACAGGCACCAGGCGGGTTAAAATTGAACATGCTACAATTACTCATATTGGAGAGAGACAAGATCATATGTTCAATGATATATCAGTATATTCCTGGCTTTTCGTTGTTTGCAGCAAATGTGATATGCAATCAATTGAGACATCAGTAGCATTGCCTATATTTCAGAATATTTGGAAAACAAGCATTTGACGCAGAACAGATAGACATTAGCCAAAAAAAGCACTAAAGTACAATGAAAGACAGGCCTGTTCCACTCACCGGCAATCTCCAAAGCAGCTTTTAGCTCATCTAAACCTAAGAGAATGCAGGAAGCGGAAAATTAACTAAACCACAGATATTGTCACCACGTTCACCAAAATGAGGGTGAAGGAATTTTCGTCTCTGCAAAGACAGCCTGAGATCTCATAGCTGTATATTACTTAGGTGCATATTTTGAAGATAATTTAAACCATCGGCACCCTATAATCTCCTAGAGCACGCCTAATGGAAACGTTTCTCAGTCATTGCATCTTCCTAATGAAATCGTTGCTTTTTATCAGGAGGCTTGAATGGGCTGGAAAATGTGCTGCCAAAAAAGGTGACATTCATTATTGCCCCTATCACACGTAAATGAAGCACAGCTAGTTCCTACATAGGGACATGCGCAGGTAATTCTTTAAAATGGAAGTTGCTCCGAGTGGGGCACCATCTTCAATCTCACTGCGGTAGTTTGAATTACCCATTTGGAGACAAGCTTTAATTTGCGCTAATTGTCCATTATTAAGTAACTTCCACATAGAAAGCTTGCAAGCCTGTTATTTGCTGACGTTAAAAGCCCTATACTTATTTGGCCAAATTGAATGCGGATGTCGTCACTGTTCTTTGTTTGCAATGCTCAAATTCAAACAAGTATATTATTATCATAATTAACTGATTTAATATTTACATAGATTTTATTCTAATCATCTTGCTTTTTTATGAATTGGATATGTCAGACTTTTGCAGGTTGTAAATTCAAATGTATTTGAAACATGATTATCCAACAGTTATATTGAATCTGAATTTGCGAAGTGAGACACCAGGTGTGTGGTGTTGTAGAACTCGTCCATTGAGAAGGTACAGCGTTCGCTGTTATTGCTTCTCCTTCTTCAGGTACCATGCCAAAAAAAAGGATTTAGTTGACCATGGAGTTACATTGAATTGGCGTAGGATTAAGCTTAGCAGGGCACTGCATTGGTTTGCCGTTGCTTTCGGCAGTTTGGTTGACCAGAAAACTCTCTCGCTCTTGCTGCTATCTATTGGGTGCAATGGAATGATTTACAGGCCGGTAAGAAACCTGCTAGAAGACGATATGAGCGCATCTCCGGTGGATATTAAGTCCTCCAGTGGGACTTGAACCCAGAGCTTCTGGCTGAAAAAATTGTCGAGATTCTACTCTTTGGACCAGCAGACCTCCTGTACTCTTCGCAATGCTATGAAACTGACTGCAACTTCAGAGGCTCCTGGCATATGTAGGTTACAAGCAAAATGAACATTACTTAGATAGCAACATTACTCTAAAAGGTAAAGAGCTCGTCAAAATGTTTCATATGAACAATTTTGAGCGATGGATTGCTATCGATTTGCAGAGCCAATGCCTTCGATATCCGAGGGCACGGCAAGTGATTACCTGGAAAGGGATCACAGCTACTTCTTTGGAGACCATCAGATTTAATGGTGGGGGACCTCGACACGTTATACTGTTGATACGATTAGATAAAAATAGAAGCAGACAAGATCGATGTGATCCGGGTAGCCTTCAGTGGAGTTCTGTGGATGGACGGTCATGTGATAAATGTGCCAATGTCAGCAGACAAACCCGGAACGATGAGGATGGATAATGTACCTTTTTGGCCTCATGGACGGAAGGTGTTGGGTTTGCAGAGGGGGGCGGTGAGTGGTGTTAAACACAGAATTAAAGGAAAGAAAATGGGCACAACTTTGTTGGCAACACCACATTTAAGTGTTTTGCAGTGAAAAAGGAGTTTGGATTCGAGCCAATGTTTGATAAGAACGTTACGCCCAATCATTGGCTATGAGAGCAGAGTTGAAGCCATCATAGTTACATTCATAACCTCTACAATTTAATAACACACTTATTGCACACTTGGCTTCCTACATCTTCCCTGCATTATTAAAAGAACTGCTGCCCATGGCCCTAATCGAAGCCGTGTGCTTTCCACATTCAGCATTGTTAGCATTGGTTGACATGGTCTTCAGACAATCAGGACCTTGACTTTAGTATGTTTTCTATGATTTATTTTTCTTATGAATCTACTCTATGTCGTCGACCCTCCTTCTCTATGTATCCTTCTCTGCTCGTACAACCCCTACGGAGTTTTCTGTGCTCCCCTAATTTCAGACTCCTAAGCAATGCAAACGTTAATTGCTTCCACATTGCTTTCCATGCTGTCGGCTGTCGAAAGTATTAGCGCACAGATGTGGTACCATCATCTCTTTGACTGAACCTGTCGCTGAAAAATGTTCATCGGAATTGCTTTGGTGCGTTCCTTTATATAATCGTGCTGCATGAATATAATTCATGTTTGTTGCAACCTGTGAATTTGTACTTACGAAGTTGTCGTCAGTTTCAAAGGGGTACGGGATGAACAGCGGGACTTATGCTGCAATAGGTATGGCCTCTACTTTTCAGCCAGAACCTCCAGTTTCAATTCCCACTCCAGGACTTAAGAGCCATGGACGCTGCACTCCTCATGTGGTAAACAGACATATCATCAGCCCGCAAATCCGCCAGATACACCTGATGGTAGGCGGGAAGAGCAGGAACGTTTTCAGGTGAGCCATATTCCCAAAACTTGCAGCAAACCCAATGCAGTACTACGCTGAGTACAATCATGTACCAAAACAATCTAAGTCCATTGTCAAAAAGCCTTTTTTGGGTGAGAGGGGAGATTTTTGAGACTGGAACTATAACGGGGACAGCACCATAGCTTGAAGAGAGAGATAGAGAATAGTTAACCATATCAGCTAACACGTTGACCATTTTCCTAGTCTGTATTTAAATGAACAATTTGATGTCATGAAGAACAACATGGAGAGAGAGGGAAAAAAAGAAGTTAGAAGTGAAAACAGTGATGTTGATTCAAGTTCAGGGCTAAAGCTATTTGGAGACGTTCAGGGCTCTCTTGACACCTAAACATATACTTTAGCCAGGATACTAGTGGAATACAACAGCACAGTATTATGGCAGCTGACCAGCTGGTGCTGATTCCAATGACGAATAAATTAAAGAGTTAATCAGTCTTCTTATTGGAAGGCTGGACTGATGGGATATGACAGATAGGTTTATGGTGACAGTTTATCGCAGGAAAGAAGCTTAATCTAGTGGTTAATTTTTAATTCCAAGATGATATTTTAATAATGGAATTTTCTTTTTCCAGAAAGATCGTAGGTGACTGTGTATCATGTGATACATTTAGATCTGGCTGGAATGAATGTACCATATCCCTTTTAGACTGTGTGCCTTGAATTTTGTACAGCACAGATGAGTTTCACTACACCTGACAGAGTGCCAGGGTGAGTCATGATTTCACTGGGCTCTAGCATATCACAGGTGGACATGGGGTCGCAGTTGGAATCAGTCTCTACAGGCAAGTATGAAGAAAGGCCAAAACACTGTGTTATGTAAATGAATAGAGGGAACAGTTCTTATCCTGGGGGAGACGCAGAACAAAACAAAACAGGTTTGTGGCCCGGAAATGGGTGTTGGGGACTTTGATGCAACGCGTTGAATACAGATGGCATTACCTATGGCTGCTAACTGCGCCTTGCGATATTACACGAGATGTTAGTCTGAATTGGCTGGACATGAATATTTGCTGTAGAGTTTACGTGGAGGAGGTTCATTAGGGAGGGAAAAATGGTAAGTTGAAATCATGGCGACAATTATTAAGATTTGGTCTTGCACTAAATGCTCCACCACAGTGAGTGCTGTCGATCTCATTCCCCACTACAGCAACAACCCCATCACCCCAGCACACGATGGCCGCACCTGCTCACCCATGCCACGACCACCACGCCTTTGGGTTCATCAACATGACATTGCATTAGCAGGTCACGGGATGTCCACTGCAGAACGCTAGTCTAATGTGCAAACCTGGGTTCAAATCGCACATCGACAGCAGGTGGAATTTATATTCAATTAATAAACCTGTATTTGAAAGCTAATTTCAGGAGTGCCGACCATAACAGCTTTCCTGTTTTGTTAAAAATAATAATAATGCTGTTGACTAATTTCGTCGAGGAAGGGAAATCGGCTACTCTTACCTGATCTGGCAGATATGTGACTCCACACCCACAAGAACGTGATTGACTCTGATTTTCCCGCTGACCTCAGTTCAATGTCAATTAGGGATCACAATGAACGATAATGATGCTCACGTATCATGAAACAACTTTTTTAAATTTCTGATGCATGTGTATTCATTGATCAATAAACGATTATTTGAAATATTTAAACTAAATTTTATACAGATTTAAAAAAATATAAGTAAATATTTCAGCTTCTGATTTCACCCTACGTATATGTAGTAATCTTTATTTCCGTCGATGTATTGTTTTATTATGTGTCTGCCGCCTTTGTCGGCTGTGAAATCCATTGAGACGAGCTGCTTGAAGAACTTGTTGATATAACTGGAGCTAGACGTGGGGAAATTCCCAGAGAATAACTTTGGGATCAGTTGAGGTATAGGAGAATAGGGTTGGTGGGATATGTCACCCCAGATAGAGCGTGAAATTTCCCAGTGAGATAGATTAGGCTGTTGACACACCATTTCAATAAATATCAATTGTTTAAATTCTTAGTTTAGTGTCTAAGTACACATATAGATGAGATCAACATTATTGCATCTCCTAAAAAATGTCTACCCTTTACCTTTAAATTTGTAAAATGTTTTCTTTCGAATGTATCCACTGTTATCATTCCCTCCATTGTCTTTACAATGAACGAAATGTGTTTATCCAGAATTTATGGCGTAGCGACCTGAAGCCTTGCCCACTGCTGCCTGCTGTTTTCATCAGTGATCACAAGTGTGCTTGTTAGCGCTGAGGCTGAAGATAAGAATGAATATTTCTTGGTCCGATCCCAACGTCATGCCTCTGGTAATTAACTTCATAGTTTGCAACTAAGTCTGTGGTGAGTGCCAGACGTTGTACCACTGCTTTTGAAACCCCGGCAAAATTCATTATGTTCATTGTAGTCGATAGGCAATCTGTTTATGGCGACGCTGTAGGTTGTTTTGCACTTAACTTGTTTTTCTTTGACAAAGTCACGCGATATTTTCATCTCTTTAATTGACAGGGTGGCTTCAAAACATTTTTCTCCCTTATGAGTTTCAGTTTCTAAAGATGATAGTGTTTACAGGACTTCTACAGTGTACAGAATTTACTTGAGAGCCAAGCATAAATGAACTTGGACGATGATTTAGTTTAGCAATCCGTGCTTTTTGTATCTTTACCCTGGTCGCTGTCTCTGGGGCTAAATGAAAACCAAACGTGAATTTAGCTGTTATCTTTGCATTGTTGTAGTAGAGTAACCATCTGTTAGATAACAGCCACAGTAATTCAACAGTACCAAAATTAGTGAAAGCAAAACAGATCCTTAATTACACCAATAGTGATGAAAAAAAATTATTGCATATTAACATTTTCAACAAGTTCCTCTCAATAATGTTGCATTTTTGCGCACACATAACCCCACTGCTCTCTTTCAAATGACTTATCGGGACATTGTCCACAACCAGTTTCAAGGGGATTCTTTGTATTAATTGTTTGAAATGAGATAACTTGAAGATCTGACTGCTTTTCGAGGTACTACAAGACCATATGATATGATGCGTTAGCGGGGTCGATTGTAAGGCAGGTGGGGAAAAATAAAAATAGACATAAGGACGCATCTTCGAAGAAGGCTGTAGGCTATAGAAGGGGCCACATTTGCGAAAGTCGGCAGAATTAGCAAATTCATAACTCTATGCATATATGAATAAATAACGATGCTTATATGTACCTGAATCATTGTTACAGAAGTTTCCTGCTAAATAGAACTGCCCTTTCTGTAATATTACCCTGACAATGTACAGGTTAATTTTCCCAAAAACTAACTGAACAACGTTTGGATGTGGATTGTAGCCGGAAACTATGATAATAAGTGTGATTGTACGTTAAACAGGCAGATTTTATGGTGAAAGTGGAAGAAAAAACCAGTGACGCTGAACAAGCAGCATCTCATCAGATAGCCACCACGCTGTAGAAATTATGTTGTCCTTTCCAGAAGGGGCGCCAAAGAGTCTCCGGCCAAGGTGTGCGACTCCCACCTCCAATCCATACGACACTAATTATATAGGGCTATTATTTCTTGCAGACCAATAGACAACAAGATCGTAAAATGATATTCCTCTTTTAAAAATATTTAGAGAGCAACTAATCTGAAATATTGCCAATGTTTTTACGTGAGCCGCTTTCATTTGAATCGAGCTTTGCAAGGGACAATAGGAAGAGTGTTGCACCTTTTTTGCCAAGTCAGTGTAGGAGGATTTAGGACCTCAATTGTTCTACTCACCGAATGGGTACAGCACTCAACTGGAGCTCAGAGTGTCTAATACTTATATTAACGCCAGATAACATAGATGGTTTTACTCATTAATTGCTATAAGCCGGCATTCATAAAGTTAGATAGATTGATCTGAGTGAGGGTTCGTGTGGAGCAAAAGCACTGGCATTAAGCCATTGGACATAATATCCATTTCTAAACTGTATATAAAGCATATTCTCAGTTAGTCTGAGCTGTAGCTGCTACATGTCATTATTCGGCTGTTTTTTGTTCTTATTTATTTTGCTTGGTTCACTGTTGGGTGTGCCATGATCAGGGTATGACAAGAGTTTCAGCATTTCATGTTCAAAGAAGCGAACAAACAGAACTGAAGCCCTTCAACTCATCGCTTTGCGAGTTTTAACGGGATGATGGTTCAAATTGTCCCTCACTGGCATTTTTCTGGAATGGTATCAAATTATATAGGTCAATGTTTTTGAGGTGATCATGAATTGGTGCAACTGAATAGTGAAAAATATTTCAGGGGAGTTAACGGCATTCAAAAGTTGCTTAGCACTCTTGTGCATTTAGATGAGATGGCAGCCTGTCTGGTATTCGAACATGCTAAAGTTCATCATAAGGTATTTTACTACTTACTGCATTTAAGCTGAAGGTCTTCAAGTTCTAAACGCCAAAGGCATGGTAAATGATTAGATACTTGCCGAGCTAAATGCAACGATTGTCTGAATTCCTTTTGTCACCAAAGAGGCAGGAGAAATAATGCACAATTGATAACTTCTCAATTGAGTCAGCGCAGATGCCAAGATATTGTATTTAGTCAAGACCTCTGCCTGCATTTAGCCCGTAGCAATCATCTTTGCTTTTGCAAGGAAAAACGTTTTTTTGTCGACCTGCTGCATTATTTGTCAACCCAACAGCTTTGTTCCAAAGTCATTTGTCTATTGTGGTTTGATATCTTTCTTGAACACTAAAAAACAATAACTGAAGTAAGGCTGAGTTTTTTTTACAGCCTATTTCATCCTCTAGTGACAACAGAGAAGAAACATTAAGAAGCACATTGCCTAGGATAGGTTAATTATAAAGGAAACAAAAAGTCGCCGGCTGAATAATCGGTGCTGAATTCGTTTGCACCTACTTTGCACTCTTTGCTAAAAGGGAAAAGAAAATGCCTCACCAAATCAATGACTGCCAGAACACGAATCTGATATGAAACTGGGAAGATTCGGCCCAGTGATAGGCTGATATTATACGCTTTGAGGCAAAATCTCCACCGCCCTGCACAGTGCCTGTGAGTTGAGACTGATAAGCTAAGTGACATTGCCTTTTTCCATCACCACTTGACGAAGGTCCACTCTTCCTTCTTGTCTATCTGTCGCTTAGATCCTAGGTGCTGTTTACTCACCCATTTTTTGCTTGTTTCTATTTTTCCTCCATAGAATAGTGGTTATTTGACAATTCACCAGTTATTGTTTGCCCTTTAGTTACACTTCATGCACCTGAATATTGCAGAGATGGGAAGAATGGCTGCTAGTCTCAGAGAACACGGTCACTTCTATGCTCTCCTTGAAGTTATCCATTATTCCAAGGTGGCGACAATGGTCACTCCTTCACGATTACTCAATAAAACTCTGAGAGCTGCCAATACTTGGGAAGAATAATCACAAAACCTCAGTGCTACAGTAAGAAAGCTCACTGCCAGTTTTGTTACAGCGGGCAGAATGCCCCATGAATGACAACTTGGCGACAAAGTTTAGGAGATTTCTTTATGCCACAGTTTTGTCTCTGATCGTTAGGATTGCTTGCACGGGTTGGCAAGAACATTTTGCAGAGAGCTCGAGGGATGCAGTACACCTCACATAGAAAGTACTACAAACAATGGGTCCGTTTTTAATCTTTTCACTTACCCTTTGATTAAAATTGAATGTAAATTTTCGAACTTACATTTTCAAGTTAAATACCCATTTGAGGCGCATACCTTTTTCCTTGTTACGCAGTCTTTGTTCTGTGCAGAAAAAGAGGTAAACACTGGTTGAAAATATTAGCGAATAGATACATTTTGAGAAGATACCGGCTAGAATTTTAATTGTAGAAATGCATGCCTGACAGAAGGGAAATGAGAGCCTCGTGTAAAGGCGAATCACTCGTTGTAAGACACCCACCTGATATGTAGTTCCCCGGATTCAACATAAAATATAACAATAGTAACAAAACAAGAGATCGATGGAATTCCACCAATTTCAATGTGACTGAATAATTAATGAATTGCTAACCTTTTCCGACAAACGTAAATGCATGCAAACAATTAATTCTCGTTGAAGAGTCGGTGGCAGCCGCTTAGCTGGGTCAAACGGGTTACCACTGATCCTAGAGGAAGTCCCAACATCTCCATTTCTTGGGCAGCAGGCGAAATTGTCAGTAGCGCCTTGATCCTGAGAATGATCAGAAAGGTGTATGCATTTTTCATGTAATCAATTAAGTGACGGCTCAGAGAAGCATCTATCGGTGTGGGGGGGGGGGGGGGGGGTGGGGGGGGGGGAGTGTCGTTGCTGAACGTGTTAAGTGACAACAGGTAAATTTCAAAAAAAAACTTTTTTTAACGGCCTTATTCAACCTTCACTAGTTGCATCGAGCACATGGAATCCACCCTTGTGCCATGGATTGGGGCTTTCCGTCAACACCAATGCAGCAAGCCTCAAGGAAAACAATATCTGCTGGAAATAATAATCAAATTGGACACCCAAAGCATCATCAAATAAAGAAACTTTGAGGCTCACCCGAACGTTCCAGAGCGCCTTTCACATTTTCCAGTTCTGAAAGAAATTATCGAAGTCCAAGAATCGTGAGAATTTTACATTCAGTGCAACGTTGAGCAGCATAAATCCTCTGCAGAAATACAGTTGTTTGGATAATTGCCCGGCATTCAAGCCAGGATATTGGACTGCTAAAGGTCACTGGGACCGATTTTGCTCGCATTTTTCACTTTATTCAACAATCTGCTATTTCCTGAAGTTTTGTTGCTGTAGTGATGATTTTCATATTTGACATAAATTCACGGATTACAGTTTCACTGTAGTGTATTTTTTTGTCGGCGTTGCTTATGCATGAGTTCTGATTGCTGAACCCGTTTTTTTTAAATTTGATTTTAGCAGGCCCGGCTTCTGGTTTACTGCACAAAAAAACCCTGCTCTCCCTGACTTAGTCTCCAACATCCCGCCTTTAAATGGCACCTTTGCGTCCACGCTCACTGCATTTCAAGCTTTATAGTAAATCTTAGAAGATGAATTTGAAGTCCTTCAGAAGTAATGAGCATTTGGAGGTTCACTGGAAGCGACCATCAATAAACATTGATTTCTCACATTCCTACCTCTTAATAATTGCTTCAATGTGAAAAGCTGGCGTTGGGTGTGTCACTTTAATAGTGTTCAGCCGTTATTGACACCATTGCCTCAAAACATCACTGGACCCGTCGATAAGAGCCACAACACCTCGACTAGCTCCAATACATCACCAGCATCAAAATCCAACTTCCTCCACCACTGCCTTCATGATCCTCGAATCCGCAGTCAGTTCCTATTACCCCCCCAAGTCGGAGCATCCAACAACCTCGGGAATATCCCTCAACATGCATCGAATACTCTCCACGCGCTGACAACTGGCCAATCATCGACTACCCGCCAACCCCGCCCATTTTCTACCATCTTGTCCATCCAACAACAACAGCCCACCGACACTCCCGATAACCATCCCCCGCCCGTCACTCATCGAGCACACGCTAGCCCACCATACGCCCCCACCGCAAATCCCCCTGTCTCTGAACATATCTAATGTACTTACATGACTCTAGTTTGCCAAGTTGGAATTTAAACAGAAGGACCTTTAAACATACAGTTTCATGGCAGGAAGCACAGTGAAAATGAAAGGGCGATGCTTTCACTTTTCCCGATGCTACTGAAAGGACTCGGGGACCAGGTTAGCTGCATGCATCTCACCAGACCCGGGGCGGAAGTCCGGGAGAGAAATGTGTCCATCCCAACCACAATATGTGAAAAGAGTGGATAGGGAATCCGTCGGTGATTGCCACCCATTGGAGCCCCTGGGCCATCAGGGAAAACATTATATAGCATTTTACGTTAGCTACGAGGGTAGGCATGATCCATGTCCATGATTATAACTCCATTTGAATAGGAAATATGTCCTCCCCCTACTTGATTGCTTAATACCTTATACTTTGACGGCAAATAAATGAATTTCAGACATTCAGAGGCCTCATGCGACTGGAGTGTTTGCACCTTTGCAGCTCTGTTGTTAGTTAAGATGGGGTACTGGGGCAATGAATGGATAATTTTACCCTACTGGTATTCGGAGGAAAAATGGAAAATTGTTCAAGACATGGAAAACCAACAGTGACTTTTAGCTTCCAGTGAAACTAAATATTGGGAATTCATTATTATGTACACCAAAAATAGTTTGTCCTGTTATGCATCCCAATAAAACTGGGTTTCTGAGACTCTGATTAATACAATTCCTAATTTCATGAACACATTTCCTTCAGGAATCTGTAATAATTTACACCTTGCACATTATACATTGTACACCAATTATAACAACTGGCTTTTGTACCTTTGCTGATTTCCTTTGGGTCTGGCTCTGCAAGATAAATTAAAATATATGTTATATCTTAGGCTGGGAATTGAATGGAAGAAGACACAAATAGTTCAGGCACCAGAAACAGGTGGTTATATTATCGACTATTTTTAGGAATACTGAACGAAATGTTCAAATGTAAAAAATCTCTGCTACCGTTCAGTAAGTAGCACTTACACTTCAGAATCAGGAGATTTGGGTTTCAAATGTTGGTCCAGACACTTGAGCACATTTATTAGGATGGCATTGCACATCTCAGGGAGTGGTATTGGAGATGCTGACCTTCTAGTGAGACGTTAAGACAAGCCTCTCTCTGCCACCTCAGGTGTAACATGCAAGATCAGAATGCATTATTCCAAAGAAGAGAAGTGGTACTGTACCGAGGGTGGAGCCCAATATTTATGTCTTAAACAATATTATAGAGACAGATTGTCCTGGTTATGTACTGTCGTTTCTAATCGTATCCTTGGGGGAAATTTGCTATCCTGTAATCTACATTACAAAAATATTTGCACTTAATTTGGTGTGAGAATATTTGGAACATTTTGGGATCAAAAACGGCAATTTTCTTAAGCCTATTTATCTTCCCTTTGCTGCTCTGGACATTGCAGAGTCAATTGAAACAAAAGAAGACATTTTAGAATTCATGTTTATTAGGTTGTTAAGCATGGACTTATGCTTACGGACGTATAATGATGCTGATCGATGAAGCATAACAGCAGAAGGGCCATATGTGCGGCAACGAAATGTGATGTAAAGAACCTGTTAGGCCATAAAGACTGTACATTCAGACTATGATCGTGTGATGCACACTTCTTTGTTGATGAGTTTCGTCTTTCAGCTGGGCCTCTGAAATTAAGTGTTGCCCTTTCCATGACGGTGCTCTGCCAGGAATGACCAGGTGTGAGCCGGGAGATACAAAGTTGGGAGTGGAATTACTAAAGTCATGACAATGCGTGTCGTGAGGTTTAGAAGTGACATTGCACCAAGCGTAGCGTACAGAAGAGCAATGTTTATCCTAAAGGACCAGTAAACCAGAATTCTGATATAATGCAACTGACACATAAGTAAGAATGCCAATATGGCAGCTGGAGAATTAACATTGAATTAATTATATAAATCCGCAATAATGAAGCTGCAATGTTGTCATTTGAGATAACGGGGTATTGTAAATACTCACTTATACCCTTTAGGGAAGGAACTCTTCAATTCTCACTCGGTCTGACCAATTTTCCACGACTGAGTCTTATCTGCCCTAAGAATGGGCTAGCGATCCACTCAGTTCTTCGACAAGCAGCTCCTTCTTAAGACAACTTATGGGCTGGGTAATACATGACGGCTTTACCAGTGACACCCACACCCCGTGAATTAATAATGTTAATGCACGGCAAACTGTCGGCTTCCCTGTCACATGAGGAGAGGAGAAATACTTCACTTGACTTATGTTACACCTCTGTGTTCTAGAGATAACCAATGTCCCCCCGTGCACCAGAAGCCATGTAATTTGACCAACGTGATCCCAATGTGAAGGTCATTTCGTGTCACAGACGAGACGAAATTTATACTTTGCAGTGTCAGAAAGCACGAGGTCTTAAATCGAGAATTCGTTATGTTGCCCGCCCCCTATTCATTTCCACTTACCTCAATAGAACTGAATATTTTGAGTATTACTTGATCGATTTCAGAAATCTGGAGAGAGCATGTTGCCGCACAAAGTAAGCTTCATCAAAAACGTTTGTCTATGCTGAAGGTCACTTTTAACCCTCTAAACCCTCTACTGTGGAGCAACACTGTGGAAGTGCAGGTCACACAGGATCAACTTGAACGTTGGAAATACTGGTGGCTGAGGGGCTTCTTCCTCTTCTTCATAGGGCCACCGCTACAAAACAGGAGAGAACAGTTCAGCCAGTGTATTAGTACTTACTGCATTTCAGCTGAAGGTTTTCTAATTCTGCAGAGGGAATTCACCTTACATTGGTTAAACTGGCATACCGAATGCAATTAGCTCAATAATGGATGTGCAGGCCAGGAAGTGAAACAGAATAGACTATTACAGCAAGAACGCTGCCATTGCCACAATTTGGCCTGTGCCGTCTATTTACAGAATTCATGTAATTATTCTCAGTTGTGAACGCTCCTTTAAAGCCCCGAACATCTTCCCTTAATATAAAACTAAATATTCGTGAGGTTTGTTTCAGCATAAATGAAGTATCAGTTATCATTCACACTTCAACGTGGTGACTTGGAAATCTGCACTGGTACTTTATTTAACTGCCATGTTTCTACTATAAGAACTAAAATGGCAGAAATTCTTATTGTCCCTGATGCCGCCCGTTAGATTTGCCGTTATAAAGTTGTTGGTATGCTTCAGTAACAGTCGGTAGGTGGGGATATTTTCAAGCCAAGAGTCAATACTGATGGGCAAATAAATATCTGTAATTAGGCACTTAGGAGGCTAATTTAAAGCGTGCATAATAATGTTGCTTCGAATCTGGGATGTTCAATTCTAGGCCTCAGAAGTCTAAAGTTGTCAATGATTCCTTAGGAACAGTTTTAGGGTATATTTTATATCTGGAGCTGCGTAGAATGCGGGACTCTTTGCCACATGGAGTAGCAAGATGCACTGAGGTGGAAATTATATAAACGGTGGCAGCGAGAAACAATGTTGACGTTGTGAATCCAATGTGCGTCTTTTACCGATGAAGAGTCACGTTGGATTAGGATGGTTACCTCTATTGCTCCTTCCACAGATGCTGGCATACCTGCTGAGTTTTTTTTTTCCAGCATTTTCTGTTTTTTTTTAAATTTAAGATTTCCATTATCTGCAGTTTTCATTACTTATTTATCCGAGTTTGACTTGCACGGTCTTTATCCAAAAATTGGATATGTCTGTAGATGTTGCACAACATTTGATGTTCCTTATGGCCTAAATCTACCACTTGAAGTATTTTGAAGCAACATAAAGGGCCGGAACAGATGTATAGAGAAGTAAATACAGCATGTGGAAGTAGCTCCCTTCTTGCACATCTTGTCTGTCCTGCAACACTGCGTCCATGATCTGACCTTTTACGGTTCTGTTTAATTTTATAACGTTTTAACGCGTTTCAATTTGGCCAGATGTTTTGCTTGCATGCCTCAGATCCAGCTTTAGCCTGCTTAGTATATTGGTGAGCTACTTCCCTTTCAGTGTTTCCCTTTCAGTTTTATTTTACTACTGAGTTTCTAACTTGATTCCCTCACAATCCCCGCCTTGGGAACAAAACCAGTTGTACAGTAGTAAAGCTGTCTTTACAAACGTGTCGAAATATAATAAGCTCTTATCATGGTAAGCATCCTAGACTGATAATTAAAACTTATGCACATAACCTTTTTCATATTTCACAATTGCTCATGTCACATTTGCAAAGTTACGTGGGATTGATCAGAAGAAGATTTGTAAATGCAAAAGGATTAGCTGGATTCAAACCACAATGAAATTGCAACAAGTCAGAAGCTCCATTCTCTCTTTATTTCCCCTTCTTTAAACTATTGGCAGCTCAACAACAACACAGTTGTTTTGTTTTTCTTTATGCTCTGGCGACATGCTTAGCTCTTACGTTCGCGAATTGCTGCATCCATATCCAGCGAAAATACTGAAAATTCCACGTGTGGAAGTGTTTGTGAAGATTATGATCAGTGTTAGTTAATGCCTCTCATTGATTAATAGAAACAAATATTTGAGAATGCTGAAGAATCAAGACATGACTTAACGTTTCCTTCCTGCATTTGTTGGATTCACGTAGATTTGATGGAAGTTCTCTCTGGAAATCACTAAATGGACTCTCCATCCCAGTATCATCATCTTCTGGCAGCACTATATCTAGAGCTACATCAGTAGGGTCAATATCTTTTTGATATTTCTGTTAATCTGGAGGAGCCAAAGGGTTCAATTATTAAGAGGGCCATGGTCCAGACAAAGATGGCCTGTCACGACTCTGTCCAGTAACATCACACTAGAATTTGAGACAATCTTCCTATAAAAAACATACATTTAGAAGAGCTATCATATTTCTGCTTTCGTTGTAAGGTCTGGAAGGTCAATAATATCTTGCACTTCAGCTTCCCTGGGCAGTTCTCGAATTGGCGCCATGACATGTCCCAAAACTACTCTTTGCCTTTGGCAAACACATCTTCGCCAAACGTATCTACAAATTGGCTTGCAGCATTCTATCACATAATACCCTTCAGCGCTTCAAATGCCCCTCCAAGTTATCAGTGCAGCTCAATAGATCACCAATAAACACAATACATTTGTGTAATGCAGGCATTACTTGGTTTGCCAATCTTTGAAATGTATGCAGTGCAATTTTGATTCCAATTAGCCAATCGTTGCATTGTTATGTGCCATTTGGGTCTACGAAGGCTGCGACTCCTTTGGCTTGACTTGTTAGTGCAACATGCCAGTCGTCTATTAGCAAACATATTTTTCTAACAAAGTCGGAATTTTGAACTCCATGACTCCAATCCTCAAGCCCTGGAACTGGGAATCATTTTTTTTTCTCTGCTTCGTTAGCTCTTTTTTCCCTGTGTAAAGAATCTGAGTGATTAATGAGGTTTTAACAACAGTACCACTCGATAGTTCTAAATTCCTACATTTGGTCCAATGATACTGTGCAACATAAATTTAGTATCTTACTTGAGACAATTTTCCAATATAGAATCAGTAAGGATTTTGTTTGATGAATGTTTCCTTTCTCGCATCAACTATGTAAGACAAAACGCATGGCTAACGACATAGTTGAATAATTTAGCCTTCGACATTCCATAAAAAGCTGATTTTTTTTACAAACTTGGCTATGACACGCTGAGACTTCTCTGGAATGTGGTGCATCTTCTACCCAAACGTTTTAGCAGCTCCGTGCTGATCCAAATCATTACTCAGAGGGCTTGATGTGAGGAATTTCTATCCATGTCTCATTTTTGAAATTTCGGGTATATTCATAACATTTTGATTCTTCACTATCGGGCGAGATGCGAATGGCTATTATTCACAGCAAGGCTGAAATTGACTTAGTGTGGCATCAAGTAACTGCAGCCATGTGAATATAAATTCTATTCTGAATAATTGTTTCTCCAAGTACCCCATCCACCGAAATTAAACTGACTGGTCTGTAATTGCAGAGCAGACTTTTGAAATCTTTTTTGAACAACGCTGTAATGCTTTCAATTCTCCAGTCCTCTGCCACCTCCCCCGCAACCAGGGAACATTCAAAGATTATTGCCAATGCCTCTGCAATGTTCAATCTCAATTCCTTCAATATTATTGGATGCATCTCAACCGGCCTCAGTGTACTTTAAACAAAGTTTTAAATGTTCGAGCTTCATGTGTCAGTTCTGTATGGTTTTTATTTTTTTTTTGGGGGGAAAAGTTAAACTGTTTCCCAGGTATTATGAGAGATTTTGACAGACTAAATCAAAAGTTGGGAAATTAGTCTAAGACTAATTTCTTCTCCCTGCTGCACAACACCTTCTTTAATTAATATATGTAGCCGCTGTATTTCAAGTCCTTAGAAGGCCACACAGTTTTGGTTATGATATCATACATGTTTAAGGGTAACTGTTTGAAAACGATATGCCTGCTAAGGAGGGGAAAAAAGTTCTTCAACAACCTTTGTCCAGAAAACAGACGTATGAAAAGACAAGCTGGCATCTTTCTGTGTTGTTCCGAAATGTTATCAACCTGCTAACCTCAAGAAGGTTCGCAAAAGGAATGTTGAAAATCAATTTGTGCCCCAGGAATGCAAATGAGGTCCTTCCTCTTGCTGATCGCCTTTCACAACAAAGGAAATGAACCGAAGCAGAACTTAATGAAAAGCTAATGAAGAGTCCCTGGTCAGAGCAAGGGTGTTTCAATGGCCGATGCCAGATATGCAAGCACGGTTCTGACAGTTTATGAGCCGCTATCGTTGGGGTGCCATACGGCAGGAAGAGTCTGGAATGCCACAAGGGAAAACTATCTTGACCATCACTAGAGAGCACCTTGAAACAGAAACTGCTTCTCAGCACGGAGAGAGGAATGAAGTTGTCCAGAAACAGCCATCCAGCTGCTGTGCTAAATCAGCTAAACAAGAACCACCGCACGCAATATCGGGAAAGTGAAAAAAAGAACCTTCCTTCACTTCCAGTAGCTGTTCTGTTCGCTGAGTCCACCTGAAAATACGGACTCCAACCATTCAAGCAGAGAAGATATTGCAGCTGCTAAACGGAAACCTAAAGTTCACGGCCAGGACGACTGTTATTCAGAAGCATTTCCAATCAGGCTAGCTGATGAGTCTTTGTGAGGTGGGTGAGGTGAGGAGGTCCCGACTAAAGCTAAATAGCCCTTGTTAGGGTGCTAAATAGCTGCTGACCAGGCACTGTCGGCCGGGTGTGTTCTGCAGCGACAATTCAGAAGGCAGGAACGGTAAGCCCCGCCTTCGGAAAATGCTGGAGCTGATTTCCAGAGTCAGTTTGAATTGTAATTTCCTTAGAAAAGGGAAGGGTGAGTTGCATTTCGAAATAGTTTCTTTTTTTTCAGTTTCCCTTGACAGTTAAGATCTGTCAAAACAAATTCCACTTTGAAAGCAAGGATTCCATCAGAATATCCGAGAGTAAGAAAATAATCAGAAGCAAATAAATGTTAATGTCACGGCAAAAGTCAAGTAAATTTGAACAGAAAACACACTGCAACTAAGAGAATATTTTAACCTGAGCCTTTGACAATCCGACCGGTTGAAAAGTCTTCACCATGGATTTAAAATTGCCCTATCTTTCTTTCTCTATTTATTTATGTATTTACTTCCTTCCTTCTATATTTCTTTCCCTCTTCTTCTTCTTCTTCAACTTCTTCCATTTCACTCTGAGTGCCACAATGCCGCTATATCATGTCTATATATCCCTTCCCGCCAGTCGGCAATTCCTGTACAATTCATGCTGTCTTTAAGCCTCTCACAGTGTTACTTATCCATCTGACACTGGATATTTCCCATATCTTTCATCTGACAAATCCAATTTCCATCACTAGCCTCAACAAATCACTGCTCTTTATGCACAATACATAATCATTTTATTTCATTCTCTATTCTGTCATTTTTTTAGAGGTTATCGCAATCCTCACCGTCTCTCTGTTGTATTTCTTCATGATATTTCCTTTCCTTGTCTCTCCAAATAATTTATGCCAACGTCTCCATAGCATTACGATCCAGTCTTTGTCCATCCCTTCTTGAAGCTTCCCACTGTATAAAAATGTTGATCTCACAATTATATTTTGATCGTTTCAACTAAGCTTCAGCGCTAATTTTCAATCAGTGTAACAATCCGCTGCAGTCCTCCCAATTATTTCAACTGAAGATCCTCCTTTGCCTTATTTATATTCATACACGTTTAGTTCGGATGCTCTTCTTTCGTTCACACATTAGTTCATACTTTGGATCGTTGGTTTCCAGAATATCATCTCCCTATCGTTCTGTGATATTACTTCATCAATAGGAAACCGACATTAAAATAAATGAGCAGGAAAATAAGGCAGGCCTCATCCTGTGCGACTACTTCAGGAGTCACCACCTAGTCACATTCTCCTTGTGATATTTTACATATTCTCCATATTCACCATTCTCCAAGAGCAATGCCGCACCGGAGAAGCGCTGCTGTTTATGCTAAATATTAATACAAAACTATATAAAAGACTATTTCGGCCTCAACTGGATTTTCGTGCCCAATTATGGGCAAAGTCTTTTATGAAAGAAGTGAGTGCATTTGAGAAGATAAAAGAACGATTCAAAAGAATGCTTCCAGGGGTGAAGAACATCAGTTACGTGGATAGATTGAAAAAAAGAAAGTGATTGTTTTCAATGAATTTGAGAAATATAAGAGGAGATATGATGGAGGTGCACAGAGTCTTGATAAGCAGATAAAGATAAACTGTTCCGGTTAACAGGCTGAAGTAAAATCGCAAGAATGTCAATTAAAAGTGATCCTAGAAAGAAGCAACGACAGAATGGAGATTTTTGTTCTGAACAGCGGGTGGTTAGGATCTGGAATGCAGTATCTGCGAATATCTTTTGCGCAGAAACAATAAAAGGCTTCCAAATAGTATCAGGTGACTTTATGAAGCGAAACAAATGGTGGATTACAATTAAAAGGTAGGTAACTGGAACTAGCTGACTTTTCACCCAGTGTGACATTTCTTAAAACTTGAATCGAATGGGGTATTTCTGTGCTATAGTCATTCCAAGATTTTATGGCCCATGTTCCTTGCCTGGTCGGCAGGGCATTTTACAAAGTGGAGAAAAAATGCAAATGATACAATATATAAATACATACACACAGGGTAGGACAATAGATATGGAGTGTGGAAATCCATTGAAAATCTTAGAGATAAATCATCCCAAGCTATAAAAATCGGTATTGAACAAATAAAACTTATAATTGTGTAGCGTTAATCTCGAAAATTAGCTTAAAATTGTCCTTTTGTTACCGTTCTTTATGACAGTGGTTACAGTTGATCAGACAAGATCCTATTTTTTAATGCCTCTGAAATTAACTTCCTGACTTCTGTCTCCTCTCAAAATGCTCCATCGGTCCTTCCTCATTCTCTCTACACAGCCCAGGTACTGCATGCCTGCGACAGTTCGAGTAAATCACCTCTGCTAACTTTCCAACTTTTCTGGTTGGCCATGATTTGACGCAAAATCCCAACTGGAAACTTTCGAGAGCTGTATTTATGCTAATATTAACTTCTCTCCTCGTTTGTTCCACACCTACAATTCAAAAGTGACACATGTGTGGGACGTTCTAACCGCATGTGTAATTAGCCCTGCTTTCTTCACAGATTCCCATATAAAATATCCAAGGCCTCTTTGTTTCTATGTCCTTAAAAAAACCCATAAAATTGGGTTATGTTGTCCTGCTTCAATTTTCTTTCATTTTTTACGTCAGTTGTTCCCTTATGTTCCTGACAAATGGAAATCTACCGCTGAAGCTTACGTCATGAATAAATTGAATGAAAAATAACTTTCTGACATTCAATTCCACGATCACCATAAAGAAAGGAACTAGGTTTAGCTCAATTAACAGATTAAGTGCAGTTTTGAATTTCAAACCTTTTTCTTTGTTGCTCAATTGCATGTCTGTGTTGATACAAGAAAAGATAAACTTTTGTTGGCATTGTGTTCAATAATGCAGATCGACAGGATCTGCTGAATTGCTGAAGTATTTCAGATAAGATAACAAATGCAGACAAAGCCAACTGAAGTTAATTTACAATGAAATACCACAATAGACAATTGATTAATTGAATAAAATCCACACCGACCAAACTTTAATGCTATTGATGTTACGTTATTGCTTTGGGTAGCTCTGTGAAGGAAACATTGCTGAAAATGGAACGGCAAACTATTCCTGCCTGACGTCTGTATTGCTGTGGAATAGCCTCCAATTCAGGTTGTATCACAAGCCCAGGTCAATGTTCGAAGCTTGAAGTCGTAATTCGGTGCTCCCCCACTGGTTGCAGTGTGGAACGGGGCCATTTGCACAAGGGCCACAGCGCCGAAAATTAGCGAAATTATTCGACATGAAGATACCTTTCAATCTCCCGCTCTCCTATTGCTATCAGATAGACTTGCTCACTAATGAGCAACGGAACTTTTAATAAGGTTAAATGAAGAATATACTCCGCTTAATCTCCGGTGTCCTTCAGAGGTGGGAAATTGACGAACCACCACCCCCCCCCCCCCACCCCCCCGCCACCGCCCACACGGCGGCAACATCTTCTGGTCCAGCGGAAGTGAAGGGGCTTTTGAACGGCAACTGAATGCAGGAATTTAGTGCTCCGCCTCCACCGTGAGGGATCCATAAAATTCGTCCATGTGTGTTTGTGTGTGAGAGAGAGAGCGTGTGAGGCAGGGAGATAGAGAGAGAGAGAGAGAGAGTCATTATTCAATTTACATTTTTTTGCGTCTGAATATTTAGGCCAAGTTTAACTTCTGTCTCTGGAGGCTAATGAATTATGAGATTCGCATGTCCGTTTTGAATTATCCGTGAATCTCAATGCTCGGATCACATTACACATCTTATGGTAAGTTTTTCGTAACCAACTAAAAACAGAATCTCCCTACACATCTTTCTTCGAACTCATGCATGGAAAGGTTTGTTTCATCAGTGGCAATAGCATTTATACGTGCAATTTCCAAAGCAAATAATTAGCGTGAGCTATGCAGCAGCATGTGCTGACAAACCACGATCAGTGCCGTCGTACATTATGCTTTTTTATTTACACCTCTCGACCCTGTGACTAGTTCATTTTCCAGAAAGTTAAGAAAATTGAAAGTTAAGGGAAAGCAACCGACCAAAAACTGGAAGTCACTGGCCCTTTGATAATGGATAAACTCTTAATGTACCCTTGGATGTATTGTATGAAAATTGCCATCCCAGGAGATGACAAATAATGTAACAATGGAGAAATAATGAGGAGAGACAGACTCAGGGATATGTTTGGCATCTCACGTGTTTACTCTCTGTCTATGTAATGCTGTCCAAGGCTAGGGTGTCCAAAACTACGGGGCATAATCTGAGGATATGTGGTAAGCAATTTAGATTTGAGATGAGAAACTTCATTACTCAGAGGGTGGTGAACCTTTGCAATTCTAAAGAGGAGAAGGCTTTGGAGGCAAAGTCACTGAAGATATTTTAGAAGGAAGTAGATAGATTTCTAGACTCTAAAGGAGCCGGGGGGCTTGGCGGGGGATTGGGAATATGGCGTTGAAGTAGAGACTCAGCCATTACAGTTTAAATGGTGGACCTAGTTTTAAGGGTCGAATGCATGCTCCTGCTCCTATTTTCCATTTTTCTAAGAACGAATTTCAACAGGAATGCTCTTCTAAAGTTATGCTACCCTGACGGTATGATAGGACATTCCAGGATGCTGTTTGCACTTTTTGAACAACCATGAAACTGTGTGCAAAGGACAAGTGCTTATACTCTGTTTGTGGCACAGTCCCTGCGCCTGAATGAGAGCAGTCTGACAGCATAATGTAACTTGATCATTTGTTTATCTTTTGATAAAATATATGCCAATGCGTTAAACACTGTGAACATACAGCTTTATTAAGAGAGTAGAATATTGTCTGCCTATTAGGAATAGTTCTAAGAATAGGATGTCAGCTTTGGTTACCTCTGTGTTAAAATCGCATTGCAAGCAGAAAAATAGAGAACGACACTCAACTGCAACGTTGAAGGAGTATTCTGCCGTTGAAAATCCATCTTCCCAGTGAGACGTTCAACGCTGGCGCCGCCTGCTCTCCAAACTGGACTGAAACCGACTAAAGATTTCGATTTCAAGGATGAATAGGTTCGTTATCGTCATTTTCACGACCAACATCTACTCCAACATGTAAATATCAATTTGTGCTTGTCTTTGTGGTTGAGTAATTGTTGGCATATTGTTTGCCGACGTTTCTGTAAGATTATCATCCAAAATCATGGCTCCAAAGACCATAACAATCGCAGTATAAAAATAATTCTTTCCTCTGTTGATAATATTGCTCATTGCTCAACCTGATATGACATCAAGAAAGGCCGACTAGAATCGCTGCAGAAATCCATAATAGATACTTTTGCGCATAGTGGACACATTCTTAGGAGCCGAAAAGTTTTATATATGAAATTGCAAGCATTTAATGAATCCCCCAGTACCTCTGCATCCCAGAAAATGTGCACGATATAGGGAATTAACTAAATGAAGGAAGGTTGCAGAACTCGGTGTTACAGAAGGATGTAGGTGTCCTGGTGTGTGAATTATGTAAAGCTACCTTGCAGTTATTACAAGCGAAAGAAGAGGAACATTGAATTTTGGCGATTATTGCAAGAGCAATAAATTATAAAGGTAGGGAACTTGTACGCTACTGTACATGGCTATGGTGGGACCACTTCTCGGCAACTGTGAGAAGTTTTGATGTCCTTATTTTCTATTTACATTTCAAAGCAATTTAGTTAAGGCTCACTGGACTCAATTCTGTGTTGAAGGGTTTGTCCTATGAAGGAATGTTGAAGAAGTCAGACCTTTATCGATTAGAATTTAGAAGAATGAGAGGTGATTTTATTGAAACATATCAGATCCTGAGGTGACTTGACAGGCTGAATACTGATGGCTTTTTCTTCTTGTGGGGAAGGCTATAATTAAAAAAATAGCACATCTCGCTTTTAAGGCATAGTTAACGGGAATGTATTTTCTGCCAAAGGGCCCTCGATGTGTGGAATTCTCTCACCCAGACCATAGTGGATGTCCAGTCATCATTTCTTTTCATCGGAGAGCTAGACAGTTTTTTCTCAGTAAAGTGAGCAAGTGGTATTGTACAAGAAAGAAAAGATAAACTGTGCTGCACATACCCAGATCCACTGAACTTCAAGAAAGACCTTTTCGACTGAATTAACCGGAAGGCAAAAACTATAAATGATGCGCTGTAACTTCCCTTGAAACCACTGTGAAGGACTTCACTATGCTTGATTGTGCCAAATTAATAAGTGGAAAGCAAGTAGTGATTTTGTTGAAGGTTCAGGGCAGGTATTTAAAGAGCGAGTTTTCCTGGATGAACTTGGGCACTCTGAAACAGAAATGCCAAATTTTGACTTCTGAGAGATTTAATTTGGATTTCATTCCAAAATATATTTGTACATACCAACACTAATATGTTGATTGTGGGGTGCTGGTGCACAGTATGTATTTTTTTTTTTGATGGTGCTCCCCCATGGCCATATCTAGATCCAACAGTGTCGGCTAAAAAAAAAAATCCGCCTAATTTTAAACCAAGATCGGAAAACTATATCATTGCATTAAGTGTATGGCATAGCTGGTTAAAATGTTTTAACATAATTTCTTTAGAGGTATGTCTAACAGTGAGGGAGCTGATACGAAGAGCATTATAATAGGGCAGTTCTAATATATATTAAATGAAAATTATAATTTAGGCGAGGGATTAAGCCGATTATAAAATAATGAATATATAAACTAGGTCATTGATGGGCAGCCGCGACCTATCCTTTGCAATTTCTGCACCATGTGAACTTCCAGAAAACGTGAACAGTCTTAGTGTAAACGTTGTATCAGACATCTCTGCAGGTGCTTGAACTATTCCCCAGGATTTATCACTTGAGGGACAACTGGTAAGATGGAGGCCTATCAAGGAGGACAAGTGCTTCTGAAATCGTATGTATCAAAACGTGTTCATTCCATGGAGAGTGAGGTTTCATGATAATAATTGGTGGGGCCAGCCAGCATCATTGGAAGAAGCAGAAAGAACAGCATCCTTGAAATCTGTTCCACTATCAAATGATAAAACAGATTTGGAGGCATCTGGAAATGTAGAAGTGATGTTTGGCGCCAGTGGTCAAGTGGCTGTAGTGGAATTATGAGTATTGAGTAGAATTGAAGTCATTATTTCTGCCATATTTCTGGAAGGAACACAATATTTGCAAGAGTGCATTTTGAGTCAAAAATAGTGGTCTGTCTTCCTCGTGCAAGGGGACAAGCGGCCTTGAGGAGGGTACAATATGTTCCAATTGGGGAATCATGTGAACATTATATTGTGCGGCACGTCAGTGTCTGACACAGCAAGCACAGGTAATGAGAACCGAGCCTCAGTTTTTCAGAAACTAGGGGTCGGGTAGAAGTTAAACAAAAAGTATCATTTGAAGCCAATGATCGCAACTATGCGGAAAGTAAATTATACATCCTAACATGTGTAGAAATAAAATCATATGGAAGGAGAAGCTTGGCTTGATATTGGCGCTGGAGGGACGTCTTTATATAACTGCGGCTCTAGGACAAGTTCAAGTGCAGGAGCCCAGAATTCTAATAAAAGCAGAAGTGCCTTAACAGGTTTGGGCCCAATGGCTTTGAATGGAGGTTCACCAATTTGTTTGGGGAGTATTAAAATTATATTGGCAGTATGTTAGGTACCAGCACATAGAAGATGAAAGGAATGGCAAGATAGACAGAGGGGTAAGCAATTATGATTATTAGAGAAGGAAGGAAGGGCATACTTAAGAAGCACAGACAAGGAAAAACTAAGCAGAATAAAAAGTGAAGTATACAAATATATATGTAAACAGACAAAGTATGTTGAATACCTTTGGCGAGCTATGAAAGCAACCAGAAATGATTAAATAAGATGCAGTGGCAGTAAAGGTAACGTGCCTTATAAGCAGTGAGGGATGGGTGCTGTTCCTTTAAAGCTAATCTCCTTGTACATCTAGGAGATAGGAGTCGGAGATTTGGATGGTGCTGTCGCAGGCGCCTTGCTGAGTTGCTCCAGTGCATTTTGCATACGGTAACCACGGCTGCAACTGTGCATTGGAGGTGGAGCTAGTGCGTGTTGAAGGCGGTGGGTGGCATGCCAATAAACCAGGCTGTTTGGTCCTGGATCTTGGTTAACCTCTTGAGTATTGCTGGAGCTGTACTCATCCAGGCAATGGGAGAGACATCCAGCAGACTCCCGGTATATGACTTCTAGTTTTGGGATAGGATTATGGAGTTAGGAGGCATAATTGCCATATTTCTGACGTGCATGTGGAGTCAAAATACTTTATGACCGGCCTAGTTCAGTTTCTGGTCAATGGTCACAATCTGGCTGTTGATTTTGGGGGATTCAGCGATCGCAATGTAATTGAATGTATTTGGGGAGATGGTTCAATTCTCTCTTGCCGTAGATCGTCATTGAATGGCATTCTTGAGTCACGAACTTTCCTCACCACTCATCAACCAAAGACTGAATATTGTTCAGAAATTCATGCGTATTCACAAGTGCTGCTTCAGTAACTGGGGAATCACGAATGTTGCTGACATTGAGCAATCGTCAGCGAACATCTTACTTCTGCAATTATGATGGAGAGAATGTCATTTGTGAAGCAGTCAGAATGTGTGGGCTGAGGACATTAACCTGCTGTCGCCTTGCATGGAACTCGTGGAACGTGTGTTATCAAGCTCCAATAACCACAACCACCTCCCCTAATGCCAATTATGACTACAACCAGCGGAGATTCCCCCCTCCACCCATCCACCACCCCCCAAACCCCACCGATTCCCATTGACTTCAATTTTTTTTTTCTAGAGCTATTTCATGCCACACTCGGATATATTTTACTTTGATGTCAAGTCAAGGGAAGGCTCTCACTTACTTCTTTAATAAAGTTATTTTGTGCATGTTTTGAAAAAGGCTGTACTGGGGTCAGGAGGTAATTGACTGTGGTGGAACCCAAACTGAGCGCGAGTGAACATTTAATTACTGCGTAAGTGCTGCTTGACAGCATTGTCGATGACTGTTTGCTAATGATTGGGATTAGACTAATAGGGCCGCAATCGTCCAAGATGCATTGTTTGTGCTTTATTGCAGACAGAACATAGCTCACAATTTCCCACATTTCTGGGTAGGTACCAGTGCTTTTGCTCAATTCGAAGAACTTGGCTAGAGTCACAACATGGATTGGAGCATAAATCCTCAGTAAAGTTCCCTGAATGTTGTCAGAGCCCATGGTATTTGCAGTGCAAATTGCATTTAGTCATTTCTTGATATCACTTATTGTGTACCAAATTGTTTGAAGATTGGGATATTCTAAGATGGACAGCTCAGAGGAAGACCGAGCTTGATCAAGCACCTGACATTCTTGGCTCAAGATGTTTGCACATGCTTCTGCCCTGTTTTATGTACAGATGTGCTGTGCTCTGACTCACCGAAGATGGGGCTATCTTGGGAGTATCCTCCCCAAGTTAGTTGTTTAACTGCCTACCACTATGCACGGCTGGATGTATTGATATGCTGAGTCACCAAACTGCAGATTGTGGTTTTGTGCAATTTTTCTGCTGCTGATGGCCCATAGTGCCTCGTGAATGAACAGCTTTGAATTGCAAAATCTGTTCGGAATCTATCCCATGTAGCATGGTGATCGTGACTGACAACATGACTGACGGTATCCTCAATGTGAAGAATTTCGCCCTTCATAAAAACTGTGCCCTGGTCACACTTCGAAATATTATCATGGGTAGATACATCTGCGACAGGTGGACTGGGGAGAAATTGATCATGTAGATTCGATTTTTTCATTCTTGTTCATTCCCTCGCCACCTGCTGGAGATGAAGCAAATCAGCTATATCCATTACGACGCCGCTAGATCCGTCAACATTAAAGTCCAACACAGTGAGTGCATTTTGTGTCTCATCACCCTCAATGTGTCATTCAAACTTTGTTCAAAATGGGAGATTACTTATTTAAAAGATGGATGTGTTTGTGTGGGCGATGCAGTTGGAGATAATCAGCAGGTGGTTTCCTTGTCCGTTTCTGGCGTGATGTGCTGAGAATTAATGGCGCCTGGGGTAAAAGGCAGCGTATCCCATGGCAAGGCGCCCCTACCATGCATTCCACTGTGCCGAGACCCTCCTTCGACTATCTTGCTGGTGGGGCAGAACGTGCCAGTGGTTGTGATGGTCTTGTCTGGTACATTGTCTGTCAGTTTCATTTACTGAGTATGGCTATGCCAGGCTGATGCAATAAGAATCTGTGAGACAGCTCTCTCAATTTTGACGTGAGCACCCAATAAGGAGGGCTTTGCAAGCTTGGGCTGATTTTATCCCTTTCAGGCTTCGTCGATCTCTGATACATTTTATTGATGGGACATCTCAGATGGCAGTTAAGAGTCAACCACAATGCTATTATTCAGGGGCCATAAAAAAGCCAACTAAATGGCAATAGTAAGCCAGATTGGGATTTACAGCAATCAATAGTGGCCGTATGGACACTCTTGTTGAAACAAGGTTTTAATTCTACACTTAGTAATTCAATTTAAATTCCATTTGCTCCCATTGCAAGGATGTGATCTACTGCATCGAATACATAATCCTGGGCTCTTGGATTACTCGCCCAATGACTTATCACTGCGCCACCACATCTCCTTTTCAATTTCTTTTCAGACAAGCTTCCTAGAGATTTTTCTCTCAGTCCAGCTAGCAAAGGGCCATGACTGGATATGATGTTTGTGAATGATTTAGGGCAATTGCAATTTTGTCTGTGGGATAGCACTGTGAGCTATCAATGAATGATGATGGTGAAGAATACAGATCTGTCTAGTGTAGCAATTCTAATTTTGAGGAATGCTAACATAAATGGAGTAAGATGGAACGTAGCCGTCCAAAACAGAACCACAACATGACAGGAAAATCTGCTGAAAAAGAATTGGTGATTTTGCTGGGGGAAATAAGTCTAGATCAGACCAGATACTTTTCAGTAAAACAGGAAAGACAGGAAGGTATCTAAACCAAATCTAGGGCTCTTTGAATAATAAAAGAGAATCGGCGAAGCTATAAAAACAAAGGTTAGTATCATTCATGTGAGGTGAGCTTTTAAAACGAGAACTAGCCAATGCACAAGAATTTGAGAATGGACATTAAACAAGGACATGGGACTGGAAAAGAGAGAATATGGAAATATAATGAAATTTAACATGAAAGCGAACCCAAAATTATTCTGATGGTGTACAAATAGTGGATGTGTTGGAATCAACTTGGTGGGACCTATTGCAGAGTAGCAGATTGATACATGCGCTAAATTAGCAATGTGTATCGATATTTGCTAAGAAAGAAGATGCTGACAACATATTGATGTAGTGGAAATGGTAAAGGTAATGGATGAGGTGAAAACTGATAGGAACTGGAAAGACTGGCTGAGCTTAGAATGGACAAGTTGTTTGGCTTGAAAGGCTTGTGTTGGAGCGTGAATGAAGGACGTTCGAGTTCAGATGGGAAAATCTTTTTTATAGTAATTGAATCTTCCCCGGACACATGTCAGGATCCAAAGAATTGGCGAGTGAAAAAAACAGCCCCCCTAATCAAGAGGGGGTGTAATTTCCTTTCTGGTAATTGCAGACCCGAGGGTTGAGCACAACAGGTGGGAAATGTTTGAGAATCTGCTTATAAGATTATGAATAGATTGTCCATGTGACAGGAACTAATAAATGCTGTCGCCGCCAGCTAAGCCATCGGCTCGATTTCCTTTACTTGACAATGCGAGACTACAGCAGAAAAACATCATATCCCCCAGTCCAGTCATTACCGAATGTTTGCAATAGCAATTCAGCTCAACCAAATTCCCGATCCTTTTGTTGTACACATACATTTACAGTTATGATTGTATATTCCTGTGCCATACTCTCATAATCACGAACCAAAGAGTCACACAGAGCAGAAGAGGCCCTTCGGCCCATCGAGCCTGGACCAACACTTTGGAAACACCTGACCTACCTACCTATTCCCATTTACCAGCACTTGACCCATAGACTTGAAGGTTGCGACATGTCAAATATTCTTACAAGCACTTTTTAATGAATGTGAGGCAACCACCATTTGGCACCCTTCCAGGCACCACAGTCCAGTCCGTCACCACCCTCTGGATAAAACAAGTTTTTTTCCTCACATCCCTCCCAAACATCCTTCCCCTCAATTGGAACTGGAACTGGAATGTCCCCTTGTGAATGACTTTTCAACTATGGGGAACAGATGCTCCCTATCCTTCCTGTCCATGCCCCTCATAACCTTTTACTCCTCGATGAGGTCGCCCCTCAGTCTTCTCTGCTCCATCGACAACAGCCCAACTCTTTCCAACCTCTATTCATAACTTAAATGTTTCATCCCATGCAACATCCTGGCGAATCTTCTCTGCAACCCCTCCAGTGCAATCACATCCTTCTTATAATGTGACAACTGTATTCCAGAACCGAAAGGGTAGCGTTGTTAAAAAATAAAAACATTCTTCTTCTAGCCACTTTGATTCTTCTGTCGTTCACCTTGAATCTGTACCCTTTGATTGTTGCCCTCTCCCTCAATCTGCACGGCATCTTTCAATCTACCATGTCAAGACCCCTCATTACTTTCAACATCACTATCAAATCTCCTCTCAGCCTTTTCTTATTTTCAGGGAACAAACTGGAATTATCCACATGGTCCTCGTAAACTACTTTAATCTTCTATGAAGGGTGCAGGGATAAAGGTAGGGTGATGGCGCTAGGTCATAATGTTCATTTGTTAATCTGGGAAGGCACCACGGGCCGAAAAGCCTCCTTCTGTGCCGTTAAGATATGTGATTATGTGAAATTATTCTCATAAATCTTTACCACACTGCCTGTGGATAGTCCTTTATAATGCATGATGGTGGGAACTTGACACTATGCTTACATTGAGGTCGCATCACTGCTTTTTCAAATGTTCAAAGCAAGTTTCATGTTTTTGTTTGCAACTACTTATTACTTTCATTAACCCGAGTGAATATTTGACCACTTTCTCAGCCTGCCACAATGACCGACTTGCCAGAATATACGTCAGAACTCAGTTCTGAAGCAAAAATAAAACATCAATAGAATGTGCCCTTCATTGCTGTCCTGGCTTTTCACTCCATTCCCTGAATTCTGACTTGAACCTATAAAATTCTGGCCAAAAAAAAAAAAATTGCGCTGAACTGAAACACGGCTGTAATTCTGCAACAAGCCAAAATAATAAGTTAAATGGGAACATAAGTGTAATTTATTTTACAAGTGTTAGTTAGATATTACTTTACATTTTAGACATTTGAGGTATTTTCACAAATAAATTAATTGACGGCATCATGCTGACGAGGGGGGGAATAATCTCTTTTACAAGCAAAAGAGTGTAATAAATAATTCAGGGAAATGTTCTGGGGGTATAAACGCGCCTGGTTTGTGAACAAAAAGTTAGTTTTGCACGAATTGTTTTCTATTGATACACCCATAATTCAATTAGGTTGACTTTAATCAGACGAGGCATACAGCAGGTACAAACACACAAGATAATTCTGATTCTTCTTGTCCGGCAATGGAGTTTGCAAATTAATTATTCTCCCAATATTAATGGGAAAATATCAGCAAATTTGATTCAGCTCATTTCACTGAGACGAAGCAGTTAGATGAAAAAAAAACAGAATGCAACGTTTTGGGGCTTATCAAATTCGTCACTCACTCAATTCCTTTATTTTCTCCTGCAGGCCTTCTATTTCTGCAACGAAATTAAAATTGGTCAGACTCCTAAGTTTGACCCTAATTGACGAGCCATGCTCCTTTCCAAATGGAAGCTTTCAACGCATGCAATAACGGATCTGTTTATCGATATGAATGCAACTGAATAGGATTGGTTTCTCATCCTGTCTCTCAGTGTTTCATATTTGGCCGTGCTGAAGCATTGTTGATAACTACACTTGCAATTACATTTGCAAATACATAAGAACATCAATAAATAAGAAATATGAGCAGAGGGCGAAGCATAATAATCTCGAGCCTGCTCTGCTATTCAATGAGATAAACGCTGATCTGCTGACTCGGCTACAGGTTATCACCTGCTCCCCTTTTTTCGATGAGGTATGAACCATCAGTCTATCGAAGACGTAAATATACTCAACGATGTATCATATACAACCCTTGCCGGTAGATGTTCTCAAATGTCATAATTCTTTTGAGTAAAGAGGCTGAGAAAAAACTGATTGATGAATTCCGGGTCCATAACCATAAAATATGTCCTCATTCACTGGATTCTCCAGCCAGAGGCGAAGACATTATTATGACTACCATGATAGTTCCCATACAGAATCGGTTGTGCTGTAATGCGATCTCCTCACATTCTCCTAAACGCCAAATTATATAGGCCCAATCTAACCTTTTATTTTTTTCAACAGAACAAGACTCTTCCCTCATGAATCAATCTTCGCTGTATCATCTCAAATGCAAAAATGTCTTCTCATGAATAAGGAGACAAAAAATGCACACTGTTCTCCAAATGTGGCCTCAAAAAATTCCTTTATTTTGCAATTCTTCTTTCTGGCTTCAAGGTCCTTCACAATCAATTTGATCAATTTGCTGGCATGATCCTTAGTTTATAATTTTCGCAACCACCTTCTCTCTCATCCAGGGTGAAATTCATGATCTTTCATTCAGTCAAATTGACCTGTAACTGCTAACATTTTTCTAAATGTGTAAACACGTGCAATTGTTCTTAGAGGGCAGACTGCAACAGCAACAAATATACAAAAAAGTGGATATAGTTTCCAAGCGAAAAAGGAAAGGGGTTCACTTTGGCACGGTACCTTACCAGGCAGTGGGCCGGCAAAAATGAGCTGTATTGAAATTTCTTCGTTTTTCTAACTGTATCACACCTTAAATGTCAATACCAAGTCTAGGACGGATATTCAACAAGTTCCTGATGAAGCTGCATATTTTGTTTCTTTTTCCTTTTGTTTAAGATACAAATATTGGTTATAATATTTGGAGAATGCTTCCAGATTTGAAGGAAACACTGTTTAATATCATTTAAACCCACAAGAAAAGCATTAAGGAAAACGAATTTAACGGGTGAGTGGAAAGGAAGCACCATCACAACTTAAAAATATACAAATGCCTCAGTGCTTCACAGCCAATTTATGGAATTTATGCTCTTGGTCCTGTAAAGGAACTGTAGCAACATGACTCTGACTAAGCCAATCGAGGTATCCATCGAATTACAAATTCCACCAACAGTAATTACACCTGGGTGCTGTCCAATGAACGGAACTATTGAGGGATTTTACACCAGAAAAGTTTGAACTCGAAATTAACTTAAATTCATGAAATTACATTGAAACACTTAAACATTAAATAAATGCGTTGATGCATGTTTTTCAAAGAACAAATAAAATGATTAGTGAGCTAATTGGTATGTTTTACCTAGTATATTGCGGTCTGTTTCAATCTCTACAAGAGGCAAGTCATATAATGAATAAAATAATATTTCAGGATATGATGCGAACAAATACGAAATCATAATCATTCAGAACAGAATGTAAATGTCATTTATGCCATTGTGAATGTACCACCACTTTGAAAGAGCCATCCGTCTACCCTCTTCGTTCTCAACAGCACTGCATTATTTCATTTCCTTCTCTTTAGATAATTGCATTTAGAAAGCTCCTATTAATTGCTGATATATCTTTTCAAATAGGGCGTTCCAAATCATTAAAAAACACGCTTTGTAAAATAAAAAAAATGAAGTATTTGCAACAGATCACCCTGCCCGAGCGAGAATTTGCCACCAGTTTTCTTTTTTGGACAACCATCTTTTTTTTTATATAGCACTGTTAAAATTCCCATTTGCCATCTGTGTTGTAAAGAGGAATACTCCGCTGTCACTTTCCCCGTAAACAAAAGCACTTTTAAATGCCACAAGTGAAGCGACTTCCGAACGTGAATATAACTAATTGTATTGAAAATATGTTTTCTTTTTGGATGATATTTGTGAAGTTATATCATTTACAACTGTGCATTTGCCATAAATACGCGGGCTTTATAAAGTGCACAACGTTAGCTGATGCTTGGAGGCTTCACTAACTGCGCTCATTAGGCTAAGCTATTAAAGTAAAGATGATTCTATATTTGGACTTCCGGGACTGTTACCTGAGCAATGTAGATGGGATAAGGATTAAAATATAAATCACAACTTTCTGTAACTTGGAGAATGCCTTTTTGTCTTGACCTAGCACACTGATGTTGGCTCTGGCGCCTCATCTGCGTGGTTTGTGCACTTTCGCTTCAGTCAAGTAGTTAATGTGGAATTTACCACCGATTCAACATCCAACAGGACATCCTCCAAATTATTGAAATGTGAATTTCACCTTCAAATATGTCCCCGTCCCACCATCGGCCAAATATTCTCTTCCAAGTTCCAGCATCCAAAAAAACATTTCTTGTGAACCTAAGGATCGGCTGTCCAATATCGCAAATTTATCAGCAGATCTAGCGTGGAGCGCACTCAGTCCCTCAAAAGTGCTTGTCGGGAACGGGCCACTGATGTCCTAATATTCAAGCAGGCAGGAATTAGGCAATACCGACATCTTGGAAGTTTGTAGTGCCAGAGATTGGGTTGGGCGATCATGTTTTCAAACAATGCTGAGAGATGTGAACAATGAACTACTGCCTGAACCGGAGCCGAACAGGAATCAGAGAGTGCCAGGAGAATTGAACTTGATGCGGGTTAGGACATCGACAGCAGAACCTTGCACGATGTTCACACAATGTGAAGTAGAATGTCGTTGGTGAAGATGGAATTTGTTGGAATTGTCAACACTTGGCACCAAGATACGGTATGAAGTTCTCAGCACCCGATGAATAGAGACAGAGTTGGACTACCGTGATGTAACGGATTTATAAATATACATTATCCGTTCTGGAGACAAAATGTGGTCAGAAACATATCTGGGGTTACATGTAACATACATTTCATTGTCTGGCACAAGTGCAAAGGGGTGACAGATGTAGTCAGCGGCTCGGAAAATGCGTTTTTAATGGGTCTGCTTGGTCTCTACCCAGTGATATTTTCTCTCACATTAATTTTAGAAGGCAAAATTCGAACAGTGCAATGGTGACACGCACAGCTTGAAATAGTAAGCTTCGCTCACGAACAATCTTTGGAAGTCATTCCCTGTGCGAATTTGTGATAGCAAAATCATGTAATATAGTGCCATGATCATTATCAATTAAAACATTTAGCACTAAATAATCTGAGGATAACAACCTGGTTTAGCAGTCTCAGATAATGCTAATATTAGTAGTCTGCTGGCCATCGCCCATATAAAACTCTCCATAAAACAACAATGGCAAATTGTAATGTCATGCAAATAAAAAACAAACAAACGTATAAATAAATAAATGAATAAATAAATAAATAGACATTCATAGAGGCATTACAGCGTAACATTTATCAATATGACAGGTAAGTATATATTATTGCAGATTACCAAAATCATAGCCAAAATGAAAGGTTTTATGTAAGTGAAGAAATTGAGTAAAAGAGCCGGAGAGGATCAGGGAGGGAGTTCCAAATTCTGAAGAGTTGAAGTCACAGCCACCAATAGTGGCGGGATTAAAAGTCGTCATGTTAGTTTGAAATTAGAGAAGCGTACACATCTCAGAAGGTTTTTGGGAAAAATGATTTACGGAGAGGCTAGGTCATGGAAAGCTTTGAAAAAAAAAGGATGGCAATTGTTACGCTGAGGTTGTGCTTAGCAGCAAATCAATACAGCGGTCATGTCTGAACGGCAGTGGCTTTATTTTGCATAATGAACACACCCATTTTTTTTTATAATGCCAATTATGCAAAGAGCAGGAAGCAGGAAGCGAGTTAGACACTGGTCAAAATAATTATATGTGCATTTAAAATGCAGAAAGGGGGGTTTCTTGAGGAGAAGGATTGAGGCAAGGATCCAATCTGCTCATGTAACCGATGCAGAAATAGACGTGTGGGTGGAAGGCGGGTTGGAAAAGGAGGTGCAAATTTTGTCAAGTCCTGGATAAATGCTTGAGATTCAAAGCACCATTAACTGAGACAGCGAGGTCTGCTTCAGCCTTAGACATTTGACAAGACTAAGACAAAATAATGCCAGAGGGAAGGTGTTGTGAGAAGTGAGGCTGAATTGTAGCACGTTGTTAGCAGCCTTAATGTGGAAAGTGGTGTCACTGACAATCGACCTGGTCGCACAGGGGATTTTAAAAAAAATCATTCATGGGATGTGGGCTTCGCTGGCTGGGCCAGCATTTATTGCCCATTCAGAAGGTCATGGTGAGTTGTCATCTGGAATCGCTGCAATCCATGTGGTGTAGGTAAACCACAGTGCAGTTAGAAAGGGAGATCCAGAAATTTGATCCAGCAATAGTGCAGGAACGGCACGATATTTCCAAATCAGAATGGTTGGTGACTTGGAAGGGAATTTCCACGTGGTTGTGTTTCAATCCATCTGCTGCACATATCCTTCTAGGTGGTATTGGTCGTGGGTTTGGAAGGTGCTCTCTTCGGAGATTGGTCAATTCTTGCAATACCTTCAATAGATGGCACACACTGATGTTACTGTACGTTGGTGGCGGAGTGAATTAATGTTTGTGGATGTGGTGCCAATCAAGCGGGCTGATTTTTCCTGGCTTTCTGAGTGCTATTATGCCTGCACTCATCCGGGCAAAATTGTGACATCATACTCCTGACTAGTTCCATATTGATGGTGTACAGGCTTTCGGGAGTCAGTAGTTGAGTCATTCGTCCTAGCTTGTGGCATGCTCTTGTAGCCACAGTATTTATATGGCTCGTCCAGTTCAATTTCTGGACAATGGTAACCTCCAGGATGTTGATAGTGGGGGATTACATGATGGTAATGTTATTGAACATCAAGGGGCTATGATTGAATTCTCTCTTTTCAAATAATCCAGCAATTCTACATGCAAATAAGAAACAGAAAGCAGAAATGAGATTTTTGGGCTAACACAGAAATCCCAGTGCGGAATTCAGAAGTCAACCTTTGACTGTGATCCTCTGGCCATGCTAATATGGATAACAAAACTATCAGATAAATGCAATACTACGCAGTTCGACAACTGCAAGGAAGCATTGCAGAAGGATAACACATTTAGTTGCATCAAGGGCTGCTGACAGGCCGAGAAGAAAGTCGGGACATGGCTGCCTTCGTGTTTTGTTTCACCACATATCTTCGCTGATTTTAATGAGATAGATTTTTTTAAAATTATGGCTGGATCAGAACACTCATTGAAAGGAATCAAGCATACAATTGTGGGGAACAATGGTCTGACACCTGGAATAAGACACATGGGACAATGGAGAGGAAAGAGTCGCTGTCGATGGCACGGTGGATTTCAACATTGGAAGAAATAAGTATTGTTTTCTGAGGCTAATAATGATGAAGACCGTTTGGAAGGACCCATGGACAAAAACAGGTTTGGGGATGTTAACAATAACAAATAATATGTGCACCAGGAAATTTCGTTTGGTGGTCAGTCGTTTTCAGATTAGTGACAAGGGAACATGAAGTGGATCTCCAGGACAATATTAGCTCTGAGTGGTCATGATGCATAATAGGAGATGAACAGACAAAACATACAAGTTAAGCCTTACGTCTGGGGAGAACTTAGATAAATTCTGCCCAATGGGTTATTGGAAGAGAGTGAAAAGTAAGAAACAGACAGACGGAAGGATCCAAAAATAGTCACATAAACAACTTGCCTTTGAAGATGAGGGTGGAAAGGAGTTTATGAGGATCGAGGCATGACTCACGAAGTACTGATATGCACTGAAGGAGGTCATTCGGCACAGAGAATCCATGCTCTGTATTGGCGGAGAAATCCAGTCAATTCAACTCCCCATTACATCACTGTAACACTAAAGGTTTTTTTTTTAATTTTCATTTGAACGTCCATTCAATTTCCTTTTGACATCATTGAATATTTTTCTTTCTCCAGACTCTTGGGCAATCACTTCCAGATCCTTGTCACTCGTCACGTTCCACAAACATCCCTTGCCGCAAAACATAAACCTCTGTCTGATAGTTCCTGTATTATCAACTAGTGAAGCGGTTTTCCTTATATATCTTAACTAATCTTGTCAAAAATATTGCATGATTCTATCAAATCTCCCTCAGTCGTCTTTGTTATAGGAAAGGAATATAAGATGCTACATTCTAAAGATATAATTAAAACTCTCCCTCCACGAAGCCAATACAATGACTTTTAATTGTTTCCTTTCAAGTACCCTTACTTAATTATTAAGTTGCAGTGCGGCAAAACGCAGTCAGTCCTCCTGTAGCTGCCTACTCAGAATTTTAAGAACGTTCAACATAATCCCCCTCTCTTTGTATTTAACAATTATATTTGCAAATACCGGAATTACTTGAGCCTTGCAATTGACTCTGTGAGTATGTCCTGCTATCTTTAACGAGCGATTCGCATGCACCACAAGTTCTTTATTCCTCTGGACTCTTTGGAACTGTCCCGTGAGTTCAGCGATTTGTATCCTCCATATTGTATGCCATTCCTCATATTGACTGCATTTTTTTTCTGAAATTCAACTCTTTATAGCAAGAACCAAATCACTTATATATCGAAAAAATATGCAGTGGACTTGCAGTGACAAAGGAGAACATCACGTTACAGTTTTATTGTCAGTGTCTGGTTCCATTTCACCCTGATTATATCGCTCATCAAAAATTTGAAATTATCCCTTTTGCATTATCCAGTTTCTACTTTATGCCATTTCTTTAATTTCTCCATTAGAGCCCGATACTTACGATATGATGATCATTCTTACCAATTGCTCGCCTGCAGGCTATTAGGCACAGTTCATTTCCCAGCAACAGGACCCACAATGCCTGTTTCCAAGTCGGACAGACGCAGTTCTGATGAATTAGGTTTTCCTGAAAAGCTTTTAGAAATCTCCTCCCTTCCATAACATTTACACCAACATTTCACTAATCGATAATTAGGTAATTAAAGTCCACTCTTATCACGACTTTTTAGTTCTTGCACAAGTCTGTGCACTCCTTGCACATTTCTTTCTCTCGGTCTCACTCACTCACTCTCTGTCTCTCTCTCTGTCTCGCACACCCACCCTCGGCACACACTCCCTCTCCCTCTGTCTATCTCTCAGCTGGAGATCTTCCCCCACACATGGTCCCTCAAGATAAGTGAACAGCCCTGAGCTTCCCAGATGGGACAGGAATTGCAAGCAAGCGTTCACAGATAACCGATTGAAAGGAAACTTACATTTCCCTCTTTACCAGCCTAGCCAGTAGCCTTTTTAATTATGAATATAATTTATAAACTCTAGGCCTGCCTTGTTCTTACATTGTTTTAATTCATTTGCTGTTATACGAACGGCGATTACTTATTTTTATTTGCAAGCTCCTAATTTAAATGAGTTTCCCGGTTTACCTAGAGAAAGGAGGAAGATAAAGCAAAATATCCCCAAAAAATAACTGAAGTCAATGAGATTCAAGTAACAAATCTCCAATGTTTGAAATCAGGCCTTAAAAAAGAATGTTGTTTCTGATAGTTTCCTTCCAACCATCATATCCTGAGGACATTGCTGCCGGAGTTCCTCAGTGCCTTTGCCCCAAGAACAAACATTCTCAACTATTGCATCAAGGATTTTCCTTCCTTCATCAGGATGGGGGGAGAGGACGGCGTGGTGAGGCAGCGTAACATCTACTGAAGATTGCATTGTCTACGTCACTTTCTTTGGCTCTACCAATACTGAATCATTTCATGCCCACAGGTAACAAAGCGGGGACAATATTCAGGTTTAGGCTGATGGTTGGCAGGCAGCGCTGGAGCCAGAAAGTACCAAACAGTGTGCATCTCCAATAAGAGGTAAGGTAACCATTCCTATGACCTTGAACTACACGGCCATGGCTAAATCTATCACCATCGACATCCTGAGGCTTCACATTGATGCAAAGTTAAATGGAGCAGCCAGTTAAAAACTGCAGGTACGAAAATAGAGAATAAGCATCTAAGAATAAGCTAATAAATCTGCAATGAGAAAACCTCTTTCCGACTATCCAAAAATTGTACCTTATAAAGAATGCACACATTAGCGACAGGGTGGAGTATTCCCCCCTTTGCTGGATGAGTGTGCCTCCAACAACACTGTCAAAGCTCGAATCCACTTCGAGATCAAAAGTAGACCTATTGATTTTTTCGCTACACACCCCATTAAAGATTTACAGTCTCCACGGCTGACACACAGCAGCTGCAGCACATACAGGACGCCTTGAAGCAATTTGGCAAAGTCCTTTGGAAAACACCTCCGAAATCCGCGATACTGCTGAGAAGGACAAGGCCAGTAGTCACATGGGAAAGCCACGGCGTGCACGTTTATCACAACACTGAATTGGACGACATTCCCATTCATTCACCGCTGCTGACGTAATATCCTGGAACTCCGTTCTTAACCCCAATGTAAGTTTACCAATAATGGATGTTCTTCAGGATGGAAGTTGGCACCACCACATCCCACCCCCGATCACACCCAGCAACCTGTTAGCTGATAGATTATCTGTATTTTTGTTGTGTTAACCACTCTATTTGCAAACCGTCACTACCACTGAGGAAATCAATCATACCCGCCTCAGTTTGGAATTTTAAGTCTGCCCTATTCAGGACAGATTTTCTGGAAAAGAAAGATCCAAAAATGATTTATCTGTTTTCCCTTTTTAAATGTTGCGCTTTTTGACATTATCCAGAAGATCTTGCAATTATGTTTAAGTTTATGCAACCTTTTTTAAATGTAATCCATCAGTTTAAGAGGAAATATGCACGGCCATTTACATTCTACATGCAGTGCTAATCTATGTTGTGAACTTCCGCACTAAATAGTAGTCAGGTTAGAGACATCGAGAACAGATGAGAACTTGAGTTTAGAGACATCGTCAGATAGCTTAGTACTTACTATTTTTGTGTAGCTTGTCTTCACATTCTATAAGAAGATAAGAAGACAGTTGAACAAAGCAAACATATTGGGATAACAAATCGTCTCTTCTGGTTATATAAAAAAGGGTGAAATTGGATCAGTTGCAAGTTAAATGTAACGATTCACATCCATTGCAGCTCTTCAGGGGTGGTGACTCTCCAGGCAGTGTTGACATACTTTTAATACAGAAGCCTGGGCAAATGTTCCCGAGGCAATATTCCATCCTATAAAACAGCAGCTGAATTTAAAATCGTTCGATGAACTGTATCCCTGACTAATATTCGCGACCATGCCATTATCAAAATGTGTTCATTAAATCAGATCGGTTCCACCGACATTTAAGCTGTAGCTATCCTCAGACGTCATTCGATGTGCAATGTTTATTTTCCAATTTGAGCAATCATTTTGTATTTGCATGGAAACCTACGTAGGCCTAAGCTCGCAGAATGAAATTGGGTTTTCTGATAGGTCTATCATCAAATTTTGATAATTCCGGGATTTTAAAACAACGATTAGGTGAAAGGTGCAGGGTTTTGTCTCCTCGGATCTCCGAGGAATTGGGTAGATTTGAACAAAATGGGAAGAGAGTTGCAAAATCGTCCTGTGCATTTCAGTGATCATCATCAAAATCATTTCGAAGTATCATTAAACATATGGTGGCCCTGAGTTGAATCTGCATCATAGTAAGTTGTGAAACTGGATTAATTAGGTTGGAATTATTTTAATTTTCAGGGCTACAGGTATAGAATAAGTGCCAGTGGGAGGAGTCGCGTTCCATATTTATAGAGATGTCAGAGGCATGATCGGCCGGATGCCCTCCTGGGGGCTCCATGATTGAATATTCCACTATTTTCAGTTAGTTTACAGTCAATGGAATGAAATTATATGTGGGGCTTATGGTCGGTGCAACAATCAATGTTTTCCTGTGTCACCAACGACGTGTTTGTACTCCGTCTTGAAAGGCAGATTTTTTTTTTTAACTGAGATGCATGAAAGGGGAAAAAAGATGCACGACGGTGAAACAAGCCAGGCTTATTGCAGATATCCATTGATTAACGAAGGCCATTCACGGCAGAATGGAAACATCCTTTTCAAGGATCATCAGTTTTCAAGCAACCTGCAAAAAGAATACGAGGACGTGCAGTGAGTTGGGATAGAATAGAAAATAGCGCTTTGCATAAGCTACCTTCCCAGACTAAATAGGATGGGGAAAACAATCATGATTTCAATCCTAGTAGAAGGGGAAAAGTGAGGTTAACACGATATAAATCAAACACCATGGTTGAATGGCCGCGTGCTGCACTGTGTTTATCCACGGAATAAAAATAGGAGCCTGGCATGGCCAACAATAGGGCGAAACAAGGCTGACCACCGCTCTATGCATCGTCTGATATTCCATGCCACTCACTGATGTGAAACTGAAGATCAAATGCTGCGTAGGAATCTCGTCGATTGGATGCTGCCCTTTGTGCGCTACCACCCCAACTGCTCACTCATCTCACTCGTATTCATCCAAGGAAGCCTGGCTGTTTGATCTGTTCCTCCTATTTATATACACATTTCAAGATATTGATTGCTTTGTACGAATGAGGTCAAGATGGTTATTGTGTTTAGTGGATGGCCTGACTTAGTCTAGCTTATATGTTATTCGCTTTCCTATCTGATCCATGTGTGTCACGCAAGTACAGCTGGGCAGCTGGTTAGGAGGTGTTTATTTTGTCCCGTGAATTGAAGGCAGTTGAAAGGAATTTTGTCTTAGGCGTCCTTTATTTATTTTGGCCTTTAAATTAAATCGCCCCATTGTTATTTCTTTATTTAAGTCTTGGTAGCTTTAATTGGAAGAATTGAGTAGCTTTTATGCAGGCAAATAAAAATGGCAGATGGAGGTATCACGCTTTCCGCGCTTTGTTTAATGGAACTGCATATCTTGCATTTGCTTAACTGGGAGGCAGTGATTTTGGCCTAGTTGAAATAAGCCCACTCTGACTGCCAGCAGACAAGTAATTTTGGACTAGACGAGGTTGAATAGGGCTCAGAAAACACCGTCGAACAAGTAGATTTGCCCTTTTCTGTCCCAATAGTGAATAGTTCCTGACGGTACCCGTAGACTGGAAATCGAACAAACGTGATTCTGCCTAATTTGTCTAGCTGTATTTGTTCAGTTCTTTCAAGAGTTGCGTTACGTGTGGCAAACTAGTGAATAGGACATGTTGATCGAACCACGTGTCCCAACGTCTATGGAATTGTGGTGCTTTTCCACTGAATATTTGTGTCTGCTTTATAATATCTACAAGGCACAAGTCACGAGTGTCATGCCATACTTTCCACTTGCCTGGATAAGTGCAGCTCCCACAGCAATAAATAAGCTTCAGGTTGTCCAGGACAAAGCAGCCCGCTAGACTGACAGGACACCCACAAACATTTATTAACTCCTCCACTGACGCACAGTGCCAGCAGTGCATACCATTTATGAGATGCACTGCAGGAATTCACCAAGGCCCCTTCGACAGCACATTCCAAACCCACGACCGCTAATATCTAGAAGGAAAAGAACAGCAGATGGAGGGGAGCGCCATCACCTGGGATTGCCACTCCAAGCTACTCAGCAACCTGACTTAGAAATATATCGATGTTCCTACACTCTCGGTGGGTCAAAGCTTTGGAACTCCCTTCTGAACAGCACTGCTGGTCTACTTACACAACATGGGCTGCAACGGTTGAAGAAGGCAGCTCCCCACCATCTCCTGAAGGCCAACTAGGGAGGCGAATAAATTGTGGCTCAGCCAGCAAAACCCTCATCCCTTGAATGAATAAAAATAAAAACCGATGAACAAGGCCTTAACGCTTTTTGATAAGGAAACTGGACCATCCTGAACCGACAGCCATTTTTGCCGTCTCTCTTGCAGATAGACAAAATGATTAAAAAAACAGGCATGACGCGTATTAGCTTATACATAGATAGTCTACTGTTTTTTTGCTGAAAAGTCAAACAATAATTGTCATTGTCTCACGTTTGGAAGTTGGAGTAATCAATGCTGAATCTCGCAAAAGTCTGCATTAACATGGCTTCAAAATTACCATAGAAGAACAAGAAATTAAGTGTTGTGTGTTTGTATATATATATATATATATATATATATATAGTAGCTGAACTGATCTGTTCGCAGTGACAATGAAATCATATAAGTTGCTCTGCCATTAAAGGCTGCACATTTGGAAATCTATGGTAGAAAGGGATGTTAAAAGCAATACAGCCAGTTAATTTAAACTTTTGCAGGAAATAAAGGGATTTGGAGATTCCCGGAACTGACCTCTGTCTTTATTTTTCAATTGGCGTTCTAAAAAAAAACACAGGAGATTGAAAGCTCTAGAAACAGCTCTACATGTCCTCAAGTCATGCTAACAATTCTATTCTACGTGTGAATAATCCAGTCGTTGCAGAGCTAAATATACCAAGTGAGAGATAAGTCATATAATGCAATGTTATCATATTAGCTAATCATTTTCTCGGTTTTCCATTATTGAGTTTACTGCAGGCTACAGGTTCGGCCTATGCCATGAAAAACGACTATTAAGGCCTTAGCCACTTGATGTTTGCATGGGAAGATTCAAGGCGATAAACGTGATAAAGCTTGTTTGCTGGAGATTCATGTGATACCTAAACTACCTATCTCTTGGCCTGCAGCTCCAGGTTCACATTCCACTTCAGAACTTGATGGCCATGGAAGATACGTTCATAATATGGCCAAACAGGTTGATTATTAGCCAGTATATCCTTATAGTACACCCGATGAGAGATGATAAGAGCAGGAGAGTTTCCTCTTCATACGGTAAAAGGCAGGGGAAATCGTTGTCGTCATTCAGCAATCATAATCATGGGTGAATCCAATGGCAGTCAATGGTCGCCAAAACCCTCTTAGAACACAGTAACTGAGGGAGGAGAATGAGGTTTGCTTGGAACCAAGATGAATTTGTACCCTCGTGGACCCTTTGAATGCTGCCTAGCCCGACCAGAGGGACGGTTATCCAGGATACAGCGTTTTGTTGAGCGGGCAATACTTGGGAGGTCCTTTTGGAAGAATTCCATCCTTTTACGAAACTAGCGAGGTTTTGCTCCGCTATTTCATATGACAACCTGTTTATTAGCAAAGTATCTCCAATTAATTCCATCATCTTGCCACCAAAGCAAACTTAGTGTATACATAAAATGCTTGGCAAAAACTTTTTAAAATAGTTTGTATACCGTCACACATGCAGGCTTTTATTTCAATTTATCTTAGGCCAATATCACCGTTTTAGTGATATAGGGTTTAGAGCTGTGTAGATTGCACTCTGGTTGGCCTGAATAAAATTCCATTAGAAAAGAAATACCCTGATGGCTAAGGCCATGGCAATGACAATATTCCGGCCTTAGCACTGATGATAAATGCTCCAGATCTTGCTGCAACAGATGTCACGTTGTTCCAGTACAGCTGCAAGACTGGCATCGCCCTGGCAATGCAGAAAATTGCACACGTATTCTCCTATTGGTAAAAAGCAGCACAAATCCAACCAGCCCAATTACCGCCCCGGTCTATTCTTAATCATCTGTAAAGTCATGGGATGGGTCATCAACAGTGCTACAGAACTTTCAAGCGGCCCTTGCTTAGCAGTAACCTGCCCAATGATGGTACGTTTGTTTTCCTCCAAGGACACTCAGCTCCTCACCGCACTATAATATTGATTCTAACGTGGATCATACCAATAGCAGAGCTAAGGTGAGAGTGAATGTCCTTGACATCAAGGCAACATTTTACCAAGTGTGGTATCAAGGATCCCTGGAAAAACTGGAGTTAATGGGAGTCAGTGTAAACATCTCCCCTGCTAGTGCAAAGAAACATGGTTGTGATTGATAGAGGTCAATTATTTCTGTTCAGCATATCACTGCAGAAGTTCATTAAAGTAATGTTCTGGGCCCAACTATCTCCACCTGCTTCATGAATTAACTTTCTTCTTTCATAAGGTTAGAGATGGGGATGTTCGCGGATAATTGAGCAATGGTCATTACCATTGCAAATCGTCCGATACTGAAACAGTCCATGTTCAACTGTAGCAAGATCTGGACAATATCCAGTTTTAGCCTGAAAAGATTCAAGAACATTCGCACCAAGCAAGTGTCAGGCAATAACCATCTCCAACAAATAACATCTTACATTGCATTATCATCTGTAAATCCCCCACTAGCAACATCTTCTGGGTTAGAACCAGCCAGAATATCAGCTCAACCGGCGATATTAATAGCGTGTCTACAAGAACAGGTCAGAGATTAGGAAACCTGCATCGAGAAACTCACCACCTGAATCTCAAAATCGTCAACATTATCTACAAGGCACAAGTCAGGATTGTGTGGATTACTCTCCGATTTGCCAGCTGAGTTTAGTTCCAAAATCCCCATGAAGCTGCAGGATAAAGCCGCCCGCTTGACTGGTACCACTTCCACACACAATTACGCCCTCTATCACCGGCACACAGTGGCAGCAGTAAATTAAGTGGGGACCGCTAATAAGTGGTTATCTTATGACTTACATGGGATTAGGTAAGTAGAATTGATTTTCCTTCTGGAAAGAGGTTTTCTAAACATTTTATCCACTAAATAGTCGCAGTTCAGGCTGCCATGTAAATGTTCCTGAGTTGTTAGATAACTTCGTCTTTACTCACGTATGAATACAATTGTTTAGAAAGCACAAGTATGTGATTTTCAGCAGCCTGTAAACTAAACGATGACCTCAAGCAGTGGTGTTGGTAACGACCCTGAAGTTCTGAGTATTTGTCCTGTATCCATTGGTCAGAACAGTAAGATGGATCATTGACATTGTTTTAAGCTACCTGCTCCACAATTCGTGTATAAATATTGGTGTCATACTGACGGTATAGAGATGTTCACCTGCTGGGCTGGGGTGCTGATGGGGCTAATGTGCAGGGCCTGAGATCGGATGGAGGTGCTGGAGAGTTCCTGCTGAAGGAGCCTATAATGCTGAGGCGTTGGGCAGGTTGCAGCCTCTGTCGGTAGACTCCTTCTTAAGATGGACAAGGAGAAGAAGGGCAGTGAGATCAACACATTCTGTGCCAACTACTTTTCTGCCACCTGGAACAATTAAACCGCAATTGCGAGAGTTGTATAAATTTTCTGTCTAATTAGTTAGTCTATCATATCTAAACTGCTGTTTCTTCATGAACTCAATAACCCATCTTAAATTCCTTATGACTACTCCACTGCCTATTTATCTATCTGTGGACCCGAAACCCGAACCTTTAAAACAGTGTGTACCATCGACAAGATGCACACCAGGAACTCACCAATGCTCCTTACACAATACTTACCAAGCCCAATACCGCTATGATATAGAAGGACAAGGGCAGCAAACAGATGTGGGAACCAAAACCTAGAGGTTCCCCCTCCAAGACACCCACCATCCTGACTTGGAAATATATCGCTGTTCCTTCACTGTCACTGAAACAAAAACTTTGGGCCCCCTCACGAATAGCACTGTGGGTATCCGTGCATCAGATAAACTGCAGCGATTCAATAATGCAGCTCACCACCACCTCCTAAAGGGAAATTAGGGTCGTGGAATAATCCTGGTGTCGCCAGTAATGACCATGTCCCATGAAATAAAAATACAAGTCAACAGTCTTACCGGGCGTGGTAAGGGCAGTTGCAGTGAAAGGGAATATCACCGCCTATCAGGGCAAATTATCCATTAAAACCTGATTTATCACAAGTCACAACGTTTTTTAAAAATTGTATTGATGGGCGATAACGCATTATTATTGCCACATGGTGTTAAACACGCCATTAGTCAAACAGCAAAACCGGGAAAATTATTGTACTATTAGTTGACAGATAAGATGCATTGCTCAGCAATGTAATAAAATTTAAGCTTGCTTACCTGTCTCAGCCAATGCATCCTTAGTGTTGATCAGTTCTGTAAAAGCATATAGATTCATGGAGTCGAGGGGATTTTACGGCTGAGAAGTGGGCGCTTGCTTAATCGGGCTCTTGCTGGACCTTATTAGAGCAATTGAACCAGTATCATGATCTCGCTTTATGCCCGTAGCCTTGTACTTTTATTTCCCTATGTAGCAGTCAACTTTACTTTTTGAAATCAGCAATTATTTCCATTACCACCACCCTCGTACGCAGCGAATTATAAGTCACTACAATTCACCTCTTTAAACAAGCTTCATCACAGCCTCCTGAACTAAGTGCCCAAAACCTTAAATCTCATCCTTCGAATGCATGTTACATTAGCCAATGGGAACCTCATTTTCCTTAAATATCTTCTCTAAAACTGTTATAACTGATCATACTTAGATCCATCCTCCACTTAATTTATTTTATTCCAATGAGAGCTAACCAAGCTTCTCCAATCACACGTATTAGCTATAATCCTTAATTTGCGGAACTATTCTGGTACAGCTGTTCTGCATTCTTGCAAGGTCGCTCACATCGTTTCTCGAGTACATTTAGCAGGACTGGACGTAATATTGATTGTGGCAGAAGCAGTGTGTTGCAGACGTTCAGAAAAGAAAAAAAAACATCCCCGATTTGTGCTCAATGCCTATTTTAAAACGCGAAGGATTACATGTACTCTATAAACTACAAATTCTACATATACTGCCACATTTAGTTTTCGGCAGAAACCTACCAAAGTGCTTCTTGGATACACAAAATGCTTTGGGATTATGCCAACCTGTCTCTTGAATTGTCTCATGTTCCCTCTAGTAACAACCTTCTGCACGTTCCCTACCCATTGTGCTGTCTAAACTCTGCACAGGTATAGTTGCAATGGCTCAAAAAGACAGAACAGCGCAACTTTCTCGAGTCAAACACGACATATATATATATATTCTCTATCGCTTTTGGTGACAGATACAGTTGAGAAGGCTACGATTAAGTGACTTAACCCAAACATCATCGGAGACCCTTGGGAATTAAGTGCAATCATTGCTCTGAAGTGCACAATTAATGCTGAAATTATAACTTTTCTGTTGATCCACTTACCCGTATCCTTTTCAGTCAATGTTTTCTCTGTAATTCAATGACAACATTGAATGCATGGGTGACTATTTTGCCAAAAAAGCTCCATAAGGTTCCTGCCTATGTATACTTACCTATTTTAATTGCATGGTAATGTGTAATGTAGGCCTTCACGATATAGACATATAGACGTAGGGCTAAATGGTCCACTCCGAGGTCGGGAGTATTTCATGCTTTACATAGCATAGTAGGGACGAGTTGATTTCGGCGCCGATGAGGACATCGCCATGCCAGTTTCTGAGAAAAAGATGTGTGGACGGGTGAAAATGTCAGTATCCCTCCCGCATTATACAAATTTCAATTTACAAGTTAATTCAGCTAATTAACTAGAAATCTCATTGCAATAGTACTGCCAATATGCTTTCAAAGCGAGCTTTAGCAAAGGCTGGGAAACCGTTTTTTTTCTTAAAATCAAGCTTTTCTGGACGCTTTTACAACGCAGCTCAGAGCAGAATGTCAAATTTGCAGTTCACACTCCCTTGACAGCAATGACAGCATATTTCACTGGAGAGAGAAACATTTTTCATAAACCTTTTCGTGAGGGGAACTCTCCTCTGATCCAGAGGTCACTTTAGGCGGAATATTTCGCTGTCCATTATCCAGAAGTGATGGTTGAAAATTCTTTGAGACAGGTGGGGATTGTTCTCTCAGTTGGAGCCTCAACCCCCAGTGAGGAGGATTGGGAAGATGAGGAAGAGGGGGTAAGGAAGAGGAAGAAGAGAGAAGAAGCATGCTCAAGAGCGTATTGTTTCCGAGGAAGAGGACAGTTTGGCATGAGACCCCGAAACTCAGAAAGAAGCCAGAAGTCGTTAGGGGTCGCACGGCTGACATTCGGTGGCACCAAAGTTATGTAGGCCGAAACTTAGATACCTGCACCAAATGATCTCAAGATGCCTTTGAGCCTTTGGTGGAACTGGGATCAAATATCCGTCACCACATCAACGCTGTTGACCTCATCAGCCATTTCTTCCCAGGCAGCACAAAACTCCCTGGGCATCCTATTCTGCCCAGGTCTTGACACCACTGAATCTGGGGGCAGCTTTTCCTCTCACACAATGCCTCTCCATCGCTCCAATGTTGCAAATGTTTATGCATGGGAATATGTAATATGAGTGCAACTTCTCAGTGTTAAAATGCAGGAGACTTACTGATATTTAAATCATCTGCCACAGACGAAGAGTGATATGGTAGGCAGAGATTAGCTGAAATTTCAAATAAAAGGAGGAAATGCTGGATGAACTGAGCAGGCTTGGCGGCATCTGTGTAGTGATGATCTGAGTTAAAGGTTTTCTGTTCACATGATTCTTCTTCCGACTGGAAGAGAGGGACATTGTGGTGGATTTTATGATGTTGAAGATAAAGGATGTGGCAGGTGGAGCAAAACAGATGGCCAGGGACAGGTGGTAAATTGGCAGAGATTTGACAACGATGTCAAGGAGACAAGATAAAAGGTTTTCGTAATGATAGTGTAAAAGGCTAAGGCCGGTGCTACAAGTGGCATAAAAGTCAGATAACAAGATGAGGTAGTAGCAGAAGAACTGTCAATGCTCCCCTAAAGCAAAATGAAAGAGGAAAATACAGGCTGGCCTAACGAGGAAAAGCGTTGGGAAATAAAGGTCAAAATGGAGGTCCACTCACAAGGCCTGAAGTTGTTGAAATGATTTCTAAGACAATTAGGTTGCAAGGTGCCTAATTGGAAGATATGTATGTCTTCCACAAACCGCTCACTCCACAGAGCCATTCTGTCAAAATTTGTCCAGAGCTCAAACCTATCCCTGACTTTCTCTTTTGCCCCACCTACTCCACTCATGCTCTTTAGCAGTGTAAAGACCATTGCACTTCAACTTCTGTCCAGCTCTGAAAAGGGGGCATATGGACACAAAATGTTAAATCTTTTTCTTTTTCCAGAGAAACTCCAAGGAAAGCTAGTTTCCTCCAGCATTTTCTCTTTTTCTTTCACATTTCCAACATTAGCAGTATTGTACATTTATTATAGCTAAAATTTAAAACGGGTTACGTGGCAAGACTGGGGATTGTAGAAATTTTCAATATGTATTGGTGGTGCACTGAACTGATCAGCTGATGGGTCACCTAACAGGGTCCGATACCAGGGTGGCCGTCAAAGTGCGGGCCGTTCTCATCCTCTGGCAGACAGCCTGCAGCCTCAGAGACCAGACATCACACTTTCCAGCACTTATTGGGCAATATGCCTGTTTGCAATCCTCCCTTGCTGCTCATTCGTGGCAATTACCATTTCATCAATTGCAATGTCACTGGACTAGTAATCAGGAGACTCAGGTGAAGGCTCTAGGGACCTGAGTTCAAATCTGACGGCAGCAGGTGGAATTTGTGATCAATTAGTACATTCAGAATTAGAAGATGGCAACAGAAATGGTGATAATTATTGACTGTTGTGAAAACCCATCTGGTTCATTAATTTCCTTCATTCTTTCCGTTTAGGAATGAACATCTGCCAACCTTACCTGGTCCGACCTGCACATGACTCCAAACATAGAGCAATGTGGTTGACTCAAATATCCGCTGTATTAGCTTAGATAAGCATCACTTCAAGGCAATTAGGAATGTCAACAATTGTTGGGCATGCAGGCGACACCCTCATTGCGTGAGAGAATGACAAAACTATAAACTGTCTATGATTTAAGTAAATTAAAATCTACATTCTTAGATAGGAAATGTCCAATGAATCCCTTATTTAAGTGACTTCAGGAGAAGCAGTATCTGAAGCCACAGCGACGTGATTGAATCTTAAATGATATAGCCCAGCCACAGTGTTCAAAAGAAATTTGGAAAGCACATCATGTGCTTGCCTTGCCAATGATGCCCACAACGCATGAAAGAATAATAAAAAAATATATATTAATAATAAAGTGGGCGTGAGAGAGAGAGAGAGAGAGGGGGAGAGAGAGAGAGGTAGAAGTAAGGGAACAAATGCAGGTAGCTGCGTTGTTTCCGGAGGGGAACATTGAAAATTGCCGTTCTGGAGAGAGAGGTATTTCTGGTGGGATCAAAAATTGAGTGCAGTTCGCGAGAGCTAAGGAACAAAATAGTTACAAGTTCATTGCTCAGCGTAGCTGATAGCCCACAAACAAGGGGAAAATAAATGTAGCACCTTATTGGAATGAAATTACAAAAAAGTGCTAGAATTATCGAGCAATTTTATTGGGAGATTAAATTATTCAGCAATAGACTAGAATTGTAATCGTGCTAAAGGCCGAATAAGGCGAGAGTTCTTGGAGTGTATTCAGCAGAAATTTCTTTATCAGTATGTTTCCAGTCGAAAGAGAAAGGACGACTTGTTGGATCTCGTTACTGCCAATGAGTTGGAACAAGTGAAGCAAGTGCTGTAGGAAAGCATTTATGGACAGCCGATCATGTAATGTTAATGTCAATAGACTAGCAATCCACACGTTCTGACGAATGGTCTGTTGGGCACGGTTTCAAACTCCACCTCCAGTACAGTAAATTCACGCCCCCTTTTTGCGGCACTGGCTGCTTTAATCTGGTAAGTAAAGGTTTCTAATCACACAAATCTATTTTGAAAACAATTACGAAGAATATGTACGTGCGGAAGCTAAGTAGATAAGCAGGTAGAGTGAGAAAGGCTGAAGTGTGGCAAGATAATTAGTAAGAGAGTAGGGTGGATCAGGGGAAGCGAGGCAGCTAGGCAGGGCAACAGTTCGGCAGCTTGGTGAGGTCGATATGGTGGCAGGTGGGCAGGGTAGTAGGTGGTTACGTTGGGTAGATTAGCAGGTTTTTGAGTTAGCTAGTTTGGCAGTTGGTTAATATTGTTGGTGCATAGGGTTGTAGTTGGGTGCAGTGTTGGATAGTTGAAATGCTCATGGTCGAGAGCGTGGCAAGTGGGAGGGCTGGTTAGGGTGGCAGGTGGTTCCGATGGAAGGTGGGAAGTGTGGTATGTGGGCAGGGTGGAAGTTGTCTAATGTGGTCAGCATGTCTGGTGGCTAGTGTGGCAGATGTGTGAGATGGGTAAAATAGGAACTGCTTTGTGGGTAAGGTGGAAGGTTGGATGCTCGGTGAGAATAGTAGGGTTTTAAATCGTCCAATTTGATAGGGTGACAAGGTGGCTGAGTAAGTAAGTGTGTCGGGGCTAGACAGCTAGGGTAGGGGCCTAGTCAGGTCGGGTTGGGTGAGAAAAGATGACCAGACGGGGGTGGTCGTGGAGTGCTAATGGCTATTGGCATGTCAGTATGGTTAGTCGGGGGGTCAGGAAGATATTCGGGAGGTCAGTCTGTGTATGGATGGAAGTCTGCGGTGTTGGTGTGAATGAATGGAGGGTCAGTTTTACACTTACTGCATTGTTGACCAGTTTTCTTTTACGAATACATCATTTCCTACGTACGTATCTATCTAAGTCAGTTGGAACTGCGAAAATTCTCTGACCCTAATCCAGAGTTAGAGCATTTTTCAGAGGATCTCGGAAACAGGGGAATTGTCCATTGGAAGCTGAAACTTCCCTCATATGCCCAGGCTTCCTTGTGTTGGGAATTCCGAGGGGTCCCGTGGAATATCTACTTGGTTACTTCTGCTCTTCATTTATTCAGAGACTGGAAGATCTACATACACACATCAATCATCTGCCCACCCTACCCACGTCCCGGCTTATCTACTTACCAACTACACACTTACCCACATTTCCATCTACGCATCACACACACATCATCCCCTCCCACCGACTTACCAATTTATAAAGCTACCCTACGCACATTTAAAACCATACTGGCTTAAGTGTCTCACCACTTACCCCTCCTTCATGTACCACCTACTCCAACTCATTCATCCATTTATCTACTCACCCATTCATCCACTCACAATTATACTTTTCAATTCTCTTATAATGAGCTTGGACCTTTAAACTTATCAACGAGAGTCATGAATTTGACCCTCCTTTCTTATGCCACCTACTCCAGCTCCACAGTCAGCGAAGAAATCCTCAGTTACATAATTCCAGCCTCTTAAGCATTTCCGATTTTAATGCCGCCAACACCGTTGGTCATGCCTTTAATTGGACTAGCACTAAGATTTGGAATTCCATGCCGAGATTCTACCATCCCTCTACCAACCTTTCCACTTTAAATGTTAATTACCACATAGAAACCACAAATCTCTAAAAGGAAGGAACCTCCAGGTAGCAAACGGAAATAAAACATCTGGAGGAGATTTTATGTCTAAGAATTTCACTATAAAAAACATTGATTTTTTGAACACGAATTAACAGGCAAAATATTTTTTCGGTAACAAAAAAATACTTTGATTATTATGTCCTACACAGATTTACCTCAGCTAGTTTTGAACATTGAAATCTGTCACCACCTGCAAACTTAGTCTTACTAAATCGGAATCTACTGTATAGAAACTGTCATTTTGCATTCAATTGATTTGGACCACGACTTACATTCACCAGCAGCTGCATTCCATCAGATAATGCCCGACACAGTTAACACCGATATAACAGAAATCTATCAAACCTCGCTCATACGGGTCATGACAATTTGAATAACACAAATATCTTCAGGCGCTTAATCTCAGACACAATTAAATGGTCTGGTGGGCTCTGGTAACACTGAAGCAGCAGCAATTGTTCTTATCCTATTCAGAATCTCGACGCTTCAACTATCCAGCCTTTCCACCTGCCTACCACACACACTGTCTGTTCTATCCTCAAAGACGTGCTTCACAACAAGGATCTGTTCGAAAGCTGCCAAGAAGAAAACTGTTCCATTCATTTAAAAAAAAACTTGCCCGTTTTCTTTTGCATTAATTTTCAGCGCGTTCTGAGTTGCCAATCAAAAATGCTGTCTGAAAACTAACAGTGGAAGAATTAACTTTCTCTTTCCAGTTTCTTCTTACCTGGTCACCCCTATGGCAACCTCAAGTCACATAGGCATTTTTTGGAAACTACTGTCGGCATAATCAATGAAAAACTTAGCCCTCTTTTCAGAATACTCCCCAGTCCAATTTGATCTTAAAGGAAGCATCGGTGATATAATGTAGAAAGCCTTTCCCACAGGCAAATAAGTCATCATATAAGGCATGAGTAAAACATAATCATTTGGCCATCGGTACAAATGTGGATTAGTGTTATTTATCTGTTGATCTTCTTGTTGTGATTGTGACCTAGATTATGGTCTTATCTTTTTTAGCGCATCTGGAAAGCAGTAAGTGACAACGAACTACACACCTCCGCTTTTCCGGTGGAGGCTTTCAGTGGTGTAATAGTAATTTCACCTCGGTCACGGCCTGCCTGTAAAATTGGCCAAGCCATTAGGGCGGTTTTCCAGCGTGCTATTGATTATCCTATTTACATCATGCTCCTAAAAATTTACTTTCTATCTAAGGTGAATTTGTAGTTCGTTTCTCGAATCTGGAACTTTTTGGCTTCAATTTTAATCATTCAGCTGAGGAAACTGGTATAAACCGGCAAACCATTATAACCAATAATGTTATCTTCGCTCCAATTGATGGCCATCGATGGCCATGCTTAATAAAAGAGTGAAGGTAAAAAGATCTTAGTTTTTGCAGAACATTTTTTAGAGCAATGAAAGTAAAATTGAGTGAAGTTAAACGTAAGTTTGTCGCTGCTGCGGAATAAATTTCACCTAGGGCTAGCCGACACATTTGCCTATGGCACCAGTGCAAAACGGTTGTTGTGTTTCTACTGATGATGCACAGCTATGCTTGTTCCAAGGATTCCTTACTGAAATTAAATTTAAACAAAAGAACCTGTTATTTTTGATAAAATTACGCACCAAAATTCATTGGCAAGTCAACCCTACGGAACTCGTAATTCTGCCTGCATCCGTATTTTAATATTACTTCAATGAATTAACCGAGGTCACTCATAGGTGCAGGACAAAACTCATGTGTTAGGTCCTTTCCTTTGTTGAACATAGCTTTCTTTCCTGCATTAAGTCTAAACGACTTGACCACTCCAAATAAACAATATGTATCATCTAGCTCAGTGGGGTTGGATGTTGCCGGGGCTGGAATATTACATCCTATTCCCCGGCCAGGTTGCAGTGTTTATTAATCAATGCATGATCTTGATTTAATGCCTTCTGTGGGAAAAAATGACTGCACTGTAACCAGAGAAATTTCAAGTGCAACCTACAAGCAATTCCCCAGTTGTAAGCTTATGCATGTTTTTAATACAAGTTCTTACAGGAACAAAAACATGTCGTTCATTAACTCTTCCAAAGCAATGGAGTAGATTTCACAATCGTTAGTTTTCCTGTACGGTTGTTACTCGGAATTACAGTGGTCATTGCACCAAAATGTTTGGTCACTCATCATTTGACAGATTTTCGGTGCAGCTCTGTTAAAACAAAGCAAACACGTGTCAATCAAACACTCTTAAACTTCACTTCTTTCTCCTAAGGGAGTCCTTACTTGAAGTTGTTAGACTTTGTGGCATTTTTACATTATGTGATGTTCTCTTTGGGCTATAAAATATTTGGCAGTATCACACTGGGCAAATGTTTTGCCTGGCACCTGGGGAACAGTATAAAAAAAATCAACACTCCCTATTCTCACTCTCCTCAAATCTCCCACCTTGCTCGCACGCCCCCGTGTACATTCCATTGCCCAGCTCACATACTTCTCATTCTGTTTCTCCTCATACACCACACGACTGAACTGTTGGCTCCTCCTTCACATCACAATAATTCCGCCTTTCGCACATGTAGTTTAAATGTACAGGCAGCATGGAAGATCCAAACAGCTTGCAGGCCTGAGCTTAAACGTGAACAACCTTAAAAAATATACTAGTATCTCACATCCACTAAGCAATATCCTGGATAACTTCAAAGAACCTGCGGTTTGCAGAACTGGTACACGTGCATCTGCCAACATCAAAGGCAAGTATCCATTAATCATAAAGCAAATTACTCTCAATGCTGAATTTCGGAAATAAAAACAGAAAATTCTGGAAAAAAGCTCAACGGTTTTGCCAACATCTGTGGAGAGAGAAAAGAGTTTACGATTTCAAAAATAATCATTTTGAACTCGAAACGTTAATTCAGCTTCCCACTCCAAAATGCTGTCAGGCCTGCTGAATTTGTCCACCATTTTTGTTCTTATCGCTTTATCATGCCTCATATATAATTATTAACCAAATTCTTATCAGGGACATGCCGGGAAGAAAGCTTTAGGATTGCGTTTTATCTACATCGATTGATCAAATGCACCCCCAGCTGTTTGTACATATTTGGACACTATGCGCCGTACTCCAGGACATTACATGCATTGGGCCTTTCTGTTCAATCGGCTCTAATTTGAGAACTGGATCACTGAGAGCTCCTGAGTGGGGAGTACACCTGACAGTATGTGTAATCCAACGTCGACAATCAGGTGTTGCGTTCAGTCATGCTGCTTAGTTCCACCTGTCCATTCTCAGGCCAACCCGTTCGGGGGACTTTATTTCACGTTCCCAAAAGCCTTGGCAAAGGAACAAAGAGTGTTATCATCTTCTGAAGCTCAACGTTTCTTGGCGGCCCTAAGATTTTTCTCGAAATTTCTTTGCATTCCTCTCTTCTCACAGTGTACGTCTTTTGCCAGGGCATAAACCTTTCTCCAGATGGTGCTTTCTGCTCCGGCAAGGACACATTCTCTCTCTCTTTCCCTCTCTCTCCCTCTCTCTCTCTCTCCTTCACTCACATACACACATACGCACTATCTCTACCTCTCTTCATGCGTTCACTGTTCCTCGAATCGCAGTTGCGCATTTCTTGACTCTCTCCAGAGCAGCTCGCGCTTTATTTCACAACTTGGTGCTGAGACCAACCCTACACAGCGCTCACTGATAAGACCTGCCTGTTTATGTAAATATGCAGCTTCTTTCAGGTTTCGGCAGGTTCACGCAAACAATCATCTTAGATGGAATATTGCCGGATGCCATTCAACAATTTAAATATGATCTTTGTATTCGTCCAACATTGCATGCAATGGCTGCACAGTGTAATAACTGCAGGGTGCACTGTAGCAACTCACCAAATAACATTCGGCAGTGCCTTACAAATGAGCTCACTTTAACAGCTATGCTGACTAGATTTCCATTGCATGGGAACCAAATAACACTAAAACATGCGCCATCCTGACTTGATACCCATATCGGAATTTTGTCTCCGATGCTGGGTCACGCTCCTGGGAGATCATCAACCACATTGATTAAACCTTCCAAGAAAATGACAGCAAATTTAGTGACACCCAATGCTGAGCAGTAAAACTTAGATTTTGCTGGCATTGTTGAGATTTCGTGGAGGTGTACGCGAACACATGCTTTTTTAATAACATCACCGCCCCCATTTAATTCTTACCTGCTTGTTTTTGATTTTCATTTAGCTTTGCTATTTCTGCAAAAGAACAATTACAACTTGATTTTAAAAGTTACTTGCAAATACGCCTAAACACTTTTATGGTTAATACTTGTGTATTTTTCTCTCCGTAATCCTGAACATATTTCAGTCCATGAGGGCAGGTTGCGATGATATATGGGTGAAAAAAATCATGGCTGACTTTCGATATACAAATTCCAGTTTATATTGCCAGTTTCTTCTGGAGGATAGAGGGAGAGAAAGAGAGAAAATAAATGCGATTTTATAAACTACATTTTTATTAACTGAAAATAGTGTAAGAATGTTCTGGGCAATCACATTATGCAATGTAAGCAAATGGTCATACAATGCCCGGCTAAATTTGGCTGAGGTGTAAAAACTGTCTAGAACTTTGAGAGACTGAAAGAAAAACTGTCCTGCTCTCACTTTTGAAAAAACCTCTAGGTTTTATGACCCACCAAGTGGGAGGAGCAATGCACTTCTATTTAAAACTCTAAACTTCGGCCTCAGCTTCAGTCCAGAAACCTCGAGATAATGCATTGAAGAGTCAGCTTGTACAATATGATTACGTTTCTACAGTAGGTCTTTAACCCACAGTCTTCTGGCTAAAACGCGTTATTAATTGAACCATGGTTGTGAACGTGATATAATAGCGCTCCTCAACAGAGCAATAAATCAGTGGACGGCATCACCAAAACAAAAATACTCCTTCTGTGCAGCGGTTGGAGTTTATAACTAGTATTATATGCTCAGTTCTCTGAAGTCTGGCTTGAACATAGTATTTTTTGATTATAGCTCAGAACTGAAATATTGGTGAAGGACAATCACCAAGGGAAAGTAATTTCAAGGAGAACGCTTTCGAAGTTTCCATTGGTTTCGAACTGAACTGGTTTACCTTGGAGAATAGGTTTACATGAGGGAATTTTCACAAAACCAGACTGAGAATGCATATACAACTATATTGAAGTATTTTTTGTAACTCTGCTGTTAGGCTGCACTGCCTTATATGCACTGCAACTTAGGAAGGATATATTGATCTTTGTGGGCATGCAACACGAAACCACCAACAAGACATCTGGCATAGATGTGTTGAACTATGTGGACCAGTTCCAAGGGATGGAATTGTACGTCATTGAACGTTGATTTTAAGGTACTCTAATTGACTGGTTTAATCAGTTGGATAACCAACTTTAAATGTAAGGGGCATAAACTTCGGTGCCAACTTTCTATTGTTGCATGGGGGGCGAGTGTTCCTTTTTCGGTCATTACTGCTTCCCATGAGAAATTGACCATGAAGCACCTTCTTGAGCTGCTGCAGCTCATATCACGTACGTGCACCCACGATGCTATTAGAAATTAAGTTACAGGATTTTGCACAGCGACCTTGAAGGAACAGCGATATAGTTCCAAGTCATGATGGTGTGCGGCTTGGAGGAGTAAAATGCAGGTGGGGTGCCCCGTTGCATCTGCTGCCCTTTTCATTCCAAGTGGTGAGGTTCGCGGGAATGGAAGCTTTTTGTCGAAGTAACATTAGTGAGTTGCTGGGATACATCTTATAAGCAGGGCTCTCACTCTGAATCGGTGATGCAGGGAGTGCATTTTGAAGGTGGTGGGCAGTTTGCCCGTCAAGCGGGCTGATTTGTCTTCGATCTTCTGGAACTGCTGGAGTGTTATTTGGAGCTGTGCTCATCCAGGCAAGTGGGGAGTATTCCATCGCTCTCATGACCTGCCGATTTCAAGTAGTGCACTGTCTTACAGAGGTCAGGAGATGAGTTACTCTCCGCAGAATTGCCAGTTTCTCATCTCCTCTTGTAGCCATAGAATATATATGGCTTGTCCAGCTCTATTGTGATCAATGTTAATCCCAAAGTTGCACACAATGGGGGCTGGTAATGCCATTTCATGTCACAGGAAGTCGTTTAGCTTTAGGAGCTACCGTTTTGGTGATGCTCATTGCCTGCCACTTGCGTTTTTCGAATGCAACCTGCCACTTATCAGCCCAAGGCTGAATGTTTTCCAGGTCTGGCTGCATACTAATATTTCAGTACCTGAGATGTCACAAATTGTGTTGAACATTGAAAAAGTAATCCGATAATACCCCCACTTCTACGTTATGACTGAGGGAAGATCATAGATAACACTGCTCAACATTCTTGCAGTTAAGACACCGCCCTGAGGAATCACTGTTAAATGTCCTAAGAGTGAGATGATTGGCCTTAAACAACATACTACGACCGTCATAGTGCTAACTATGACTCCAAAAGAGGTGAGAATCCACCCGGCCCCCATCCCGCACACGCGCAACCCCCTCCACATCACCTCCCGCCCGTTTTCCATTCAATAGGATAAATTGCTGACATACTCAGTAAAAAGCTACCTTGATGGCAAGGGGAGACATTCTCGCCTCACTTCCTGGGGGGAATTGTTCGTTCAGGTTTGGACCAAGGCTGCAATAAGGTCAGACGCTGAGTGGAAATGGCAGAATCAAACTTAGCTTCAGTGAGCACCTTATTGCTCAGCGACTGCCGTTGAATGCCACTGCTGATGAGGCAATCCATGGCTTTGCTGTTGATTGTGAGGAGACATCTGGGGGACATGAGTCATTTTTTAGGAATGCAACTCCAGCTTTTTCCTGAAGTGCCACTAGATCTCGTGGGAATGCCGTGTCCAACCGATGACAGAATTCAATCAGTTGTGCTGATGCTGGAACATTCTATTTTTATTCTGATTCTATAATTAGCATAAAATGGTAGAATTTCAAATTCATAATCAGTTATAGGTTGAGCAACTCCTCTCTCAAAGCCGTGTCCTTACCTTAAAGAAGGGCAATTACACCGGTGAGAAGAAGGAATTGCGTAGAGCGGGCTGAGAAAATCGGCTAAGGGAAAGGACAGTGGATCAGCATGGCAGACATATAAGCAGATATTTCATTATGCTCAAGGGAAACATATCCCGGTCAAAAAGAAGAATCCTGTGAGAGGAATGAGCAACATATGGTTAATAAAGGTGGTAAAGGCGATTATCAAAAGCCAATGCATGCAATGCGGCCAAAACTAGTGCTAGGCCAAAGGAATGGGAATTTTTACGAACCGGCAGCAGATAAAAGAAAGGGAGAAAATTGATTATGAAAGTAAATTAGCAAGAAATGTAAAAACAAACAGCAAGTGGATCTACGAGTGCATAAAAAGAGTGTGGCTAAATTGACCGCGGGACAATTGGAGGACACGGCTGGACAACTGATAACAGAGAACAGGGAAATGGCAGGTAACTTAAACTAATATTTTGCATTGGTCTTCATGGTGGATGACACTATAAACATCCCAAAGATTTCAGGTGAGCAAGGAACTAATGCGAAGAAACATCGGGTGACAGTCTCTATCACGAGCATCAAAGTATTTGAGAAACTAATGGGGCTAAAGGGAGCCAAGTCATCAGGACCTGATGACCTGCATTCAAGGGATTTAAAGGAAGTGGCTGCAGAGGTAGTGGCGAAATTGGCCAAAATATTCCAGAGCTCACGGGATTCCGGGATGGTCACAGCGGATTCTAAAACCACTAAATTGGCACTCCAGTTTAAGAAGGGAGGGAGGCAGAAAGCAAGAAACAATAGGTCAGTCAGCCTAACATCCATCGTTGGGAAAACGCTAGAGCCCATTATTAAATAAGAAATAGCATGATATTTAGAAAAAGTTTAACGCAATCAGAAGAGTCAACATGGTTTTCTGAAAGGGAAATCATGCTTGACAAATTTGCGACAGTTCCTTGAGGCTATAACAAGCAAAGTTGATAAAGCGGATAGGTGTAGTGTATTTGGATTTCCAGAAGACATTCGGTATGGTGATAAGTCATAAACTTACAGTACTGTGTCTAATGGATTGAGGATTGGTTAGCACGCAGAAGAGAGAGAGAGAGATGTGGTTAATGGGTATTTTAATGTTGCAAAAACGTAACTAGTGGAGTGTCGGAAGGGTCAGTCCTAGGGCCTCAATTATTTCAGATCCACATGGATGACTTGGAGGAGGGGCAGGTTAAAATGTATCCAAATTTGCTGACTATAGAAAAATAGCTGGGAAGGCATATTGTGATGAGCACATAGGAATCTGCAAAGCGATATAGATAGTGGGTTAGTGGGCATAAACATGGCAGATGGAGGTTAATGTAGGAAAGTGTGATGCCATGCACTTTGATAGGCTGAACCAAACCAGGCTATTATTTAAATAGAGAGAGACTCCAAAAAGTGCAACACAGAATGGCCTGGGCATTCTGGTGCATGAAGCACAAAATGTTAGCATGCATGTGCAGCAAGTAATTACAAAGGGAAATTGAATCTTGGCCTGTATTTCTTGGATTTTGGTGTTTAAAAAATAGGGAAGCCTTGTTACGTCTGTGCAGGGTGTTGGTGAAGTTGCACTTGCAGTATTTGTGTAGAGTTTTGGTCCCTGTGTTTAAGAAAAGATAACATTGCATTGGAGGCTGTTCTAACGGGATTCATTACGCTGATTCCTCGGATGAGGGGGGTGACTTATTAATAATGACTAAAGGGTTTAGTTCCTTAACCATTAGAGTTTAGAAGAATGAAGTATGATCAGATTTAAATGTACAGGATTCCTAGGGGTCTTGCCAGGGTAGATATTGTAAACTTGCTTCCATTAGTTGGGTAATCTCGAACTAGGGGCATAGTAACAGAAAAAAAAAACGGGAAACACATTTATAAGTGACATGCAAAGGTTTTTCTTCACTCAGAGGGTAGTGGTTGTCTGGAATCTTCTGTCTCAGACTGTTGTGGAAGCTAGATCATTGGAAGGAGTTCTAAGAGCAGATAGGTATAATTTTGAAATTTAGTGGATTTGAAGCCTATCAAGAGGTGGCACGAAAGAGGCGTTGCTGCCTGGGGCAAATCAGCCACGATTGTATTAAACGGCAAGGCAGGCTTCAGGGGACAAAGGGCCTTCTCCTGCTACTATGTCTTACGTCGTTATGCTCTAACTATTAATATACTATTGGGTAGTTCTCACAGGTATGTCACAAGCCCACATATGTAAAACAGGAAGAGTTTTCAAGGTTGACAGGATTGGCCGTGTCCTTGTTGCTTCTGGTTCTAGGTCGATTCTTTTCTCCGTGCGGCTTCATTTCATTATGACTTTTCTGCAGTGGCATGATACCAGTGAGTGTTGTTCCCTTGTGCCTGTCCAGACCAAGGCCAGATGAAAGGTGGCAGATGCTGTTCCCCTAAGGGAATTGCTGGAATATATGGGTTCTTATGGTAATCGATGCTGGCTGTCATGGTCAAGATTGATGAGACTGGACTTTTGAAATCTAGATCTATTACTTGAATTTTAAATCGACCAGTTCGCATGATAGGATTTGAACCCCTGCCGCCATAGTGTGGGCCTCTGAATTGCTGGCCGAATGAACTTATCATTGTGCCACTCTCTTCTGCAAATGAGATGGAAATGATTCTCTCAGAGTTCATTTGAATTTGGTAATCCCTTCCCAAGCCAGAAGTATTGGCTGGGTCATTGATTATATTCTAGGGTAATTTGACATATACTTGATTGACAAGTACTGAAGGGTTTTCCACGGTAGTGAGGAAACTGGATTTAATGCCACCATTATATCATCCATGCTTCTATTGAACAGCAGAGCAGACTGGAGTTGCTGAAGAACCCAATACTGCTCCTGTTTCTTATGTACATGCGTTTGGCTGGTAGCACACTCGCCAAGCCATCCAACGCTGTGCAATGCACTCAACTCCATCGATGCACGAAATTGAATACCTAGCGTGTCCTTCTACCAGACAAACACAATTAAATTCGTTTCCTAGGCCTTCATCTGGTCCAATTTAAAGAGTCAAATTTTCAGGATTCCATTGAACGAGTTATGGTGGAGAATGTACTTGTGACGGTGCTGCGCTGCATTGGAGGATAATATTTTTTTTGCAGTACACATCACATATTTGCATAATGTTTATAAAGTGCTTTGTCATTGCAGTAAATAACACGGGAATAAAACTAGCTCAGTTTTGCTATTCAGAGTTTCATATCTCACTCAAGAGACTTGAGCTTACAACCTAGGCTGACACTCCCAGTAAAACATGAGGAAGTCCGGCACTGTCAAGGATAGCTGATTGCGGATGAAACGGCAATCCTTGCAGCATGACGTAATGGAACGGGCATCACTATTTTCAGGAATTTCCAATGGGTGTGCAGGGTAAACCAACAGCTAACACAGATAACATGGTGATTAACAATTTGCTAATCATTGACTATATTTCTACGCAAATGGGCTACGGAGACGGCAATGCCATTCTGAAGCTGTTTACCGCGCTAAAGGTTGCAAGAAATCTTACCGGCATCCTCCTTGGTGTTTCTGATGTGAAAGCGGATTGTAGAAATCGGGCATACAACAAAAACAGCTAGAAATGCTCGCCAAGTTTGGCAGCACTGGTGGAGAGACAATTGGTGTTACCGTTACATCTCCGTGACATTTATTCAGGCTGTTGCCAGACATGCTAAATGTTTTGCAGAAATATACCCATTCAGTTTCTGAAGTGTTGGCTTATTTACCTCGATCCTTGTCAAGTATAGACCTAGCTGTAAACAGATAGATAAAGCATAAAAAAAATTACTATTGATGCTTACGTGACTGCAGGCGCATTGTTTTCATTTTTCTGAATTGAAAATATAATTTTCCGCAATGCGTTCGGTCCGTTTGAAACAGCTCAGGGATTATCCAATTCGGCAGAAAATAACAAACAAACAAACAAAAAAAAAATAAGAAATCAATGTCCTGTGAAAATAATATATTTAAATTGGGTTTGTGCTTGAAATTTACGTTTCACCTGAAGTGCTTTCACAATTGCGCTGACATGCCGGACCAGTACATATTTTCTGGAATGCGGCTCGACCCTAAAACATTATTTATCAGAACCGGCTGCCCTACCAGGAGTGGAGGCCTAGTGATGAGATAATAGCCTTCGGAGAAGTAAACTTGCTGATTATTTCTCATTCGGCTTAAATTGGTGAATGTTAACTTGTCTCTTAGCTGTTCTAACAATCCCGCGACATGTATCAAGCTGATAGAAACTGAATCGCCGCCTTCTCACGTCATATTCCCGTACAAGATTCTGAGATGCGATTCCTCCCTTTCGGCCTCTTCCCTCTTCATTGTCCAACGCACCACAACTTCCCAGATGGGACAGCGATTCGAGTAGATTTCATAGTGGCAGTTGAAAGTACTGTCTGATCTGGACTGGGGAACTGACATGCAAATTGGCTGATCAATTTGGAGAAAACTCCAATAGTGACCTCGCGCTTTCAGGCATTGTTCAGCTTCCTTCCACCCACCCCCCCCCCCCCCCCCACTTTTACTGTCACTTTGACCAATCTCCTGTTGTGTTCCATTCAATGCCAATGCGACCTCGAAAGAAAACAGCTCAATATGCTTTAACACAATTTTCATTAGAAGTGAAAGTTGCGTTCAATATTTTCGGAGTATAACCCCAAAATTGGATGAGCCCGCTAAAATTCATAAGTAAACTTACATATCTACGCGGATGAATCAAAGTTATGGAACTGACTGGCCTTTACTACAGTGAGCTGATGTGAACACTTTCAGACGAAAGGCGTTCTTCTATGGAGAAAATTACTCTCTGCCTCCCCGACTCAAGCCGGTGCCTCCATTTTATGTCATGTTTTTTACTTTGCAAACTTTTCTTTTACTCTAAATTCGTTTTATTTTCCTTTTCTGGACGGCAGCTATTTATCGTTTTGCCTTGTGCACCTCTGACAGTGGCGTCTCTTTAAATCGCCCCATTATCGCAGCATTGGACTTAATCGCACAATTACTTTGACTTTTACTCTCTCAGCTATTCATCCACTCAACTGCAATTGCTCGTTTTGACTTTTCCTCACCCTCCACCTTTCTATTGATTGAAACCTATTGCTTTCCTATCATTTCCCACTTATAATGAGGGGACATTGATCTGAAATCGAACTGCTTCCTTTTTCACAGTTGCTTACTGTTCTGCTGGGAATTTCCCGCATTTTCTGTTTTGTATCAAACCGCTGTTGGCAGCTAAAAAAAATCATTGACATCTCGTCTGGCAAATAAGAAAGGGGAGGGAAAAGAGGACAAGAACACAGCCTATAAAAAATACAATAGGGGAATCAATCCCTTGAACATCATTGCAGCAGTTACATATAATTACATAAAATGCATAGTTTCTCCCAGGCTATTTCCTCTCACCATATCACAATATCTTTCGCTCCCCTCTGCATCATGTATTAGCGAGATTTTCATTAAGCGCAACAATGATTTTAACTTCAGTTAATCAATTTGTTCGATACCCTCGTCTGCCTCCGGATAGAGAATGTTCTATATGTTATTATTCTGAAATAAAGTCCTTTAACCGATATTATAATTCTGTTTCTCTGTCCACAGGTTTTGCCAGCCATGCTGAGTTTTTCGAGCATTTCTATTTTTATTTCAATCGTACTGAACTTTGTCTTGAACTGAATCATGCCCAAGTTGTATATTTGGCATTCCGTAGTACTTCATAACTTTATCCGGATCTGGCAATTACTTGAATGACCCAGGATAATTTTCTATGGCATTATGAAATCATACAGAGGATAAGAATATGTTTTCCGTTTAGGCTAATATGAAATGTTTATTCCTTATTTCGTGTACCTGCATCTTGAAGCAGTTTGTCAAGATCTGAAAAAACACATGAAATAGAAATTAATTGAGAAGTTGATGTGAGATAAATGAAGCACAAAGCGTCAATTGTCACTTTTCACGATGATATGGAACCGATTCTATCAAATTTAACATTCTATTCGATTTTCTAGTCTACTGACCTCATGGTTACACTAAAAGAAATCCACATGTACCATGCCTCCATAGGCAGCTCACCACACAGGGAATACTTCAATGTCTGGACGGATATAGAGAAGAGATTCTTGGCTTCTGACTCTTAGCAGTTTGGCTCAACCAGTTGTCTTTCGTTTCGTTTCAATGAGTCGTTTTCGTTCAGTCTCTGCTTAATATACATGGTTCCTATGATTGCTTATGGTTCTAATGCAGGAAAGAGCTGAAGGTTCAGCAAGACGTTAGGCAAAATCACTTTAAAAGTTTCCATTTTCGAATCGCTGAAGACAAGAAGTTGCCCTGAATTTAACAGTGGAGAATAGCATGTGCTGATTTGGTCGATTAAATGTCAAAATGTTTTTCCTGATCTGTAAGATGAGCATCAGGCTTGATATCAGGATGCACGGATGCTACCATGTTGTTGATCATGCATGTTCATCTTTGAAATGCATGTTCATTACTTGTGCTTAAGCTACATGGAGCTTGACTGGTATATCACCATTGCAGAAAGTACACTGTCTACAACATAATCAGTGAATGCTAGATCAATGGAATGTATTCATAGATTTACTGATTTCTGACTGTCCCTGTAGTCAGAGCAATAATCAGTCTATTGAGTTCCCTAAACCCCCGAAGCATATGTTCATTCCTACGGTGACGTCATGCTTCAAGTTTACATGACTTTTGGCCATATGTAGCCACTAGTTTGCAGAGTAAAACATGCTCGATGCACCGCCTATTCACTTACTGTCTGTAATTATCTCTATGTATGAATCAATTTTGTTCTGTTCATTACCTGGATTGAAGAGGCATCGGGAGCCATCTGCAAGGAGAAACGTACATGTAAATTTCACAGAGCACCGATGTTGAAGGCATTTGTGGAGTGTCGAAAATCCTATCGAGGCGAAAGAAAAGAATAACAAATAAACTTCGTTGTAGACAGGAATTTACTTTAGCTGCAGGCTTGATTTATTAGCATATAAGGAGCATTAAGAATCAACACTGAGAAATGAAATTGTAGAATGAAGCTGCAATAAGGTCTGTCATCGCATTCTCTGGCATTCATTTGTGCATTCAACTCCCCATTCATTTTGTACTCATTGATATCACCGCATTGGACTTTCACAATGTTGATTGACTAATCTGCATCATTCCTAAACTATGGAATCCCGATCTAAACTATGTAAACTACCTAGCTTATTTTTCTCCTTTCAAGCTGTTTTCGTCACCTGTCCTAATAAAATATTTCTGAAGAAATCAATATTTTGCTTTAAGGTGGCGCTGTGACGCACGTTGGTTTGTATTAATACGTTGAATCGCCCTGTTGAACAAAACATTCATTATTATTTTGCTTGATTTTTCCGCATAGTTTTACTTAGTGAGGAGTGCGTTCAATTACTTGCACCCTTTCGCTGATGTCATTGATCATGACAATATGGAAGCAGCACAAATTGTGGGGCTCATTGGAGGAAACAGGAAAATTCGAGTTTGACAACAGCAGCGGACACCAACTTCTGAACGTCAACCTAGAAGAAATTGCCAGATCAGCGTTTCAAATAGATATGAAGAGCTGAAAGACAACATAATGTAAAAATTGGCTAGAGCACAGTCACAATGAATTTCTTGGGCCAGCGTAACAATATTTCGAATGTGAAATGCTTCCCGGATGATTGGATGTTCGGAGCAATCGTGAACTGCCAAAATGGGCAATTGACCGATGGCAGTAGCGGGAGTGGCACAAGACTCTTGCCAATACCTGGCAAGGTCTTCAGAAAGTTGTTCTCCGAAGGAATGAAAAACAAAAATATACTGTACCCTTGGTGAAGAAAGGACAGGTTCCCTGGGTGGCAGTTCATTCTGCGAGGAGGTCATTAGGCTCTGGAAGATGGTAGTGCTGAGCCTAGATTATAGGAAACCAGTTGTCGTGAACTTCAATGAATTGTGGAAGATTTTTTTATAGCTTTTATCGGCAGCCGTTCTGCTACATCACAAGACGATTCGGCATTCATAATTCGCAAAGTAGCTTCTTCAAATATACCATTGCACCAGCTGGAAGTTTGATGTAACATGGTTCTGTTCATACGAAGCTAACACACACTAACACATCCAAACAGCAGATTTAATAGCATGCCCATGGAGCCTTAGTTGCTGCAGCAGCATGCACCTTTACACTGATCTTGTAGCCGGAAGTTATTTCAGTAATGGTAGAGTGTCCAATTTTTTTCCATCACATGGCCGACCCAGAATATGTCCAGCTCCTACCGTCTGCCATTGGTCTGTGTTATAATGGTTTACACATTGATACTCACCATTTTGTGACCACGTTGTGCTTTGCACATCAAGTCCTGGAGTATGACTTGAAAGTAAGGATGTAATTGCATTACATACATTTCACAGAAGTTTCAACCCATTCTTTCCTAGAAAGAAGGAGCTACCCTATGAGGAGCGTTTCAATGCGTTGGGAATGTAACCATTGGACTTATGAAGATTGAGTTGCGAGCTTACTTAAAGGCAAATGATTCTGGGATAGTTGCTGAAATAATGTCCCCCCTCGTGGCACGAGGCAACAAGCATTAGAAATAGGCTGTCTCCTCTTCAAAGCGGAATCAGTTTAGAACGTGACTGCATGGTTGCTCTGCATTAAGTTGTTATGGACTGATGGGTCAAAAGGTCCTCTGTACATTGATATCACCATGTGCTAAGCATTTTCCGTTCAGCGGAATTATTATGGGCATGATAACATTAGCTACCATTTGCAACGTTGCAGGCCATAATACTTTAAACAAGTGGGTCAAAAGTTCGGAAACCCACCCTCCTTATTTAAACATCTATTTCAAAGGCAATTCAGCTAATTACATACGCATCTCACTGCAATGACCTGATCAGCAGGCAATGATATGCCTTCAGGATTTGATTTACAATAGGTGGGGGATTTGCCTTTTCAAGGGCAAGCTTGTTGCTTCATCTTTTAATACTCTTGCTGAGACCAAAATTTTAGCAGTGAATTTCAAACTCAAATGCATTGCTGCTCATCTGACAGTGCAGGGTGACATTTCCGACTTGTTTTTTGATGAAGATTCTCCTGCCATTCAGAGAGGTCTTCTGATAGTTCGTTGAATATTCCCCTCACTCAAGGGTGAGTGGTGAAGCCTCTCGGAGCTAGATGGGGATTGTGGTCTCTGTTGGAATTACCTCCAGTGAGGAGGATACAACAATGAGGGGGAGGGGGAAAAGTAGGTGTTAGAGGAAGAATGGAATAGACGGCTCCTTCGGATACTATGACTCCTCGGGAATTGGATATGGATGTCCCAGACCACGATGGTCTAGAGGATCCCAGAAGGCCTGCTTGGAGGCGCAGGGGAGCTTGTGGCTCCCCAAGGATGCACAGAGAGCAATTCAGCTCCCTGGAGCTGGGTGAGATTCAGTGCAGAAGACGGCTTTGGATTTCAAATTAGCTGTTACATTGCAGGGTGATCTCATCCAACTACTTGGGAATAACTTGATGCCTGCCACAATAAATATGACAGTCGTGCTTTATTTCTATGGTGCAGGCTCATGACAGGCAGCTTGTGGAGACCTCAGTTGGGATAGCAGCCTGCTGCACACAACTGCATTAAAGTGCTGACAGATGCAACGTTCCAAAGAGTTGGGAAGGGCATCACATTTATGCAGGATGTCCAAAGTCAAATGGATAGAGCCCGAGGTTTTGCAGCGGTTACAGAATGCAGGGAGCCAATGACTGCACGCACTTATACAATTTATGGCTCCTGCTAGACATCCAATGCCTTTACAAATTAAACAATGTGGAGCTGTTGTGCGGCCATTAGCGGAGGGTCATACAGGTGTGTGGCAGATACTCGAACAGCTGTGAAAGCTCACACATTCAAAGGGGCACACAGTTTGCAGCAACATTCACTGGCCCAGATTCTTTGAAGGGGTGGCTGCTAGGTCCGCATCGCTGCCTAGGCCAGCAGTTATTTCCATTTTAAGGGCTTTTAAGAGTCAACCACATTGCAGTGGGGCTGGACTCACATGTAGACCAGACTAGGGAAGGATGGTAGATTTCCTGCACTAAACGATATTAGTACACCTGATCGGCTTTTTTATTTTACAACAATCATCAATGGTTTCATGGCAATCAGTAGATTTTAATTCCAGATTTTTGTTGAATTCAAGTTTGAGCCCAAGACGCCATAGCATTAACAAGGGTATTTGGAATTCTAGACATGCGACAATACCATTACACCATTGTCTCCCGTTGTTATGCTGCCCAGAACTGACGCAGCAACGAGGTAAAATGAGAGCCACATCAGCAGCAAAGGAGCAGTTGAGCATAGCGTCCGTCTGCTAAAGATGCGGTTCCTATGCATGGATAGGTTTGGAGGTACATAACATTACTCTCCCTCACGTGTGCCCCTGATGGTCGTGGTTTGCTCTGCACTCCACACCATTGCCGTCCAAAGTGGACATGTCCTTGTGGCTGATGAGAGTTCAGATGGAAGCCGGTCCGCTGAGGACCAAGGCAATGCCTTGAGAGAGTAGGTTTTGTTCCTGCTGATGTTACTGGAGTGATTACATGGGTGTCCGTTATATCAGTGATGCCTTAATATGGCACAGGTTTCTATTGCACGTCTTCAGCTGCGACAGAAGATGTTTGCCGAATTCTTGGGGCTCCATTTCCCGGCGCTCCACACGAGCTGTTCACGTCGATCATATGCTCCGTGCAGGTGGACATCAAGGTCGAACTCGCTGATTTAAGGCGGCAGCTTTGCCCCTTCCATAACGCCTCTCCTCTCACTCCAATGGCGCAGGCATGGGTGCAATTGAAAGGAGAAATATATGTGAACTGTTCAGCATCAAAAAGAGGGAGGCCTGCTGATTATTTAAAATTTCTGACACCTACAATGATTGACATGCTTGGCAGAGTTCAGCCAAAACTTGGATTCACTTACCGGTCCATGCAGGAAAAGACAGATATCTTCACTATGGACAGTTGATTGATCATCTGAAGTGTTACCTGCCATAATCCCGTGCAAAGGGGCCTTTTTAATGAGTTGGTCATTAAATTGTTCAAGGTCACGGCTACAACCTCCAACACTGATTGCGCGGGATGGCATTCTGCAACCCACAGTTCTGCCGTCAATTCGCGGCTATTACAGTATTGTGGGTTGGGTGCAAATGGTGGGCCTGTAAATAGGGTCACTACCGACGACCGCTTGTGGATCATACTGCCGGCGTGCATGATTCTATAACATCAATCAGTTATTTAACTGTAAAATTATTTACTTGAAGTAAATGAAGGTTCTATCTGGAAAATTATATGACGGTGTCTTTAATTTAAAAAGTCTGTAAATTATTCTCTTTCTGCACAAAGTTGTGGTTCTTTCCAACTCCCATGGTTACTCCTTTCATCAGAACATTACGGTTGTCTTGGGCAACTTGTTTCAGCCTTAGCAAATATTGCTATTATATGGCTCTGTCAAAGACATTCATTTAGGAATAATCACCCAATTGCCACTAAATCATGATTTACTGGAGTCAGGGATGCTTTCCCAAGAGCTTGATAGCTGCCTGGTAAAATAGTTTTAAATAATAGATCGAATTTGATTTCAAGTCCGTCACATTCTTGCTACTGATACCATTAAAATTAGATAAATAACCATATGCAGTCAATAGTCTGATAAGAAATTGAATCCATTTTGGAAATAGCAAAACTCTATTAGTGGGCACGGAATTGTATTACTTTGTGTTTCACAGTCCAGTTAGACAAATCAATTGGTCCAAATACTTGACTAAGTTAACTGTCAAGTTACCATATCATCTTCCAGGATTTGAGAAAATTTGTGAAACACTTTTTGTTTTCTCTGGCATCCTCTCATTTTATCACACAAGCTCCCTATTGTCCCTCCTAATGTACATTGCTTTACAGTTTTCCGCAATAAATTGCATTGTTATTTGTCACCAACTGGAATATTCTCACAAAATCCGCCACATGTCTGAACACAGAAGCAGATTATGTATGCGCACGTTCAGAGGTGGGTGTTTTAAAATGGTGACGTTGATCCCGATGCACGGATTATTATTTCGACATGAACACTTAAATTCCACTATGGCCTTTATAGGAATTGAATTTAGTCAATTGATGTAGAATGATAACAGTGGTAATTTTGGAACTAAAGACTTATATCAGTATTATTGGCAATGGAATTTCCAAAACTTCTGGAAAGTACCAAATGATTACTCAACCATTGCAGGGAAGGAATCAAATACTGTCGGCCTTCCAAATTCCAGTTCACCAGCAACTTCTCAAGACCATCAGTCATGGAAAAAAAAAATCAGCATTTTCAGCAAAGCCAATGTCCCGTGAATCAATATATCACTGTACATGGAAGTCCCAGTATTTCACTGCCTTCATGCAATGCCTCCAGTATTTCACTGCCTTCAGTTCTATGTGGACAATCGCTTAGTCTGAGAATCCTCGTACTAAACTCTCAATCAAACGAAATCTGCCTCTGAACATATAACCGACAAGGTGGAACATTATGTACACAAAACCTCTCTGCCTAAGCCTTGGAGAAACTAACACGAATAATTGTCACCTATTAAGGCTACTCTGAATTTTAAAAACATTGATCGATTCGTTGTCGATTGCACAAGCAAGCAGCGCTTATTCATCACAACTTGTTCAGGGGTATTTTGCTTGGGTTCCACCAGTGCCTCTTGGCTTCCGACATCCCTCCATCCCTGTTGCAAACATGGTTAAAAAAAACAAAAGAAATTAGGACAGACTGAAAGTATTGCTCTCCAAATCATATTGCCACCGATGTGGCATCAAGATGCACAAGCAAAATTTGGAGTCAACATGAATCAGGCAGAAAACTCTCTTTTAGATGGAATCATAATTGGCACAAACTCAAAACAAAAACAGAATCACCTGGAAAAACTCAGCAGCTCTGGCAGCATCGACGAAGAAGAAAAGAGTTTACGTTTCGAGTCCTCATGACCCTTCGACAGAACTAGGTGAATCCCAGGAAGAGTTCAAATATAAGGTGGTTTAAGGTGGTGGGTGGGGGGGGGGGGGGTGGGGAAGTGGGGCTTGGTGGGGGGAGAGAAGTGCAGGGGGGTGGTGTTGTAGGCAAAAGCAGTGATAGAAGCAGATCATCAAAAGATGTCACAGGCGGCAGAACAAAAGAACACATAGGTGTCGGAGTTGGTGATATTATCTAAACGAATGTGCTAATTAAGAATGGATGGTAGGGCACACAAGGTATAGCTGAAGAGGGGGTGGGGGGAGCATAAAATATTTTAAAATATTTAAAAATAACGGAAAGAGGAGGGAAAAAGAAATAGCTATATAATTTATTTGAAAAAAGCAAAAGGAAGGGGGAAGAAACAGAAAGGGATGGAGATGGAGGAGGGAGGTCAAGACCTATAGTTGTTGAATTCAATATACAGTCCGGAAGGCTGTAAAGTGCCTAGTCGGTAGATGAGGTGTTGTTCCTCCAGTTTGCGTTGGTTTCACTGGAACAATGCAGCAAGCCAAGGACAGATATGTGGGCAAGAGAGCAGGGCAGAGTGTTGAAATAGCAAGCGACAGGGAGGTTTGGGTCATTCTTGCGTACAGACCACAGGTGTTCTGCAACGCGGTCGCCCAGTTTACGTTTGGTCTCTCCAATGTAGAGGAGACCGCATTGGGAGCAACTAATGCAGTACAATAATTTGGATAAAATGCAAGTGAAATGTTGCTTCACTTGAAAGGAGTGTTTTGGCCCTTGGACGGTGAGGAGAGAGGAAGTGAAGGGGCAGGTGTTACATCTTTTGCGTGGGCAAAGGGTGGTGCCATAGCTGGGGGTTGGGGAGTAGCGGGTGATGGAGGAGTGGACCAGGGTGTCCCGGAGGGAATGATCCCTATGGAATGTCGACAGTGGCCGTGAAGGGAACATGTGTTTGGTAGTGGCATCATACTGGAGTTGGCGGAAATGGCGGAGGATGATCCTTTGAATGCGGAGGCTGGTGGGGTGATAGGTGAGGACAAGGGGGACCCTATCATCTTTCTGGGAGGGAGGAGAAGGCGTGAAGGCGTGAAGGCACAACCTCATATGGTTGTGATTGTTGGAGGTCAGTGATCTGCAAAACTCTATCACTACAGGAGTTCGAATGGACACTTTCCTAAACAGAATAATATTGTGAGTACCATCAAGGACGTTCAATCAGTCATAACTTCAGAAATTCTTATGCATGCCAATATTCACAGTGTTCATTCAGCTCCTCAAATAAGTCAGCAGTAGGTGGTCACGTGGAACAAGTCATGGACAGGGTTACATCTGTGCCTGTTAGGTGACCAGCAAAAGTCGTACCTTACCACTGTCAAGTAATTATTTTCCCCAACAAGATAAGTCTAACAAACACTCCTTGATATCTATTGCATTATTGGCAAGAAACCTGATAAAATATGCCACACTAGTTACAAAATCAGGTAACATTCTTGATATTTTAAGGTGAGAAGCAATCCTCTTTATTTTCGAAATCTGGTGCACGATCAAGAAATTAGATTTCAAGAAGGGTCTCCAATTGCCTTTCAATGAAATCAGGCCCAACAACACTAAGTAATCTATAGAAAACCAAAGTCAAAACAGCCCATTTGTTCGACACTGACCTTCGCCATTATATGGTCTGGCAGCATCGGCGGAGAAGAAAAGAGTTGACGTTTCGAGTCTTCATGACCCTTCGACAGAACTGATCCCAAGTTCTGTCGAAGGGTCATGAAGACTTGAAACGTCAACTCTTTTCTTCTCTGCCGATGCTGCCAGACCTGCTGAGTTTTTCCAGGTAATTCTGTTTTTGTTTTGGATTTCCAGCATCCACAGTTCTCTTTGTTTTTATTTCGCCATTATATATTCACGCAATCCACCAGGGGTCCATTTAGAATTTAATTCCACCTGTCTGCAATTCGCACAGCGGAAATACGGCAGTGTTCATTGGACAGCAAATGTTGGAGCTTGGGCCTCAATGACCTCGAGGGACAAGTGCAGCAGGCTCATTGAATCGTCGCCCTCTCTAAGCTTCACACCGCCATGGTTTGGAAATGTGTCATGATTTCTTCATCCACACTGGTCAAAATTCCAATACACCGGGAGCTGAACTGGAGTAACAATATCACCACGAGTAGCACGTCTTTCGTAGACTGTGGCTCCGAGCAAACTCATAGCATAAGTATGGCTTGCAAATTTTATACTGGCAAATGAAGAACAAAATCACTGTAAGGCCTTTAGACATACCTCAATCCGATCACTTCTCTTTACATGAATTAAAGGTGAAAGATCCACAGTTTTTCTTTCTCCCTAGCAGAGCAAGCTCTATTATTTTAGGACATGGATATTGAAATGCTCTTGAGCACCAAATTTTAGTTGACTTTTCAGATTTTTTTAAAAAAGTACTACTTTTTCGAAACTTTTGAACAAAGTGTGTAGTTTCATACTCATGCTCAGTCGGCCACCAGGGGTTGTCAAGTTAATCATAATCAGAAGAAGTGGGTTAGGAGAATAGCATGAAGTGAAGTAAATACATACTGGATTAGTTACTATGCTGCTAGCGAGCGAAAAAGAGTTGGAAGGTGGAATAATTTGGATTAACAAAATATTTTTCTTTTTTGCTGTAATGGACACATGCTTCGACATGAGTTAACCGAAACAACCACTGGAAACAAAAAAAAAAAATAGTCGCCTTGATAAGAAATATAATTGTGTTTTTTATTTTAATTAGCTTTTTCATAAGGCTTGAGTTTTTCTCTGAAATTATTAATATATGAAGATGTTTAGTAAAAATAAAAATACATAAAAAATGGCTTATTAATAATAATAAGCAAATAAAACAAGGTGTAAACATGATATCGGCTGAATGTCAGATGCAATGATTTAGTGACTGCCCTTTTCGACAATCGAATATCTACATATATTTTGGGTTGTATACCATGTCTCAATTTCTTCAGAATGTATAAGCTGCTCGTGCTTCCTTGAGGCCCTCTATATACTGGAAGTTCATTATTTTGTCCTTTACACCTTTATAAAATGTAATCATTCACAGAATCATGTGAAATATAAAGTCATATTTCCCGTGAAGTTACAGCCTTAGAGGCAATTCGTCACAAGAGCACATGGCAGGGAATAAGCCCATTTGCTTTTGTTTTCCTGTGTCGGCATTTTGATATTAAGGCTGTTGTGAGCCTTCCTGGTTGCTAAATCTACCTTTCTTTATTCATGTGTTTGTGCAATTCATCTTGGACTGTTGCAATAACATTTGTTTTCCCGATTCTCAAGTTCACTCCTTCACATTTAACTGAAATCTTTTCATAAGTTCTACTCTCGTCCTTTTATCAATTGTGGTATTCTGCATCCCATGGTTACCCCTCCCGTGCTGCCAGTGGAAGGAATATTCTCCAATTTGTTCTATTAAAATATTCACTTGCAGCTCGCAGCATAGTGAAATAGAACTGACAATCATACAAGCGTTCTTCTCCTTTGTGATGAAAAGTGTGGACTGCGGTCAATGGTGCATGGTTGGCATTATCGGCTTCGCGCCCACTATGTAAGTTGCACATTGTTGATCTGACTAGAGGCAACTCCCTTAGAATATCGACCAGCGTGTATAATAAGAAGTGTTAGTATTTCAGCCTTATAAAGTCTTCAACTAATTTTACCAACGTCCACGGTGATTGCAAACTTGGCAGGCCTTACGCCTACCGAATGACAGAAACCCTGATTACATTCACCTGTTTCCTATGTCACGGATGCAAAGAAGCATCAGCTGCATGCACAAAACCCATCTATTATCCTACTACTATTATCCAAAATAAATGTAGCGCATATAACACATCATGTATTTGCAAACATTTAGTGATCTCCTATGGCTAATGAAACCATATGTAATATCGAGATGAGTGTTGTGCTCATGTATAACTAGTAAGACTTCATTAATGTGCTTGCTTTTGGCATATGTTATTGCAAGTACATATACCGCGTGGCTTTGTGTCAGTTAGAATACCAGCCCATCGTTTATGCCAGATAAATTAGGGCGCACATATACTTCCTGGTGATTTTATTTTTGGTCATGCTAAAACAAACCTGTTGTCTCGTCCAAAACACTGCTTCCTAACAAATGCATACAGAAAATCGGCAAATATAGTTAAAGCATATTGTGGGGAATAGCGCTAGAAAGCAAGCCGTGAAATTGTTCCCTGACTCCGTGGCTACCCACAATCATCTTAGTGAAATGCAGTATTTTGGCTGTCATGACGAAAGAATAGCGTTAAATTGATGCATATGACGTGAAGGTGGCACTTCTGAATTACTGCTCTCATGCACCTGCGCCTATATACATTCCACATTTGAGGAGATCGAGTTTTTGGGAGTTGCTGCCATATAATGCTGATGTCGATGGTGCGCATTGCTTACAAGAGATCACATTATGTCATCCTGACTTGAGTGAGTGAACGTTTGGCTTATTTTAGCATTTTTTGAGTAAGTGAAATGTATCTTCTGACTCTTAATTTACTTGGAGGTATCAAAATTAATTATAGAGCCCTGTTCAATTAACTCCGCTGTTTGAGGGACCAGTGGGGATGTGTGTGCGAGATTTTGCCTAAACAGATGTCTTGTTTTATGTTTAGTGTTTGATATTTTAATTGTTATTATTCTATCATGGGATATGGAATTCACTGGCAAAACAAACATTTGTTCCAGATCCATAATCGCTCCTTGAACTGAATGGCTTCGTGGTTATTTCAGGAGGCCGTTAAGAGTCACCCATGAAGCTGTGGACATGGAGCCACATGTAGACCCTACATGGTAATGATGGCCGATTTCGTCCCCTAAAGGGCATCAGTGACCGGTGGGTTTTAACAACATTCGATGATGGTTGTCATGGCTACCATTTCTGAGACTAGCTTCAAACGATAGTGGGCAGTTCCCTTCTCTTTTAGTGTAATCTCAAGTCGAGCAATTCCACTGAAGGTCACCGTGAATGCATGATCCCCGGTTCGTTTACGGAGCAACATGTCACTTTTGAATTGCTGCTCTGACCTAGAACAATCCTAATTCCCAAGAAACTGCATTGTTTCCTCCTGAAATGTCAGTCGAAGCACGAGTTAATTTTATTAACCTGTTGTAAATGTCTCTAGCGCCATTATATTCGTTTCTCCCCTCTATATGCTCCCGCATCTGTACATGCCTTACTAAATCATGAGACCTGAGCCGCCGTCAATCCAATATAACTGGAAGGATGTTCACATTTATTACCTTTAGAATTGATTTGTTCTGTTAGTCTTGCTATTTCTGAAGGAAAGCAATGGGAGAAATATGTAAATTATTTTCAGGTTAAGTATCTCGATTATTACTGATTTTTCTTTATCGTAATTTACCTGTTTGTACTGCTAAATCAATCAGAACCAGTCCCAATTAAGTTTTGTCACCTATTTCTAATGTACGAAATCTGTCTCAAGACTTTCAAAGTTTTGTGGTGGGAAGTGCCTAGGTGAGTGGTATATCATCTTATACATTGACAATATATTAATTTCACACCAAAAGTAAGAGAACTGTCAATTGCCTGTCATTGAAAATCAAGTTTATTGTATTGATGCATTGAAGGTTGTCAATCTTGGGAAAGGACCTGCGTGTAAATGAATTTGATCAACATTGAAGGAAGACAACGATCATCACTGGATTCTTAAAATGACCTGTTGTTAAATGTTCTGTAATAGTCTTCATTCCAATGATTTGATTGAGCGGTCTTTCATGAGCCCTGGGTGAATCAAAATTTGTTCATGTTCTGTTCCATCTACATATGTGACCTCAAGATTTGAGATCTCCTAAGGTGGTTGTGATTGCGTATATAATCGTGGTTATTATCATTGATAATAATAGGTATCAACTTTCCCTTAGGAGATTTGTGAACATCTAACTTCAATGCTCTGAATGGTTTCATTTTGAGAAATTGGTTATCTTTATGTGCAATCTTTGTTTATTAAAAACTACACAGGGGATGATAAAGTGCCGTTTGCGAAGCGTGTTGCCAAAGTCACTTCCACCCTTCAACATTGCATTGGGAAACAAAAAAATGTCCTAGATTTCGCGTTCAAGGCTTGGAGTGTGACGATCACTCGTCCACTTTCTGATAGACTAAGCAAGAACGATATACTCTGAGATGCTGCCAGGCTGACGCAGCCTCTCTGCAGCCCAGTGTGCCCTGTGCTCATTGCACACTCACAGGTGTTATCTTGTATCGAATTCAACCTAATGGATTGACAGTAGTCGTGAAAACTTCAACAGGAACAGAAATGCAGCAGGCACCATTATTATTCACATTCCGACCTATCGATTAAATCAAAATAATTTAAATTGGTTTCCCACAGGCACGAAAAGTAAACCGTATCATTTTCCGAGACTTTCAAATAGCCCTGTTATGCATACAGACTAAAGAGGACTGCAACAGATTTGAGTATCCAACTTGCCCTATTTCCAAGGCTTTGCAAAAGTGGATTCAGCCGCCCAGTGATTTTACGTGGAAAGTTTTCATGGAGTCTGCAAAGTAATGTAAGCGTTTCGTTCCATGTTACATATCTGCCACCTACCTTCTCTCGACTTGATCTGTTCATCTAGCGCCTCTTATTTCCCATCCACAAGCTCTCGCCGAGCTTTGCTCACTTTGCATTTATCCAGATTTCTGCTCTCTCTGAATCCTGCCCTCTTCAATCACCGGATAGCCTCTGCTTCATTGTTGTTTTCTCCTTCCTTTGCCTTCCCCATGCCAATTCCATGCCAAGAGTAGATGGAATATATATTGAAAATCTGGAATGCATATCCCACTGATTTCTGTGATCAACGTGATATTTCTGTTTCAATCGTTTTAAACTAACAGGAAGTTTCATGGTATCAGTATCAAACAACATTGTAACTTATATGGGGGGACCATGAGCGTGAAACCGCTTGAAGAAGGTTCGTTCAACAACAAACATCAACTGTTCAAGAAGTGCTGCCATAACTGACAAAGGGGGGAAAAACAAAAGGATTCAATCACTTTCACATCTTAGGTGCTGTGCAATGCTTCTCACGTTATTTTGGGTATCAGCCTGATAGAGTGTTTAAATCAATCAAGTGGTTGATTCTCACATTTCATTTGGGTGATGCGAAATGGAAATGACGCGAAAGGGAAGCTGGATACGCGCATGTGGTTTGTGAAGATGAGTGGTGACTATAATCAAACTTAATATTCGTATATTTTGTCATCAATGGAAGTAAATATTGGGCAATGATAATAATAGTTGTCTGATACAGCAGAGCAGCCGCATCCCAAATGCTCCCACAAAAGGTAAATCATTATTCGTGGTACCTCTTACTTCTGATGAATATGGTTTTGCTCTAATGAAATATTCACCTTTGTCCTTTTCAATCATTGCCTTGGCTGAAAATAGAAATTGAAATAGAATTTTACGCTTTTAGGCGTTTAACAATACATTCTGGGTAGCTGCATATTTTGAACAATATATCGTCATTTACATTGTGCTTTAAAATGCGTTTTCAATTTTTACAGCAATCAGAAACTGCCAAGCCATTGTTTTCGCAAAGAAGCTGTCAAATCTGAGCCCGAGGTCAGTTTTCGTCCATGTACGTTTGCACTTCTGCAACAGTGCATGCGGTCTCCCAGTCTCAGCTCACCTGCTGCAGAAAATTTGAGTAATCGTTTCGATCCCACAAGAGGTGTCTTTTGCAAATCACTCCTGGCTGATCTAGCACATTCCACGCTCAGTAAACATGAACTCCTCCAAAACTGTGCTGAACATGTAGTTAGCACCACGTTGCTTGTCCCACCTTTGTGTTCACTTACGTATTTTTGGCTCCTGGTTCCATAGCGGCATGAGTTAAACAACATATTCTTCATATATTTTGTATTCATTCTATAACCTAATGCCTGCACATCTCTCCGCTCTGCTCCAGCCATACAATATTGCGGAAGGTCTGCAACAATGTAAGCCAGTCACCTTCATTTCACCCTCGTTGAATAACTGCAAAGTTGCCTTCGGTTTGAGTGTCTGTTTGATTAATTCGCTCCCTCAGACTGTCTGCCCCCTACCCTGATGGAAAGTTTAGTAAATTCCTTTCAAAACACTTTCTTTCACTAAAAGCAGATCACAAGACTTAATATTTTCTTCAGTTTTCTGTTGTCGTGTTTTGCAATTAATTGATTGGCTGGGGAAATGTGACGTCATGGTTCGACAAAGATATGTTGAAGGTAACTGAAAGATCTTCCTGCTCGTTTGTACCTGCGTCTTGAAGAAGTTTGTCAAGACCTTCAAAATGAAACAGAACCACGGGAGAACAAAATGGGGGTTAACAATGGTGACAGGAAGAAAAACATAACACCCACAACTGTAAACTTCCAGCCCTGAAGCTCGCAGTTCTGCTAAAATTGGATCTAATGAGAAGGCTCGAAAAAATAAGAAATACGAAGTAACAGTGAAGATATAGCTATGATTTTAAATTAAGGATACAGGGTATGTAAAAAAAACCTTCCAAGGCATCCTCACAACATTTGATGAGTATTGAAATTAGCACATGAAACACAATCATTTACAGTGCAATAAAGCCAAGTGCGGGAAAATGGGATTATAATAGGTGCTTGGCGACCTGTACGGACATAATGGGCCGAACAGCCAGTTTTTGTACTGTATAAATCTATGACTCTAAGAGAAAAAAAAACATAATATGATATATAATGGAATGTAAGGCATAATTGTGTATAAAAATAAGTAGAAAATTGAAATGGTGAAGTGCCGGGTTGCATCGTAGGGTATCATAAGAGCAATGTGCAGTGATTTCAAAAATCTTAATTTTAACTTCTGGAAAGTCTCTTGATTGTGGTTTTGTAGAAGAGATTTTGAAAATAATACATTTTTCACTATTTCTTAAGTCTGGGGGAGGAGGGGTGGGAGGGGTGCAGAAAAGATATGAATTCGAATTGTAGGTGTTCCAATATCTCTAGTGAGAAAGTTACTACAATTTACGGTCAGAAACAGAGCGATTTTGCGTTCAATAAATTATGACAGTCAGCAATGATTACTGAATGCTGCAGGTTGCGTCTCTTTTATTAGTTAGGTTTTTAAGCAGACTGTTAACAAGGCCGGCTCCTTACCTAACTCGCTTTCATACTTTGTTTAATAAAGATCTGTGAAATTCCTTGGGAGGTTGCATGACTTTATTGTTGCTTTAAAATATAAACTGCCTTTGTTCTCATCCTTTAAATGTTGAGCACACACAATAGCAGAAGATATTCGGTTATGTCTAACTGAAAATATTTTTGAGAAAAATGGCCACACCAGCAATTGGCTATTGCAGGCGGAAGGAAGGGTATGTGTGTGCATCTGTTGAGAACGGGGGGTGGGTGCGGGAAATGAGGTGAGGAGGCGGAGTCGGTGGGGTTTGTGTGCGGTGGGTTTGAGGTATTGTAATTCGACGAGTAACCCAGAGAGCCAGTGTAATGCTCTGCGGACCTGGAACGAATTCAATGAAAAAAAAATGCAATTAAAATTCATTCTGATGATGACCAGGAACCCATTGATGATGGTTGTGAAAAACCATCTGGTTTACAAATCACCTTTAGGAAAGGAAATCGGCCGCCCTTACATGGCCTGCATGTGTTTCGTGGCCCACAACAATGTGGCTGACCTTAAAGATGGGCAATTTGGGACGAGGAATAAATGCTGGCTTAGCCAACGAAGCCCACATCCTATGAACGGATGTGTATTAGGGAAAAAAAGTATGGCTGGGAGACTTTACACTCCCGAAGCCAATGGGACGTTTAGCAAATTATTTTTGGCCTATGGGGAAAGCACCTGGGTGTGAGATATATTCGTAGGACTTTCAGAGAGGCGGGTACTTTTTGATGTTTGCAAGGCAAATATTTATGATGCAGCACTATATTTTCATTATGCATGATATATATATATATATATATATATATATATATATATGGAACGATTATACAATTATAGCTCATTATATATGATGTTTCTCGCGGATCATGGCAGTATTACAGATCGTTAGACATGATGGTGATTGAGAATCACTGTACTATTTGAGAGTACTACTTATTTTATTTAATCACATTTAATAGCATTACTAATAATGTCAACATGTGCATTGCATATACGTATATATGTGTGTGTATAGGTGTTGTATCAAATAGGGACACGTGGAAATCTCTTAGAAACAACAGATTTACAATGCCAGTATTTTCTTAATGGCAAGACAGTAGAAACTATGCAAAAGAAGGGGTATGGTTGTTCCTATTAGTTAGAAGCCTATTTATATTGGAGCGAAAAATCATTCCATGGTCATGGATTTCACGAGCAAGCCAATAACCGTTTACACATTTCAGCTTGCCTTTGAGGTTTCAGCCGCCATTTTTAATCAGAAATATTTGTGCTACGTTTTTTCTCTACTAGGAGTGCGAGCCGTGAAGGTGTTTCAGAATTTCAACTCACCAATAATGAAGGAAAAGTAATATATCTTCCCATTCGTATTGTGTACGACAAGGAGGGTAAGGAGCGTGTGCATTTCTCTAGTGTCTTCTAAACCTATCCTTTTAAACTGAAGAGGGTGCAGGCTTGTGAGGTAGCATCGAAGCAGCCTTGGCGATTTGAAAATGCGTTATTATAGGTGGCGCGCACTGAAGTCAGTTAGTGGGAAGGAATTGTATTTTACTGCAGCTGTATTTAAAATTCCTACCTCAGGCAACAGAACGGCTCGCTGCAACTTACGGCCCCGCTGGGGCGCGATATGCCGTACAATTCTGGGCAAGGTCTGCTTTAGTGGGTAGTGCGCTTTTTCAAACGGAACATTTTTTGTTCCTGTATTGTGGCGACTTTTCTTGACCTTTGCCGTCGCTAAAGCAAGTGGATAGTCTTCCATTGTACTCTTGAAATGTGTCTTCGGGATCATGGAAGCGCTTTGGCGAGGAAGAATGTCTGCTTCTAGCCACAGAAAGGCGTTATCTGCCTTGCACTGGTAAAGTTATGTTTCTGGGATATATATGTCAATCATAACGAAAAAAGAATGCTTCAGATTAAATATGTTGCCATGCAAAAGTTTGCCCCCAATATATCCACGCTGTGGCTTTTAATGATGATAATGTGATTGGATATCACGTCTTATTCATTGATTTTTTCCTTGCCTCGATCACCATTCCTTTCTTGAGTGTTATTTGTCTTTTATTAGTTCGAATGTCCTGAAGTCCTTGTTGCATGTGATCCCGTCTTACCTGATAAGCTGAATTTGGAACTAAAGGTTTCTATCACCAACAAATAAAAAGGCTAAAGCAATGACATTTTTTTCGCAAAGAAACTAAGATATCGAAATAAAAAGGTAAATCAATCCTTCATTGGTAAAGAAATGTCTACTGACGCCACGTTTAGTTTGGCCATGGCGAGCAAGGCTGACATACTGAACTTCAAGCGTTACACTAGCGATTTATCGGTATAATAGCAACGCGTCAGTGATCACTTGTGAACTTATTGCTTATATTTAAAATGCATTCCTTTGAATTTTAAAGGTCTATATTGCGTGATCGGATCCACAGATTTAACGGGATTAAATAAATTGGTAGGCGAGATACGGGAAATCATTTCTCATTGGAAGATGAGACGATCGGCTTGCCATATCAAAATTCGGATGGAGTTGCAATGGGGAAATGCCGACTTACGCATAAGGGAGTGGAAATCTATTGCTGTCTCTTCAAAAGTGCTGTGATTGATGGATACAGTTGAAGTTTTGAAGAACGACAACGGTCGAATTTAATATATATCGTAATCAAGGAATGTGGAACTCCAGCAGGTCAATAGATTTGATGTGTCTTTCCTGCGTCATCTAAATTAACAGACTACATTTAGTGTAGACTAAATCAGATGAAACGGTTAAGTTTGTCGTATGGTATATCTTATCAGTCTGATATACCAGTTCTAATTTCCTACTTAACATAGAGATCTTTTATCTAAAATACATATGAGATATTGTGCACGCCTGCCCATTCAAATTATCTTCCATTCTGTAGTGTACCTGCTTCATGTGCAGATATGAAACGCTCTGCAAAACAAAACATAAGAATGATTATTAACAAAGCGGCACGGTTGGAGTGGGAGGCACCAAGTTATAGACATCAGTCGATTAAGGTGAGTATGTTTGTATTTGTGTTTGTGCGTGTGTCTGGTTGCCAGTGTGCCTACGTCTGGCTATGTATGTGTACGTTTTTGCTTGTGTGCGTGCTTGTGTGTTTATGTTGGCAGGTGCCATAAAAGCTCCAATCTTTAGTGATTGAAAAAAAAATGTATGTTTTTGCAAAAGACAAAGCTAATGTATTTGCAAGAAACTGCAGCTGAAATAATTGCAGAATCTATTTCCAACTGCTCTTGAGGTCCCCACCATCAGATATGCCAATATTCATACATTATTTGCAATCCGTGTGATATTCTGGAACATTGAATGTACTAGATGTAACAATGCTAAGGCCAATGTACAGATCTCGTTAAAGGTTTGAAGGGCTGTGCCCCAAGAGGTAACCGTGCTACTCGCCATGCTATTCCGCTGAATGTACAGTGAAGGCACATATCTGGAGAATGCATTACCTGCCCAGAAGAGGGAGGACAGCGATTGTCCAACTAATCGTCGCCCTCTAAGTGCATATTCAGTCATCAGCAATGTGATTTAGATGTTTGTGATAGTATTAAACGTGAAACTTACATTGGAATATCGTATTTGCCAAAGTTTGGTTTCCACCAGTGCCACTCTGCCCCGAAATCAGTTAAGCCTTGTTGAAAACATAAGCAAAATAGCCTAATCGAAGAGTTGAATTTAACTTCCCTTCGCATCAAGACAATATTTGGCCGAGTGTGGCACCAGGGAATCCAAGCAAAATTTGAATTCATATACCCCGCCCTCTCTCGACACTGCAGAGTACATTACATTTCAAATACGGCTAATACGAAATTCATCCCTTATCAGCAACTAAAAACCAGTAATGGTAGCGAAGTTTGTATTTTCCTCTCTTTTGATTATGAAGTATTCAGTACTTCGGCGAAGATAAAACAAAACATAAATGCTGAGCAAAGGAAAAAATATAGTTCCCTTTTGCAGACTTGAAATGCAAAATGCAGATGGAAAGGTATAAACTCCCATGTCATTGAGAGCGTTTCACCGCTCTTTCTTAAAATGTGCACCCCTTCTTCCTCATTTTTCTTGTGCATTAGTATAGATAGAAAAAAAAAATTCTCACTCCGCATTTGTGTTTTGTCTCGAATTATTTGCCCATTTCTTTTGCATTACCAAAGGCAGAGAAGTTGAAATAATTAGGGGAATTCTGAGGGAGGATTTATTTAGTACAATGAGTTGCTCTCATCTGGAACGTGCTTCCAGAACATGTTGTGGATGCAGGTTGATTACCTTTAAAAATGACGTTTGTATGTGTTTTCCCAAGGGAATCAAACTTCGTCGGAAGTGGAGTTGTCAAAGGAACATTTTTTTTTTTAACACGATGTGTGGTAATTAGCTGGAACTTTCTGCCTATAAGCTTTAGGAAGTGCAGTCAATCAGTTATTTCAAAATTAAATTTCATGGATTCCTGAAGGCAACAGTGGTTTTAGATGCGTGGGAGGAGTAGCGGGGGAAGCGTGAGTGGAACTGGCTGCTTATCCATGGCGAGCCACCATGGAATCGATCAGCCAAATGCCTTCCTTCTGTGCTTTATTGGCAATATGGCTCTATCAATCCTATCATTGAATGAGAGGAATTTCGAATGTTATTGCCAGAGATGACTGACCTGGGTTAAAGTCTTCTTCCAAATAGCCAGCACAGAAAGAAACGGTCAGATAACCATATTGTGTGCCGTGCGATACTATGAATAGTTCTGAACAGTTTTCTCATATTGGGGGAATGGGGGTGGTGGTGGGTGGTGGGTCGTGTGTGGTGATGTGGGTGGAAGGCAGGTGAAACTTTACCATCGGTTTTGCGCTACCACACAAGACCCATGTAGATCCTTCAGTCATTAATTGGTCACAGTTCTCCTTCTCTACCAATGCGGTGGCTGTTGGAAACCAAACTGTTATAGTATATATTATTTATCGTCTTGTATCCTGCTTATTTCTGTTCCTTTTTCCTGAACGTTTAATGCTGGAATGTTCCAACCAGATATCAGAAAAGCAGTGCTCAATCTGGTAGCTTTGCTGGGTTCAAATTCGGCTGGATCCATAGAGGAAAAAATATGCATATTGCATGTACATGGATCGAGGTATATTCTTATGCAAACATGAAATAACTCAAATGAAGTCGCAATACGTTGTATATTTATCTATCAAAGTTGCCTTTAATGAAGTAAAATTGCTTGCGAAATTAATGCCTTTTTCTCTGAATATCAATGGTTTCAAACAACGGTCTGAATTCAAAGGCTTCAGGATCAGGTTTCTTGAAGCTCTCGAATTTACATACTGCTTTTGCTGAACGTTCTTTCCCTTGGTTCATCTGATTGGATGATACGTCACGACTGTATTACATTCTTAGATGTTTTTATTGTCAGTCGGAAAGTGAACTACTGTCAACAAAATTTATGGTGGGCCATTAAATAACCTACTCCAAATGTGAGAACCCAGGAAAAGCATTGCCACCATCAGCTTGTCAAATCTCTGATAGCCTCAAGCCTGCTTGCAGCCAAAGTTTGTATGAAGCTGTCTTGCTCAACTATATCTGACCATCTCACCCTTTTGTTTCTGAATAACTGTTTGGCGAACCACGGCCTGTTCAAAGTACTAAACAAGTTTTGAATATTTGTCTGCCATTGCGTGGGAACATTTCAGTGCCCAAATTACATGTCCAATGCTGAGCATAACCTTTAACCCCTCCATACATAATCCGGGAAGAACTACTGAGTGATTCACATCATGCACATGGAACATTTTATTTGATTGTGATATTCTAAAAATAGTGATTATCCCTGCTCACAAGCAGTTGGGAGGATACATACGCAAAATAAATCAATTCATTTTTTCGATTGAAATGTGCCATCACACATTAATGGATAATCAGAAGTAGTGCAAAATATGTATGTACTCAAGTATGCATACCCTGGCACCCTAACAACCTTGGTTCAAACATGGACAAACGAACTGAACTGGAGAGGTATGGTAGCAGTAACTGCCTTACACGTCAAGGCAGCATTTGATAGAGTGCATTTTGAAGGAACCCTAAAAGCTGGAGTCAATGTGAATCGGGGGAGCGGGGAGGGCTATGGGAGTGAGTGGGAGTGGGGTATTTGCACTGGTTGAAGTTAAACCAAACACAAAGGAATATAGTTGTAGGTTGTTGGATGGCAATCATCTCATTACCAGGACGTCACTGCAGGAGCTTCTCAAGTTAGACTCCAAGTCTCAAGTACCTTCAGTGACCATCAGTATTCGCCATCATTCCAACATAACTTCTGAAGTGGGGATGTTCGCTGACGATTGCACAATAATCAGCACCATTCCCGATTTCTCAGAATCTGATACAGCCCATGTCCAAATGCAGTAACACCTATCAATATCCAGGCTTGGGCTGCAAAGTGGCAAGTAACATTGGTGCCACACAAATATCAAACAATTACTGTTTCCGAGAGGAGAGAATCTAACAATTGCCCTTGACATTCAATGGCAGTACACACATACATAGTTGTACGAGCGCACAGAATAGGTGGAGGAAAAGGCCACGTGCACCTTCAAGCCTGGCTGGCCATTTATTGCTACCATAACAGATCTCACTGTAACCTCCCAGCGAACACAATATCCCTTCATCCCCTTGCTTATGAAGATTTTATCTGCCTTTGCCTTGAAAACATTTAACGGCATCCCTTCCATTGCCTTTTGAGGAAGGGAGTTCCAATGACTCACTACTCTCTGAGAGAAAAAAAGGATTTGAATCTCTGTCTCACATGGCTGAGCTCTTATTTTTAAAGAGAGGTCCATAGTTCCAGATTCTCCAACAAGAGGTAACATGCTTTCCGCATCGACCCTGTCATTGCCCCTCAGGATCTTATATTTTTCAATAATACCGCCACTTAATCTTCCAAAATCCAGCGTATAAAAGCCTATCCTGTCCACATTTATTCAATGGATAACCTGTACTTCCGCGGTATTAGTTTAGTAGAACTTCTCTGAACTACTGCTTTTGCATTTAGATTATTCCTTTAATAAGAACACTACTACACACAGTATTCAATTTTCGGCTCACCTGTCTCCTGTACAACCTCCATACATTTGTATTCAATCTACCTTGCCATGAACAATAACATTCTGTTGACTTTCTTGATTAACTGGTGTGATTGCACACTAGCCTTTTTCTGTTCGTATGCTAGGATATCCACATCCCTCTGATTCTCGGAGTTCAGCAGTTTCTCATTGCTTCTGTCTTATTCTTCCTGCCAACATGGGCAAGTTCAAATATGCCCACGTTATTCTCCATTTTCCAGATCTTTTGCCACTTACTCGCTCTATCCATGTCTGTCCGTAGCCACCTTATTTCTTCTTCACAACTCACCATCCCACATATCTTTGTAACATGAGTGAATTCAGCAAACATGCCTTCAATCCCTTCATCCACAACCGATCGTTGAATCCTGCATTACCCACAGCCTGGAGGTTACCATTGACCAGAAATGGAACTGGATTAAACGTATAAAAACTTTGGCTGAAGGAGTAAGGCAGATCAAAGGAATCCTGAGGTTAGGTACTCACCACCTGTCAGGATTATTGAAGATTCAACAACACTCAGCACTTTGCCACCATAGAAGCGAAAGCTGCCCACTTAGTTGAAACCCCACACACAAACATTCACTCCATCCACCACAGATGCACAGTAGCAGAAGTGTCTACCATTTAGAGGATCACTGTAAGAACTTATGAAGGCTGCGTAGGCAACAAATTCCAAACCCACAAACGTTACCCTATAGAACAGCAAAGCCATATGGGAAGACCAAGTCCTGGAACCCCCTTGCAAACCACTCACCATGCTGGCTTGCGAGCATATCGCCGTTCCTTCGCTGTCCCTGGGTCAAACTCCTGGAACTCACTTCCGAAAACATCTGTGGGAGCACCTGCACCGCATAAACTTCAGCGTTTCAAGAAGGCAGCTGTCCAACGCTTTCTCAAGGGCAATTATGAATGGGCAATAAATACTGGCCTAGCCAGCGACACCCCCGTCCCATGGACGAACAATATAAATGTGTAAAACGCTACACAGATCACTCTTATCCATGTGTGCTTTTCAGCACTATACATGCTCTCAAACTTGTAACTAGACCCAAACGGTTCAATACATTTTCTCGATGCCTTTGTTACCCTCGCTTCAATACTGCCTAGAGATTTGGCACTGTATTGTTTATGATTCTGGACAAGTAATGCAGAGATCCTCACCGATTACCTCGAGAAATATGTTTGCAACCCCATTACGAGTGTTGGAGTGTTTATTTTTATTTTGTGTTTCCTCTGAATTAAAAAAACTCGCGTCAGTGTAACAGATATGAACGGGTTGAGGCCTCATAAATATCCCCAAGGCAATGAAATCTACCTTCCTGGACCCGTCTGGCTCTAAGTATGATAATGCAAACATAACTATATCTTTGGCTCTGTTAACCCTGCTAAATTGCCAAGCAGGGTAGTGGGTTGTCACCTCGGTGGATAAGAATGACTGAGGCATTGCAGAGGATTGCTTATCAACCACCTTCTCAAGGGCAAGTAAGAGTCTGGTATAACTGCTGGCCCTGCGTGAAAAACGATTTCCCTCTAATTCAAAACAATATGTTGACGAAATACATATAACTAATAACATTTTCTGACTGACTGAGGAACCGGGAAGTTCGTGCTCAGATAGAATGGTGACCTGCGACTCTACACATATGGGTACAAAGGCCATTGACAAATTGGTGGTGTGATAAACCGTGGTTACCAGGATAATGTGATGGTACTCTACTACAGGCTCAGTGAATGGCTTTATGCATCCGATCGCTTAAGCCAATGAGCAGTCCCTAGCCAACATTCATGAAACTTCAAATAGTGACTGTGTTACAGTATTTAAAAGCCTCTTGCCAATAACTTGTCTGTAGGATATTCATTGAATATCAAAACACGCCTGGTGTTGCTGAACGCCTTCCCTTAGGTTTGAATACTCCTATTTGAAAGTGTTTCTCAGGCCCAAGCAGCGGGAGGAGCGGGCGCGGAAGGCTCCCATAAGACCACATAGTGTCATGGCTGAGAAAATTCTACCACTGTAGCCTTTATTATTGCCCAATGGATTCTGCTGTTGCCCAAGAAATCCAGATAGTTTTCCCAGTCTCAGAAACTCAATTTATAACTGAAAAAATGTTGATCCTTATTATACTTGCAGGCACAGTGACACTGTGCCTTCAGAAAAAGTCCGCCTCTGCAAGGTTATATTATTAAGAGTGATCACTTGTTCATCTATTATTGAACCAGGAATTTTGCACTGAAGTAAGCATCCCTGGTCTCTTGCTGATCCTGCATTTCACTGCCTCAGGTACATGTGGCACATCAATTTCCTTGGGGTCTAAGTTGCACTGGTCACTTGACTACATCGTTAATCAGACCCTAGCTTGCACTGACTCTTTGGAATAACACATGCACATTGATTCGTCCTTTTTGTCTCTGATGCACATTTTATAAATTGCTTCAAGATTTCTTGGTTTGCACCTATTAAGATTATTGTTTCTAGTACCTCTCATTTTGGTAGTGATGCTGTCTAATGGTGTGTGGCAATACTGTCGCTCCAGCCATTCCAACCAAGCACAGAATTCAAAGGAGGTGGAGAGTGGCCAGTGAAAACCTAAAGTTTAGCGAGAGCAGGCGCCAGTAAAAAGCAAAATGTTCAGCTAGAACCGGGCAACAGAATAGCTGAGAGTTCACCAAATCAGACCGGGGCTATTGCAAAATATGTGGCCTTAGACTCGTGTTTGGAAAGAAAAATCCAGATGTGATAGCACATTAATTTCTAAATTGATTTGAGCATCGGCTCCCCTTTTCCCCAGTCTGTCATAATATTGTATTAGTTAGATGCATTTCATCAAAATATTGTTTTCGAAAGTTCAGTGACTGGTGAATATTGTTATTTGTGCACTGCTTCCAAACAACTGCTCAATTGAAAAAGAAAATAAAAACAGCAATCATAATTAAAAACTGAGCAGTTGATGTGTATTAATGTGTATATGTTATCTCTAGGCAGATTACATTATTATTAGTATGCTTTGTCCGCATTAACATTGTTTATTGAAAGTACAAAGTTTTATGGACAGCCAGAATATTTTTATTGGTATTTTGTATTACTGTTAATGCGGTTTATTAGCAATAGCAAAGTTAACAAATGAATAAGGAAATGCAGAGCTGATCGGATACTTACAATGCACTTCCTGTGCTTAGTAGAAAATGCAGGATACTTCCCGTGTTATGAATAAACATTTGCGCAAGTGTCGTCATCTGCTGCAGCTTGAGCATAGGTCCCAGACCTGGAGCAGGAATGGCGTCGCTGTGATGCATCTGATGTTTATGACTTTGTGAATATCATGCTTATATATGTAGTCACCCAAAAAATTAGGGCATGTAGGGATAGAGGACGTCAGTCATCTCCAGGCAGTCAGTGGGGAACAGACACAAAGTGCATCAGACCTCTGAATGCAACCAACTATCCATCCAGTATTCAGTTGCGAAAAAATGATGAGAATGATGGGTCCACAGGATAAAGCAGTCTGGCCCAAGACAACTGAGTGATGGGATTCTTAGCTGTACGTGGTGGTGCTGTGCAAGGAAGACAATAAGAGCAATATATGTAGGTGATTCATTTGTCTGGAATAACAGGAATTTCTATTGCCGTATATCAAATCCAGGTTGGAATGTTGTGTCCTCAGTGCCAGCGTCAAGGATGTTACTGAGAAGCTGCAGGGCACCCTGCGGGGGCAGGATGAACAGCCATCATGCACAATCCACAGATGTGCAAATGGCATGGGCCTAAATGGGGATCGGCAACTTTAGTAACAACTCAGTGAGCGAGGTAGGAAATCTGCGCTCAGGACCTCAACATTACTAATATCCTCATTACTCCCTGTGCAATGCACATTTTAGTATAGAGGTTGGAGAAGAAAGCAGATAAATGCATCACTGGAAATATAATGAAGGAGGGAGAGCATTAAAATAGTCGTGCATTGGGGCTGGCTATGGGCAAATTGAACTTAAATACAGACTGAACTGAGTTCCTTGTGGTCCTTTTGTCCTGTCTAGTGGACAGAGTTAAACCTATGAAGCAGTAAAGTTGGCGGCAAGAGATAATATTTGAGTGTAATCCCAAGGCTTGCAGAATACAGCGAGGGGTCGATAGCACTGGGATAGAAATAAAAAAAACGAAAAAATTAATAGCTTGGTTTGGAACAAGTGATAATATAATAACGTCAAATTCAGCCTTAGTGCATGTTTATGTGAATGCTCAGAGTGTTGTAGCTAATGAATTGCAAGCGTTGATTGCCATCTAGAGTTAGGGTATTATAACGATAAGAGAGATATTGTTCAAATGAGGGCAGGACAAACTCTTGACTACTCCTGGATGCAAGATGTTCAGCAAATCTAGTAGAAGAATAAAAAGAGGAGTCTTGGTGGCATTGATTAAAGATAGTTTTGCATTGGTAGAGAAAAAGGACACACCAGATTGATCAAATATAAAATGTATATGGCTGGAAGTAAGAAACAATAACAAATTCAAGTGCATTGCCAGGTGTTGTCCATAGGCCCCCAACACGTGTGAATGTTTTAGAGAAACACATTTGTAAGCAGATTACATAAAGGTGCAAACATTAAAATTTCTTCCAATTGGGGGCCTTAATGGCACGGATTTTAGTTTGGTCATTCGAAATGCAAAGGGCTGTGAGTGGCAAAGCTTCATAAATTGTGTTCTGAATGCTTTTCGCTTGTAGCGACATAGTATAGCAAGATTATCTCTATGTCCGAGTATTTGCCCAGTACACGGAGGAATGGGACACTGCTTGACATGGGGCATACGTTGGGCAAATTGGATCAAGTGACAGTCAGTGAACATTTCGGGAACAGTCAGCATTGTATCGGCAGCTTCCAGGTGACTACAGAAAATGGCAAAGAACAATCTTGAGTAATAGTAATTAACTGAAGGTAAGTAAATTTTCAATGGGGTAAGAACGGATTTGGGCTGAATAAATTGGAGTGAAATGTTGGCCTGAAATTTAAAAAAAAAATACACAGCTGAGCAATGAGCTTGTTCCTAGGAAGAGGTATTTCTGTAACAGTCACAATATATTCCCTCTAAAACGAAAGACAGGAAAAGCAAGGCTACAGCTCACTGACTGACAAAGAGATACAAATTAGGATAAAAAAGAAAAAGTATGCCCATGACAAAGGTAAGATAGTCATTATAATTGCAATGCAGGCTACATATAGAATGTTCAAAACAAATGTGAAAAAAGCACATTGGAGCAGCAAAGAGGGATTATGCTTAAGAGAATGGAACTCAATGCAAAAGGAAATTCCTAATGTCTTCTAGAGGTATACAAATAATTAAAAAAATAATGTGAAAGGAGGGGTAGTGGCAATTAGAGACCAAAAAGTAATTAGGCATCGAGGCTAACGGACAGCTATATAATTTGCATCTGTAATTAGCAATAAAGAAGGTTCTACACAGGCAACGGCAAAAGAGATGGTAATTGCGGAAGTGGAAGAATTAAAACTGGTTAAAAAAAGCGTTGGATTGGCTAATTGTATTTCAATAGGATAAGGTTCCAGGGCCAGATGAGATGCATCCAGTGATACTGTTGGAAGCGGGAGTAGAAATTGAGGAGGCACATGTCATAAATTTTCAGTCTAATTTCGATTTGGGTGTAGTGCCAGAAAACTGGAGAATTGTAAACGTTACAGCCTTACTCAAAAACGGATTTTATGAATAGCCCAGTAACTATACACCAGGTAGATTAACTTCACTGTTTGAAAAATTCTAGCAGCAATAATTGAAAGCAAATGTATTTGTCAGGTGGGTAAACGTGGAATAATTCGAGAAAACCACCATGGATTTGTGCTAGTCTTTCACTAAGTTTCTGACCTTTCAGGAAAGGTATTGAAGGCAAGTGATGAGACTAAAGTAGATCTTGTGATGTTAAGGGGACTTTCAAAAGTCGTCGGATATAATAACATTAACGGTGGTGTGCAGAGCACTATTACACATTTTGTAAATGTTACTAAGCTTGCAGGTGGTATGAAGTATGAGTATGATACTGCGGAACTTAAAATTGCATGAACAAGATGGTGCAATTGGCGGGCAAATGGAAGTTGAAGTTCAATGCGGAGAAATGTGAAGTGATTCATATTGGTGGTAAGAAGGCAGGGAGAAAATATAGACTATGAAGCACAATTCTAACGTGGGTGGAGGAGTGAATATGTGCATAAGTCACTGAATGTCGCAGACCAGGTTGAAAGTTCCTGTGTGTCTGTAAAGGACACATTTTCCTTGGCTTTCTAAAGAGGGGACCAAATTGCAAGAACAAGGAAGTGATGATACATTGTTGCAACTGGAGTATTCCGACAGAAACAATTTGAAAGCATTGGCGGGATTTCAGAAGAAAGCAACAACAACTGAATGGTTCTTGGAGACAAGAAAGCTGAGGTGCAATTTCAAAGGGATGTTTGAAACCAATAGCCGTCGGGAGAGAGTACACCAGGATGATGTGCAGTCACTCGGGAAAAGAATCAAGAAGTAGGGAGTGCACATGTAAACTGATTGGTAAAATAAGTGAAAAGCGGCACGAGGAAAGTTTCTTCTCACGCAGCAAGTGGTTAAGACCCGGGTTGCACTGCCTGAGATTCTGACGGAGGCAGGTTACACGGAAGTAATCAACGGGGAATTAGGGGGTAACCGAAAAGGAAGGATGTGCAGTGTTACAGGGAGAAGGCAGAGAATTGTAATAAGCGAATTGCTCATTCAGATAGCCGGTGCACACACAATGGATCGAATGGACTCGTTCTGCACTGTAAGAATTCTGTGATACTTTTGACATGCTTTGGTGCCTCCACCCAAGCCCATTATCCTACCCCGCAACGTCCTCAATCTCTTTTGGAAAAAACTTAATCAATCGTCGTAATATGCCATTAGTGCGCCATGAAAGCAGTTTAATTAACAGTTCAGCCGTAGGTTAGTTGCCAGCTGCCTGCCTCTGTGCTAGAAGTTTTCTTTCTTACCCTGTTCCAGACCGTGAGCAACCATATCAAAACTGACAAGCCATTGTACTACTGAATGGGTGCTGCACTGTCAAGATGCCACTGTTTTCGACTCTGACGTTAAACCGATGTCACATCTGTCCGCTTAATTAGTATTGTATGATAAATATCTCATCGGGCTATTTCGGAAAAAAAAACAGGTGTGTTTTCTCCGGTACGCTGACCAATAGGTATCTTTCAGGCAATATCAAAAACCGAATTGTCAGGTCATTTTCAATTGCGTTAGCTTCTGAAGTTCTGAAGGCACACAAGGCAAAAGCATACCTTTGGCTGCAAAACAATTTGAGCCGACGTGTGGTCATAAAAAAAACTCAATATGAATGTGAAACATTTAAAAATATAATCAGAATAATGACGGCTTCCAGAAGCATGCCCTATAAAAAGTCAATCCGCCTCGCTGCTCACACCCTGCATACAGCATGGTCACTTCAAAGGAACGCAGCCTCAACGTCTTGGAGAGGCTTGGGTGTTGCAGAAATCCCTTGAGCAATGGCGCGGGGAGATATTAACCATTTTCAGAGCCAGCAAAGGCGATAGGGTTGGGAGGGCGTGTCAGTCAATGTATTGCCCAAAAAAAGCACTCAGCCACAGAACAGTTGATGGAAAACTACGCGTCAAATGCTGTGGAGGTGGGAAGATATTGTAGATGAAAGGTTACGTTTTGACATGTCGCAGATGTCTGACAAAAAAAATATCAAAAGCATAAGACCATGATAGAAGCTCAAGGCCTCCACGTAAAACAAAGCCATGTGCAGCCTTCAACCTATGTGCATCTGCTAAGCCAATTGGGATTGAGAATCAGTGAAAGCATCAGCTCTGTGAAGCAGGCTGCTCCTACTTAAAATCTTCACATAAGGGACAGCTTAATAAAAGCCGTTGGGCACCTGTTTTTGTACAGATGTTTCAGTAGCCAGTGGCATCTGTGGCTGGGCCATGATATTCCAAGCACTCCTGCTCATCCAATCGGGAAGCTCATTAGCGAATATGGCATAAATATCAATTGTCGATCATCATTCTTCTAGGGAGTCGAATATGCATTTTCGTCAGGGCCAGGTTTTACCTTAGTGAACAGTCAAGGAGGCAGGCAGGCACATGTAGTCAAGGATTATAATTAGGTCAGTTCTGAACTTGTAGATGGTAGAGCAGGTTCCAAGTATCAAATTACATTTTTCTGCCCGTTGTTTTTCCGTTTACTTTCATGGGGTCCTTCAAAACAAGCGTTCCTGATGAAAATGCTGCTGAAGTATTCAAAGCTCTTCTATTCTGCACGGATGAAGATTTCATGCATTGACGCGCTCACTCTACCACCTGCTCAACCACTCCCACAACGACGCCCCCACCCACCAGCCCCGTTCACCTTGATGTCTGGTTTGCAACAATTGCATTCATTTTAACGAAGAGAGATGCTTTGGAAATTATCGAAGTATTTTCCTCTTGTTGATAGCAAGAAAAGCTGTGAAACATAGCTGCCTTAATGGCTTTCTTCCAATGACTGAGGAAACCATTCTATAGTGACCACATGGTATTTATATTCCTGTAGAATCACTGGCACAATTTCTTGTTCTCAAGTGCCATGAAGTCAAGGAAAAATGTACTAGCACAAAGGGCAACTCATCAGCGCCTTCGTCTACCTGAATATAACATTTTGTTCAGTTTACCAGGAGGATAGGTGTACTCCACTGCAGGGATTTTGTTGTTGTGGAAACTTCATCACGTTTCTGCAATTGCTTAGTGATTTGTTGAGTACAACCATCTTGACCATGACATCTGAAACAGTTGCCTTCAAAACATGGCTTGGGTGGAGCAAATGTTTTGTGATACCTCATATGCTATCGCACTATAGCTGCCAGTTGTTATTGGCCTCGTGAAAGACCATCTGCCATCGGGTGCCAGTGTTAAAACCAGCTGGATGGAAAATGCTGTAACCTCGGTAGCCTTCATGGCAATTCAAAAGTGGAAATCTTTGATTTAGGTAATATCTAGTTTAAATATGAATGCAGTCTGCAGCAGATTTGCATCGACTTTCAATCTCTTCCATTGTCCACACAAGTGTCTCAGATTATTCTTGAATATTTCAAAAACAAAACATGCTTATGAAACCACATCAGGCGGCTCAATATAGCATGCCTCTTATATAGTTAAGAAGCAACTCTGGAAAATGCTGAACAATTTCCATACCTCTCTCAAAAGGTCACAGTTGACGATGAGTCCTAAGACTGAAGCAGATGCCTCATTTTAGCAATCTACAAACGATAATAACCAGTGCTTGCCATCAAAAAATCTAAAAGGGGCCTTGCAAACAGAGCAGTTGTCATCACCAAGTTCCTGGACTGCAGTGGGTCCTGAGCTGTGCAGCAGGGAGACAAACTATTGCTCAATAAGTTCTACCAGCAACGCCTCTGCCACATCCTCCTCAGTCAAACGGAAAACATTCAGCACCATCTCCTCTAGATTCCAGTTCCACAAATGTTCAGGGAAAGCTTCTGCAAAATCAATTCAATGCACTGGCGACTATGTCAAGATAGTTGAGCGCTGTTGTGCCGGCCCCATTCGGTCGTTTCAACTCACACATGTCAAATTTCCGGGGCTAGCGTGCTCTTGTGGTGTTGAGATGGGTGGGAGTCCGAATGTATTGGGGTGCATTTGCTGGGGGCGCTGGGTGGGGGGATGGGTTGTTGGGGGGTGGTGGAGGGGAGTTGGTAATGGATAAATAAATGCTTCGCACCCTGAAGCTTTCATCGATTTTCATCAGTGGGAGGAGCTTGCTGCCATTCATTCAGAACAGCATCGGTTTTCCTTCAAGACGCAGCACACATGGGGCTGCAGCAATTTATGACGAGGCACACCGTCAGCAAAATGGGCAAGAAAATGAAGCGAATCCTGAACGCTGGTTCCGACTAGCGTGTAAGACTTCACATAGCCAAAGGTCTGTTGCTTGTGAATCGGTTACTTCAATCATATGTAACGCACGATACTGATCACACATCACCAACGGCATCATTTGGTAAACAGCCAGCGTCAGCATTTTACTATTCAACGCGTGTTGAATTAAAGCCCCGTAACAGTTTAATTAGAAAGTATGGGAAATACTCAGCAGGTCAGGCAGTGTCAGAAAGGTCATGACGTAAAACATTAATTCCGTTTTTGCTTCCGCTGATGCTTCCTGTCCAGCTGCATATTTTGAACATGTTCTTTGACAAATAAAACAGTAATTCTTGATGCATGTTCCTTTCCTGTGGCAACTATGTTGACTGGTGTGGTACTGTCGTTGCACTTTTATGATTATAGATTGCTTTACCCAATAGCAATTAATCTGCAACTCATGCCTAGCAACCCACCCCCGACTTTACATAGGAACATAGGACTTAACAGAAGGTATGCATTTCGAGTGTGCTCCGTCTTTTGACAAGTTTATGGTTAATCTATTTTTGCCTCATCTTCAATTTGCCATTTGCTCCTCATAAGTCTTGATTCTCTTGCCCTTCAAAAATCCATCTCACTGCCTTGAACAAATTCAATGTCCCAGCCGCCACTCTCTGGGGATGAGAAATCCACATACTAACGACTCTTCGTGATAAAAAAAAAAATCTCCTCATCTCTGTCTCAATCTGTAGACCTCTTATTTTTTAAACTGTGTTCCCTAGTTCAATTCATCTCACAAGTGGAAGCTTCCTCCCAGCATCTAAACGATGAAATTCACTCAGGATCACATGTATTTCAGCATGATTACTGGACTTTTTTATAATCTTCATTGAGTATAGACCCAAGCCGTCCAATTTTTCTTCACAAGATAAGCTTCTTATACCAATAATTAGTCGAGAGAACCTGCACTGAAATTCTTCTATAACCATGATACAGGGTACTCTCGATGTGGGTTCATCATGTCATTTGGACCTGAAGTACAATGCATGCAAGACGAGAAAATAATACTATTCCACTCAGTTGACAATCCTATGGGCTTCAGGAGCGACAAGATTAGAAGACACTAGGACCATATAGGATTTACCTTGAGAGACTTCCGAATTTTTGACCCTTTCAGGAATAGTGAGTCTCCTTCAGGCGAAATGGGCATGAAGCGGACTGCCGTGATTTTAATAGGAAGACAGATGCTGATATGGTGTTGTCTCCGACAATAGTTGCCAATTGTTCTGTTTGTATCCCTTTCCTTATCTTCTAAAAATTGAAGCTTGCCACCATTGTATTGTGAGGAATGGTTGTCCAGGTGGTGTATGACTCACTCGTCCAAAACCTTGCCATCGTTGTCGGTTGCACTCTCTTTACCCTTACGCTGTGCAAAAATGACATGTTCGGCCAAATAAATTCCTCATTGATGAACGGTTCTTCCCGAATCTTTGTGATTAGAATGACACGCATCAAGATAATTATGATTATCATATGTGGGAGCCCTTATCCTCCAATCATGGTGTGGTCACGGGTCTTGTATATTTGCCATCCCTTTTTTACTCGGTACCATGATTCAGAAGTTAATGGTGATTACTTGTCAGTTACAGGCTATGCTTAGGCTAATTCAGACATAGGTAATAGTATTATACTCTTCCAATGACATTTCTTGACTCTCCTTGTTTGTTAATCTTTTGGGGCGTGGACATATAACCAACATATGAATTTGTCCCCAGGTGCTCGTACATCACACCTTTGCCACAGCTGTTTGGGATATATCATCCGCCTCCTCACGTCATAGCTTAGGAAATGTTTGATAAATCACTTTGTCTATCTGCATAATTAGGAAGAACCTTTTTCATTTGCACTCATTTAATTGGTTAATGACGAACCAGTTATCATTTCAATTTACTGAGTTATTAAATTACCCTATTTAGAATGGGTTTGTTCTGGAAACCGTGCGACAAATGGCCCTCTGTTTTACTATTGTTTTATTTGAAGTCATTCATCAAAGCCTCAAAAAAAATCCCTTCAGCTATTTTTATATCCTGCACTATTGGTCGCTGCTAATCCAATCTGCCGTTGATCATGCAATCGATAAATATACCTGGGTCAATGTGAGGCACAGCGTTTCAGACAAAAACTGATAGATAGAATCATTTTTGGAGCTTTCTTGCATATATATATATATCTGCAGTTACATCCTAGGGTGAAATCTTAGTGGTACCTGCTGCTGTCTATCTCAGAGCCATGGTGTCGAAGGAGCAATATTGACTATGTGTTTTCGTTCCCAAATCAACTCCTTTAATATTGGTTTCATTGTACGATTGTTCTTTGGTTTGTTAGATTTTCTAAATGTGGCACATGGGGGTTGTGGACCTTATTTTCTTCCAGCACCTACGGCACAGTTTGCATGAACGACTCCACCCCTCTGTAAATCACTTCATGAAGATGGTGATGTAATCGATCCCACCTAAATTAATATACTTCCCGGTTGCGAATTTGCATTTCAAGCCTATGTGAACTGTGGCGTGGAGATGCATTTGGTTATAAATACTATTAATCAAATTGAGAAAGTTTTCTTTATCAACACAATTTAATTACTTACTCGAAGGGAACGGCATAAATGTGGTATAAAACTGCTGAGATTGGGCAATGAGTTCAACGAGTATGATGCAGAAGTGCCTTTTTAGTTTCTCAAAATTGGAGGCAAAAGTCGGCAACAAACTTAAGAATTTCGACGAGTGTTCTTCCTGCTCTAGCATTTTTGTCACAATGACACTTACTGTAACCAACGTAACACTCTGTTACATCCAGCGAGTCCTGTGAGACACGATACATGAGCCCGGGCAATAAAAGCATCTCGCTACCTCACTGTTACAGAACGTCATTGATCACAAAAGAAGATCCCATTTGCCGCCTATATTTTTGGTTTATTAACATACTATCCAATCCTTACATTCCCATTTCCTAATGCAGTATTTTTTAATTCAACTTCGATAGCCATGCCCATGAGGCTTACGCCAGACTTTATAAACTGTAATTTCTCGGGTTGGTCTGTTAAAGTTTACTTTCAAAATTGTGATAAAGAACAATCCATCTCCCTCTATTTCAATCTAAAACTCAATGCTTACTGAAGGGAAGACGTTATATCACCGAGTTCATAGAGGAAGCTGTACACTGGCAAATTGAGCTAGGAACTCAAAAATTTGTTTACCCACAGATGCTGCAGCTCCCAGTCCAAGACTTGAGCAAACATGTGAGAGTGGGCAGTCTAACAGCAATGTTTTGTTTCTTCTTGATTGACGCATTTCCATATTTTATTGTCGTTTAATTTTGTTAAACTTTGTTCAGACGAAGTTTCTCCTTTTATTTAGTCCCGATGGTGATATTTTCTGGTCAACTCATGGATATGCTTTTCACTCTATTACTGCACTTTACAGAACAATTTTGCTAGGCCTTTTCCTTTTACATGCAATGCGAGGGTCTGCCTGGATTTGAAACAAAAATTCACAGTGCCTGGGATTCGCTGGCTAGGGCCAGCACTATTGCCTATCCCACAATGTCATTAGCAAAGTTGGTGGCTGGACAATTTCGGAACATTTGGAGTCAATGCGATTTGTGGACGACAGCTGTGCTGTTAGGAATGACATTGCGGAATTTTGACTTAGTGGTAGTGAAGGAATTGCGGTTTTGTTCCAAGACAGTATGGTGTGTGGCTTCGGCAGGAAGTACAGTTGGGGGTATTCCCATGCAAGTTTTGCCCCTATGCTTCTCGGTGGTAGGGATCAGAGTTGTGCAAATTTGTTTACAAGGTGCAACACCGATTTTCAACAGTGCACCTTTTGTATGGTAACCTCCGATGACGCTTTCTGACGGTCGTCGGGGGGCTAGTCAATGAGTAACTTGCTGCATTACGTGCCACTTGACAGCACTGCTTTTTTCCTGAAATGTGTCGAGCTTCTTGAGCGCAGTTAGAACTGTGGTCATAGAGGCATGTGTAATAAACTCGTGAAACGTGTCTTGTCGATTCCGTCGGGAGACTGTGTGGAAACAGACCGGGTTAACTACTCATCCTTGATATCACAACCTATGACCAATTCTTGACATTACAGTTTCTTATACGGCTGGTCCATTTAAGTTTCTTAGCAATGGCAAACTCGTTGATTGCCTGGCTTAGTGATGGCATTGCCAGAGATTTACAAGAAAATACGAAGAGAATAGGTTATCTCCAGTTAGAGATGACCATTGCCCCTCCACGAACCACGTGACTTCATTAAACCCTCGATTTGAACATGGACTAAAGGGCTGAGCTAGAGCGGAGAGCTGAGAGTTACTTACCTTGGCATCACGGCAGCAGCTTATCAAGTGTGTAATCAAGGGCCCCTTGCAAATCTGTGATTAAAGGGAATTGTGGGATGAAACCTCATTGTTTGGAGTCATTCTTTTCCGAAAGCAAGTTGGATGAGGTTTTAAAAGGTGAATTTTCTCAGTTCTGGGTTATCACTGCAGGGGTTCCTTAGGGTTATGCCCTTGACCTATCCACCGTCAGCTGCTTTATCAATTGTAGTCTTTCCTTTATGAAGTCAGGAGTGGGGATGATCCTGGATGATTGCAATTTTATCAGCATCACTGCCAACTCATTAGATACTGAAGAAAGAGGATTCCATGAGCACCAAGTCCTAGATATTATTCAGGCTTGGACTGATAAGCAGCAAGTGATGTTCATTCGACACAAGTGCCATGCAATGGCCATCTCCAATAAGAGTTAATCTATTCATGTCCCTTAGATTTTCGATAGCATTACCATTGCTAAACCCCCCACCACCAATATCCTGGGGTTAATCAAGGACAAATAACTGAGCTGGATCAACCATTTTAATGCCGTGATTACCAAAAAAGTACAGGAGCTGCGTTTTCTGCTGCGAGTAACACACATCATGGCTCCCCAAAGACTATCCGCCATCTGTGAATCATAAGTCAGGAGCCTGATCGAAAGGTCCTCTAATGCCTGGATGAGTGAAACTCCAACAACATCGCAAGAAGCTTTGCACCATCCAAAGTAAGGCAGCCCCCTTGATTGGCACCTCATCCACAATAATAAACATTAATTCCCTCCGTTACAGACGCATAGTGGCAACAGTGTGAAGCAGCCACAAAATGCACTGTGGCAACTCACCAATCTCCTTCGATAGACTTTCCAAACCTGTGACATCCGCCACCTAGATGGAAAAGGTACCGATTCATGGAAACACGATCTCTTGCATTTTCCCCTCCAAGTCACAAAGTATTCTGATCTGCAACCAAACCGCCTCCACTTCTGCTGAGTCAAAATACTGGAACTCCTTTCTGAACACAAATGTGCTTGTACGTACACAGGATGGGCTGCAGTGGTTGAATATACAGTTCGCACCATTCTTTCAAGGCCAGCTGTGAATGGGTAAGTAATGTTGGCCTTGGCAGGGAAGCCAACTACGCATCAACGAATATTAAAATGAAATGTGTGGCACAATGCCATTTTTCTCTTATCAGCCCGAACATGAATGTTGCCCAGGTCTTGCTGACTTTACACACACGGATGTTCCAGTATTTGTGGAGCTGCAAACGGTATTTAGTAAGGTGTAATTGTCATGATTTCTGCCCTTCTGCTCGGGTGAACGTCTTTGATGGACAGCTGAAGATTGTTGGAGCCAATAAAAGTACCGCAGGAACTCCTGCAGTGATGCCCCAGGACTATGCTGATTGATCCATCAACTGCAATCATCTTACTTGAGCGAGGTGCAACTGCAAGCAGCGGAGTTCCTTTCCTCTGTGTCGTTTTGATAGAGATTTGCTAGCGCTTCTTACTGCAGCACTCGTCTATATAATGTATTGATATCATTGGCAACGTTTGAGTTCAGCTCTATTGACAATGCTTGGACCAAGACTGTAATGAGTGGGGCTCTGAGAGGCCCAAGAGGAAACCGAGGAAAGCTTAATCCTAATTTACAAATAGCCAATCACTTATTATTACAGTTTATATACTTATTCTAGACTTTCAGCTCGGGAGGGGGTCGGGGGGGGGGGGGGGGGGGGTCGGGGGGTCGGGGGGTGGGGGGGGGGGGGTGTTGGGGTGTTGGTGGTGGGGGCATTAGTCATGGCCCTTTCGAACCATTTAATGCTCTTAAAGTTTCAATGATATTTCATATCCCATCTCATTCTTCTAAACTCAAGAGGACAGGCCTAGTCTCCTCAACCTCTCCACGGGTAATATTCATTCCATCTGGGGAATCAGTCTGTTGAGCCTTTGTTGCACAAAGCCTACCCTTCCTTAGGTTAAAACACCAAAATTTCACACAAGACTCCTGAGGCGAACTCACTAAGGCTTTATGCAACTGCAGCAAAACTTCTTTACTTCGTTACTCGAATCCACGTGCAACAAATGCCAACAAACTATTTGCCTACTTAATTGCTTCTTGCACCTGCTTGTGAGCTTTCATAAAATTATGAACAAGGGCACTCAAGTCTCTTTGGAAACCAACATATCTTAACATCAGAAACTTTAAGCAATAATGTGCATTTCTCTTTGTGCTGCAGAGTGGATAACTTCAGAGTTTTCCACATACCTACTATCTGCCATGTTCTTTCCCATTCACTTAAACTGGCTCAATCACATTGAAGCTTTCCAGCATCCTCCACGTATACCATATTCATTTCTAGTTATTTTTTTTGTCACTATCAAACTTGGGAATATTGTCTTTAGATATTGCATATCCAAATTAATGTTATAGAATGTAAACATCTGGGGCAGAAGCATAGATCCCAGCAGCACCAAACCAGTCACATTCCACTGACCAGACAATGCCTCATTTATTCAAATTCCATTTTATATCTGTTAACCATTTTCAGTCCATACCAATATAGTACTTCGAATCACATGCACATATATTTCCTAACTAACCACTTCTGCAGGATCTTGTTGAATACCTTCTTATAATCCACCCAACATCCTCTTGTCCTACACCCTCGCCCTTATCAGGGCCGCTAGTTACTGTTGTAGTTTACAGCCACAGTTTGACGAGGTTTGCAGTTGGTTCTGGTAGGTAATGCTTGCTTCAGCTCTACCGCCGAAATGTTGTCAGAGCACATAGGCTTTGCAGAATCCAATACCTTCACTTGTGTTTTGCTTGGTGTTATTTTGAGTGAATCTAATTTGCTTGAGACTGGAATCTGTTATGCTGCATACTTAAGATGGGGCAAGATAGATCAGTGACTCGGAAATTTTTGGCTGAACGTGCTTGCAAATTTATCGGCCTTGTCTTTTGCACAGATGTGCTGGTCCACCTCTTCATTGAGGATGGGGATATTTGTGGAGCTTCTACCTCCGCTTTATTATTAAATTGTCCATTAGCATTCTTGACTCAGTGCGGCAGGGCTGCAGAACTTTTATTTCTTCCATTGGGTTTTGGCTTGCTTAGCTCTATGTATTGCATGGTGCTACCACTTTCAATGTATGTAACTGGCCTCTGTTGGAACTTCACCACTTTGACACACAACGTTTAGTTATGCCTCATGCTGACCTCCACTCTTAATTAAACAAGGGTTGCTTTCCTGACTTCATGAGATTATTGGAGTGAGTGATATGCTTAGCTATGAGGATACAGATTGTGCTTCACTACTAATTTCCTGTTAAATATACCTCACAAAGCCTCATGGCTTTCTGATTTGCTAGATCTAATATAAGACTATGCAATTTAGCATGATGGATGCGCAGCACAAAGAGATGGAGTTATACTTAAAATGCAGTTCCGGCTTATGCCCAATAAGAAATGTTCAATGATCACTCCTACCCAAAATGACATGGGCAGATGCATCAGTAACATATGGATTGGTTAGGACGACGTGAACTCGCTGTTTATTTTTCCGAATTATGAGTTCACACAGTATGTGCTACATGCCCAGTCGAGCATCTACGACCTTGTGGATTTGATCAGTTTGATCAGCAGTGGTGCTACTGAACTAGCCTTGGTGATAGACATACAAGTTCACTACCTAAAGAATGCAATGTTCATATTCCCTCTTATTCTCCATTTTATGCATTCTGTTGCAGATTCCATTTTTGTGGAAATAGGTTGGGTTTCAAAATCCGCTTATCAGTTAAATGGACTCTCAGTAACTTCTGTGTCACCTTAGCAAAGATAACATAATATTAATAAAACAAACATCCCTTTGTATCACAGCCATTTGGCAGTGATACAAACGCAAGTATGGGCCAAATGTATGGCACAGTGTTCCCCAAACTAAGTGGGCAGATCTGTGTGTGCATATACGCCATACCGCAATGGCTACAAATGCTTAGCAGAGGCATGACCTTGACATTAGTCAACTGGGGGAGGCAACTTTCTACCATAATGCCATGATGTTCTTTTGTAGCAATAGGCTGATGGAGGACAATTATCGGCCTTTGTTGTCTGACATGTTGCTAAGTATTTGATAGACTTTAGGAAGTCAGGAAGTTGATTACATTATACTGAATTTTACCTCTGACAGGCAGCAGGACACTAAACATTTATTTAGCTGGCTCCGTTATGCCTATGGTCAATGATGAATATCGGGGAGCTCATGCTGGGCTATTCTATGTTGAAGGTCTGAATTTCCAGACCTTGTTCTTATACGGAATTGATTGAGATGGTATAGACCTAACGTTCTTGCAAATTGACAGCACAAACCTGAGCGCTGCCAATATTTTGATGTATGATAGCAGAGACAGTTGTCTTCATAGAGCATTCTAATATCACATCAGCTAATGAATGTAAGGCTGTCCAATTACGAGGTGAAAATAATTGGGATTTAAACCTCATGCTGAGGGCCTTTTGTAGCATTGTAATGGGATCACGATTCTGATCTGACAAGCTCTTTATCTTGTGGCTGAGACAATTACAATGTTATTGGTCAGCATGGCTGCTGCTATGAGCAATTGCCAAAGACAGGATCCTGCGACATCTCATTGATTTCATTTTAAACATAGCCATTTGCCTTCGCCTAATTCAGTACTACTGCTATCGCCTGGTTCTCTTTGTTTGCACTCATCCACACTCCTCCATCTCCTTTTAGATCACCCCGTTGAATATTTAAAATATCGATGCCTGAAATATGTCTAGTTATCTAGCCTGCTATTGGAGCAAAACATTTATTTAAACAATATCTGGGCTTTAATTTAGTCTAGGTAGCCTTTGCGGTATATTTCAAAAGCCTGTTTCCCCATTACTAAATATCTTAACAAATTGTTCCTGTAAATGCACCAGCTTTCAGTTTTAGGTTAAACGCCAATGTTTCCAAAAGTTTACTATTGTTATATATTTTCTTCATGATAGAGAGTACTCATACAGTGTTAGTCCTAATTTCAGTCTCGGCCTTTCTGTAACCTTATCTGGTCCTCAGTTACCATATTTATCGAAAGGCTTATCTGATCTCTTTTAACTGCTTAGCCCACAGTCAGATCAGATATGATCTTTACATGTAGCGGAGTAGGGTTGGCCCACTTTTGCTCCTAATTCTATGCTCATATTTCCGTATGTAGGTTTATCATTCCTTCCACCTTGTTAACTCTTTTGCAACTTAATTGAAATAGGTATTTCTCTGTTCCACCTGTAGCCCCCATGAAAAAAAAATCGTATTCAGTGTTGGCATTAGACAAAGTTATACATGTTTTACCCTTTACTTAATTGACATTGCCATCTCCCTGCCTGTTTGCAATTAAAATGTAGAGTAATATATGTTCAAGGTACATGCAAGATCCTTCAATAAATATGGTAACAGAAGACCAGATAAGGTTACAGAAAGGCCAACACTGATGATAGAGCTAATACTGCATGGGTATTCCCTTTAATGAATAAAAACATAGCAATAGTAAACTGTTGGAAATGTCCGCACTTAATCTAAAACAGTAAAAATGGTGCATTTAAAGGAAAATTTTGGTAAGTTATTTAATAATGGGGAACCAGGCATTACTCACCAGTAGTTAATGAAAGAAAGGAACATCACTCTGGCGATCGATTAATAATAGTTAATGATATGAAGCCTATTATTGAACATAGCATTGAATCAGTTTGAGCTACCCTATTAGTGAATATTTAGATGATGCACTTTAAAACTAACTGCAACATCTATAACTCTACTTATTAAGTCACTACTGCATTTATGTAAGAGATACCAATATCCAATGAATTGACTGAACCTAACGTGACTCCATGGAATACTAATGTTTTACAATATTAACTGCAATCTGAAATTGACTGCTCAGTTCCTCAAATAAATCATGACAGAAATGATTCCAGAAGATGGCTTAACGTTGCCTTCTGAAAGGATTATTGGAAACTTCAAACTAAGTGAGGACTGGAAAGCAAGCAAAAAGTTATGAATTAATTTAGTTTTAAATCAAAAAGAAAATCAGCATCAGTTCCTAAGGTAACTTAAGCCCAAAGTAGTTTTTGCGTTGATTGATACCAGTGGGTCTACTTCATCTAGGCGTGTCAACTTGATGCTCCAATGGTCTTCAGTAAACAATATGTCACTATCCCTAAATGTTGTTTGATTTTTAGTAGCTGTAATGTGAACAAAAGTCAAAAAGAAACACACTTTTACCACTACACGAGCAATGCCACTAATGGCTGGCAGTCATTTCCCAACAACATTTGTGTGAATTGATAATCTGGTTTTCCTTGAAGACTTTAAGACCAAACAATGGGCGAAGTCTTGTATGACTTTTGATGCCACAGGTGCTCTACTTTAGATAGATGCTCCCACATTTATGACTGTCTCAGCACTTTTGTTTAAAACGCAGCTTTGTGAACCAAAGGCCTTTAAGAATTTCATCGAAATTTTATTTCAAATTTCTGACTTCTTAGTTTAAGCTTACCATGCCCATGGTTAAAGAATAGAATGGATATGCAAAATACCCCCTTCCTGGTTTGAATGGACTATCCACCCTGTCCAAACAATCCAATCTACTCCAGGCGTATCTGCTCTCAGTTAATCACCCTTCCCACACTGGCTCACAATGATTGCTTCTGCATTATTCTCACCTTCCACCCCACAAGTCTGCATACGTGGGAAAATGTGATATTTTTCCTTTTATTAGTGAGAAAAAAGGAGAGGCAATTAACTAAATGATGAGATATTGCAGAGCTCTGAGATAGAGAGAGATCTGGGTCCCTTAGTGCATGAATTACAGAAGGCTGCCTGCAGGTACAGAAAGTAATTGCCAATGCTCATCGAATGTTATAATTTATTGTTAGGGGAGTTGGATACAAAGATAATGATTTTATGCTTCATTTATACAGCGCACTAGTGAGATCACATCTAGACAATAGCGTACAATATTGCTCAGATTATTTAAGAAAATGTGCAAATGCGTTGGAACCATTTCTGGCATGTTTTAGAAGAGCAATGAGGCTAAACTATCTCCTTCAGAGGTTTCTGGGCCTTTGGAACTCTCTTCCTGAAAAAGGCGGTAGACCATATTATGGCAAGTGTGGATAGATTCTTGGTAAGTAAGGGAGTGACAGGTTATTAGTGTTACTCAGGATGCAGATTTGAGGTTGTGATCAGAAAAGCCATGATCTTATCGAATGACAGTGAAGGTTCGAGGGGCCAAATGGCCTAATTCTGCTCCTTGTTCGTACGTTTGCATGTTTGCATTAAAAAAGCCATCATACAATGATGGTGCAACTTTCACCAATTTTCCGCCAGTGGATATTTCTTCAGCACGTTCCCATTTCAGCTTTCCAATGGTCTCGTTCCCCTCACAACACACTGGTCGCACCGCTCTCTGTTCTTTTAAATGACTTCTATTCCCAAATTGTTTAACATCCACTCGGAATCAAATCCTCGTATTAACGTTATTACATGTTATCAAGCCCTCTGTCTTTAAATAAAAAGCCCCTGATGAGTTTTCCAGGTAGTTCTGTTTTTTTTTTTGGATTTCCAGCATCCGCAGTTTCTTGTTTTTATCTTATTGAATCTTTACCTGAATCAGTTGCAGACGAAAAATGGTCTGTGGGACAAACCAAACAAAGGAACAAAGAAACAAACAGTTAAAGAAATAAATAGGCAGATAGATAAATAAATGTTAAAGAGTTAAATAGATCAACAAATAAGTATATAAATAAATAAAAAACTTATCAATTTCATGCATCTCAGCGATGGCATACATTTTAAGAGTTGAATGATATAGCAAAAATGAATCGCACAGTTAGCCAGAGTTATGGAAGCAGAGGAAAGACTTTATTTCGCTTGAACAATGCTCATGGAAACACAACTTACTGCCACTAACGATCGTTTGAATGGATGAAATTTGCTTACTTGCAAAAAAAAGACACCTAATGCAAGGGCGATGGCATTGTTGCATTCCTTCTACATAGTTAAAAATTGGTGCTTAATTTGCAATCGTACGCCCAGGGGTCCCAGGAAATACAAGGACAAGCAAGTCCTGCACCGCCTGATGAGTACACAAAGATGCCAGTGGTGGGAGAAATAGCGCATGTCTATTGACTGCAACTGGCCATAAACCGGTGTCTGTGCCACCTGCGCATTTTCAATTGTTCCTAGGTCCTTCTAAATATACAGCATTGATTGGTAAATGTACTGTCTTGAGTTATGTGAGGGAGGAATGGGTCAGCTGAGAAAAAAAAAAGTACTTGGCAAAACACCGAATCGAGAAGCGGCGCGATGAATCTCTATATCCCCGGGTTTGGGGTCAAGGCAAATGAAGCCAATCCAGGATCATTGAGGTAATAGATCTTAAATGTTTGTGGGTGTAGAAGATGTTACATTAATGTAAATTTGAGGGCGTGCAGCGATATTTTTTTTTTTAAAGTTGAATATTTTTATTTCAAGACGTTGCTTGTCTGGATGACAGTTCAATTCAGCGACCATAAGTGTGATAGGGGAACTAGACTTGTTACTCAGTAACCATTGACATCTGAATTTTGGATCAACTTAAGTTTATTAGTTAAGCAGTAAATAACATGTGGGAGTCCAGCCGGCAGTTCATTTCAACAGTCGTGTCTATAGGTAATCAAGGCACAAGCGTGGGTTTCAGCAGCAGCTGAGCTGAGACAATCGCCAGGTGACGCGATTTTGCATGTAAGTGAAAACTCTTACTGATGACATCAACATCAGGCCAGGAGCTGATGTTGGTATCAGATTAATCTCAGATTATTGCTCGGGAGAAGGCCTAGGTCGGTACTTTGGGTAAGAAGCTTGCAGAGTGGAGTGAATGCAATGTTTTCAATCTTACAGGTGTTTAAATGGAGAAAATTTCTGTTCAGCGGGTACTGGATCTTGGATACCTGGGCCCATCATTTAGGAGCTGTGTAGGATTATAGAGATCCCGGCTTTGACTGAGATCTGGGTAGCCCCTATGTTCATTTGGATTTTAATATTGGGCTTATTGTTGATTCAGCTGAGGGGGAGAATGGCAATTGGAAACATATGGGTGTCAAGAATAGATCTGGTGGCCATAGTTGGTCATGTTGTGTGGGCAGCAAGTTAAGATACTGCAAGTGTTTCTCTTCCAACAATTAGGTAAGAATGGACCTAACTGAGAGCATTCATGGTCAACTTGAAGAAAGTAGAGCGGCATTGAATAAAGATGGTGCGCTCGAACATCTCAAACGCCACAGGCAGGCATGAAGACAAGGACTGAAATGTTTTATTTCTTTCACAGTCATATAATGGTTCATTTGTGACATTGATAAATACTCTTCCAGTAGCGCTATGGCGCTGGAAGATTCAAACATGGACATTCGGGAGAGGCAGGAACAGGTTTGTAAGGCTCGGACACAAACAAGGACTTTGGTGAGGAGAGAGAGAGTTTAGGGATGAAAAGTGAATTTGCGGCCACAGCTTCAAGTATTGACTTCTTGAGAAAGGACTGATAACGACAGAGTTAAAAGGGAAAGGGACTTTCCAAAACGGGCATATCAATAAAGGCAAACGTGTGGATCCATAGGGAAATTTATTCGATCAGCAATTTAATTGGAAAATGAGCAGGTGAATACGACCTGAATCCAATGAACACGATGAACTAAGAAGGGGCAGCTGTGTTGTTATATTAGGAAACACAGATGAAGGCGTGCTCAGGGATAAAGCAGAAACATGTATTTAAGCAAGTTGTGTCAACTGTGGTAAAGGGACGAATGCAACTGAGGCAGTTGATGGATTGTGTTAGTGACAAAGAAGGGCTTGAGCTTCGTGCAATTGATGATCGAGATGAGAAGGTGTAGGAAGAGGTTTTGCATAGATACAAAAGTGTTGCACTGCTTTTTTCCTAACCTTGCTAAACTGTGACACAGCACTCAACGATGCATTTGCATTCTGACATCATTTATCCCGTTGTCTCTCCTAGATTTGCAGCTTCAAATAAATAAATGTCCTCATTTTTCGTGCTAGCCAGCTATACTGCCTCAGCATTTTCCCGGTATTCGACTCCACGCCGAAGGCCCACGGTGACCTGGCTGTGTTGCCACTAGACTACTAATCCTGTGACCCGTGTGGCAACATATGGTGAAATTTGAATTTCATGAAAAAATCTGATGATGAGCACAAAACATTGCTGATAAGTTAATATTCTTTTCTTGGTCCTTCCTACATGTGGTGTCAGGCGTACAAAAATGTGACTGAGTCTTAAATGCCTTCTGATAAAGGTCACACCCCATTAACGGATACAAGACCAGTAATATCCTGTTCTACTTTTTTTCCTCATTAGCATTGAAATAACCATTGTAGACCACCTTTTATCTGGTGACACAACACTGAGAAAAGCGAACAATATGAGTATGGCGCGCTATTGTATGTACAATTGACAAGATTCATTATCCAATTATATAGCGGAATTAATTTCTTTGCATAATAGTCAACGAACCTGAATGGCCAGACGCAGCAATATTGTGAAAGCCCCAGATTTAAGGCAACCGTCTTTCAATTATATTTTAATTATTTTAATCTATAGATATTTCCCGGACCTGTCTGCCTTGTCAATCGTTTCGATGCTTCCTTATCTGAAAATAAAACATAAATCAAATCATTTATGCCGTTCATTTTAGAGTAAAGAGGTTTCCATTTTGCCATGACTGGTCAGTTGAAACTATCTGGTAATTAATTAAAGCCGTCCTCTCAAAAAAAAAGTGACATTACCCATGAAGAGACTAGCTGTGCCATTCATGAGGGTGCACAAAATGACCAGATATGTCACCTTTCAAATGAAATGCTAAACTAGGGATAGACCACTGTTTTTGAGTAATAAAAAAAAGGTATAATTTTGTAGACGGGGGGCGGCTAGCTGGTAGTGCACATGGAAGTGTGATTTTCTGTGTTTGAATTGTTATTTGTTCTTTGTATGTGGCATCGCTGGCTGGGCCAGCATGTATTACTCATCCCCAATTTCCCTTCAGAACTGAATGGCTTGCTAGCCTTGCCATTTCAGAGAACAGTTTTTTAGAGTCAAATGCATTGCTCAAGGTCTGGAGGGAAAGGTCATCGATAAACCAAATATGTTTTGAATGACAATCGACAATATCTTCATGTGCGCATTAGACTTCCATATTTTCCACCTGACTTCAAATTTCACAATCTGCCATGATGAGATTCGAACTTACAATCACATTACCTAGCTCGAGGACTAAACCAGTGAAACTATCACGACATATTTGGTCTATTTCCTAATTTAAATTGTTCTATAATATTCTGTGTACAAGTGGATATTGTAGTTACCTGTATGACATCAGTAATTACACTTCAATGAGATCTGATTTGTTACATTGTATTTTGCATACACTTGGCCTCATTATTTACGAAGGGATATACATGAGTGAGCTCAGTTAAGAGAAGATTCAAATGCCCCATACTTGGGATGGGGCTGTAATCATATGAGGAAATATTAAACAAGATGGGACCCAATACAGTGGAGTTTAGAACAAATAACAATGATAAGTCATCTTAAAGAAAGGCAGATAGTCCCGATGGGAGTTGAAAGGCTGAAAGCTGAAAGAACTTTTCCCTTTGTGGGAAAGAATATAACAAAGTAGCACCATTGTGAAATGAGGGCTTTCCTAATAAAAACGGTAATTGGAATCGTTTTCTCCCTTTCAAAGTGTCGTGTGCCTTGTGGAACTAACTTCCAGGGACAGCGGTAGAGGCAAGATCACTGGATATATTTATTTCGGCAGATTTAATTAGATGTTTCATCTAACCAGCGTGAGGCGTGGGCAGGCGGAATGTGGAGTTCGGGTCACATTCCCTCAGCCATGCTCTTAGTGAATGGTGGTTCAGGCTCTAGAGGCCTAATGGCCGATCCTTGCTCCTAATTTGTCTGATCTTATGCTTCGTTTCGGATCGCCACCGAGGCTGTCAGATGTCGTTAGTCAATGAGGACTTGTTTTGCTTTCTATTTTCTCCTTTTAGTGCCAGTTGTTGGTAATTGCAATTTGACTCAAGGACCACAAATGAGAAAGGTTGTTTCAACAACCTGCCTTGCGCTCAGCAAACATTGCTCCCTTTCTTTTCCCACTTCAAGATACTCTCCTTCGGAACTCACCTTGTCCATGGGATTTACTTATTGTGAGCAGAATACCATAAAGCCATGTTCCAATGGAATTCACTTTCTGACATTTTGAACAGTTCATTTTTGGAGGTACCTTCTTCTCCAAAAATATCATCATTTTTCCTTCTTCAACAAGAACAGTTTAGACTTGCCTGTGCGTGATCATGCGTGCCTGCTACGCTTTCGACATGTCGCTATGAAGAGCATTCAAAAAATATTCTCAACATCATCATCTGTCCTCTTAGCGTTTTCTGCATTGAGGAAAATAATCCCAAGGGATCCGTTGTCACTCTCAACTTTTGTTACAAAGAAACTAGAAGTCAAAAAATAGAGAATTCTGAAATAAAGCATTTTTTAAATATATCACTCTGAAGCTAAGTCCAACCATAGGTTTTCATGACGGAAAATCTTTCTCATATATAACTTACGAAGTGGATAACAGACGGATAAATTCAGAATACACACTGTCTTTCGAAATGTTTGCATATTAGGAGATTATTGCGCTTTATGCTGAATACATTCCTAGATATTTTACTCTATGCCGTGTTGTCTTCTCAGGTGAGAATCCAAGCGAAGCCCTCATCCTTTGACTGAATTTTTTAACAAAATGAGACAAAGACACTTTCCTGAATCCTACTTACCTCCACTTCCATGTATTACTTTCGCTTCTAAACAAAATAGTTACAAATAATGAGTAAACAAAACCGCAGTAATTGTGAAAGCACTGGCATGAGCAATTTCACGCTCTGTATTCAGTACACCTAATTCGAAGTTCAGACACAGCAAAATGCTGCTCCTAGCTCTATGTATATCGTAAATTCACGTGGGTCGATAGAATTAATTGGATGAATTAATCACATATATTCCCTCCCCCAGTTCTATTGTTACATTGACTCTGACAGAGCTGAATATGAAGAGCTCCATTTAACCAGCTCTTTATAGAGCAATACCTTTAAAGGAACATCGTTTAATACCTTTTTTGGCATTTTTAGTTGTTAAGAAAATTTCGCACTCCCAATTAAATTGATGTTGCTGTCTTTCGATCTCTTTCCGAAATTTAGGACATATTATTTTTAGCAGAGGCGTTAAATCAGAACAGTAGCCACTGTAGTTACATAGAAAATGTGGTAATTTTGTTGTGTTTATTAAAATCTAATCAAAAACAATTTCAAAATGAATAGCTAATGTTGTGATATTTGATGATATAGCCAAGATTGAAAGCTAGACTGCATTGTTTACCGTTGCTCCAAATTGTGCACTTGCATCTTCTCTGTCTCCTGAGAGAACTTTCAGTGCCTCCTTCCTTCTTCCTTTCCAATTGATTACAACAACCAGAGTCCTTCTCTTCTGCAGTGGCCAAGGCTTCATCTACAATTTCGACATGGTTTTTGACTCACATCGAATAGAGTGTGAAGCAACGGAGCCATCAGCTTAGTGAGCATATCTTTATGAAATAATGTAAGTGACGTTGAGGTTACACAAATTTGCAGTACTGATAGTTGGCTTGTATACTTGTTAGAACATAACAGAAGAAATAGCGACAGGAATTGACCATTAGGCGCTGCGAGTCTGCTCCACCATTCAATCAGGTCATGGCTGCTCTTCGTGTGCTTCAAATTCCACATTTCCATCTAACCCTGATAACTTTTCATTTTCCTTGCATTACAAGAACATATCTATTTCCAGCATAAAAAACATTGAAAGACCACGCCTCCTCCACCTTCTAAGGCAGAGAATTCTAAAGCTGCACAACCCTCTGAGAGGAACATAATCCCCACATATCTGTCCTAAAAGGGGTGCCCCTCATTTTAAAACAGTGGTCCCTAGATCTGGGCTCACCTGCAAGAGGAAACAACCTTTCAACGCCCAGTTTGACAAAGCCCTTCAGGATTTTGTATAAAAAAATCAAGTCACCCCACACTCTTCTAAACCCCAGTAGAGAGAAAAAAATTGTCTTTCCAAAGCTTCCTTATCAGAAAACCCACTCATTCCAGTAATCAGTATAATGAACCTAATTTTAACCGCCTGCAACACATTTACATCTTTCCCTAATTGAGGAGACCAAACTGCACACAGTATTCAAGTCCAGTCTCAGCAAAGCCCTGCATAATAGAAATATAACATCTTTATTTTTTATGTTCAACCCCTCTCGTAATAAAGAAATGCATTCCATTCGCCTCCTTAAATATTTGCTCTACCTGCATATTACGTAGTTGAGACTAATGTGCTAGAAGATCTAGATCAATCTGCACCTCAAAATTATGCAGTTGTTTTACATTTAAGTAAGACTTTGCTTTTTTGTTATTCCTGTAAAAGTGAACAATTCATACTTTCCCACGTTAAACTCCATTTGCCACATCGTTTCCCACTAATTTGCCGTATCCAAATCAATTTCCACCCTCCTCATGTCGTTTTTGTTTCATCTGCAAATTTAGCCACCATGTCTTCACTCCCGTCATCCAAGTCGTTGATGCAAATCGTAAAACATTGAGGCCCCAGTGCAGAGCCCTGTGGGCCGCCACTCATACCACCCTGCTAATGAGAATAATACCCAATGATGCACATTTTTTGCTTGTTGCCAGCCAGCCAATATTGTATCCATGCGAAAATGTTACCCATTACACGATGTGTTTTTATTATCCGTAATAATCTTAGATGCCTAACTTATCAAATGCCTACTGGAAATCCAAGTAAAGTATTCCTGCAGGCTCCCCTTTTTCCACTGCGCATGCTACGTCAAAAAATCCAATAATTTGGTTGGATTGATTTTCCTTCCCAAAACCATGCAACTCTTACCAATTGTCTTGAGCTCTTCCAAGTGCCCAGCTATGACCTACATAATGATCGATTCCACTAACTTCTCCACGACAGACGTCAAGCTCACTGACTTATAGTTTCCTGTTGTCTGCCTTCTTGTATCGAGAGTGATATTCGCTACTCTGTAATCTTATGGAACCTTTCTGGAATCTAATGAATTTTGAAAAATTAACCATATTTAACACAGAGTACCTCATTTGCCACCTCTTATTAAACCCACTCTATTCATTAAACCTATGGTGCACCATTTATAATTCTGCGGAAATCATGCATAAACACTACAACTCAAGCCAGCTCACACATTGCCTTAAATCTTATGTTTCTGGCAGTGGTGGGGAAACTATTGGAAGCAATTCTGAGGGACATAATTAATCTACTTTTGGAGAGGCGAGGATTAATTAGGAGCATGGTTTTGTTAAGAGGATGTCATCTCTGGCCAAATTGATTGAATGTTTCAAAGAGGTGACCAGATTGTGCATTTGACACAATCAACTTGGACATCAACAAGGCTATCAGCATGGTCCACGTGGGAGAAAGATAAAGAAGGTAAGTGCCCACTGGATCCAAGCCAACTTGGCTAATTTGATCCTGAATTGGCTGAGTGGCAGGTAGCAGAGGGTGATGGTCGATGGATGTTTTTTGTGACTGAATGATTTGTCAAGTAGGGTTCCACGGGGATTGGTGTAGGTTCCCTTGCTGTTTGTGGTATATGTAAACGATTTGGACTTGAATTTAGGAGGGTTGATCATAAAGCTCGCAGATGACATGAACATTGGTGAGGTGGTAAAAAGTGAAGAGGATAGCCTTGGATTACAGGACGATATGGATGGGCCGGTCGGATGGGCCGATCGGTGGCAAATAGAATTTTATCGGGATAAGTGTGACGAGTGGCAGGTGGGTAGGACAAACAAGGCAAAGGATACACGATGAATAGTAGGTCCCTGGGAAGTACCGAGGGGCAGAGGGACCTTGGTGTGCATGCCTACCAATACGGTAAGGAAGAAGGTCAGTTAGATCAGGTGGTTAGAAAGATATATGGGTGACCGACCTTTAAAATACGAGGAATAGAATGTAAGTGCAGGCAATTTATGCTGGAAAACTGAAGCTTTGGTTCGGCTGCAGCTAGAGTATTGTGCCCAATTCCGGAATCCAGATTACTGGAAGGATGTGGTTGCACTAGGGAGTGTGCAGAGGAGATTGACCAGGATGCTGCCTGGGCTCGAGAGTTTTAGTTATGAGGAGAGGGTGGATAAACAGAGGTTATTTTCATTGGAGCAGAGGAGATTGATGGGAGACATGAACAAGGAGTATAGAAACATTAGGGGCATAGGTAGAGTGGATAAGAAAGATGGTTTCCACTTGGTGGAGTGATCAACAACTAGGTGGCATAGATTTAGCACAAGGCGGTGGAGGTTTAGGGGGGTTGTGAGGAAGAATATGCTCACCAAGAGGATTGTGGGATGTGTAACTAATTACCTGAAAGCGTGGTAGAAGCCAAAACCCTCAAAACATTTAAGGAATATTTGGATATGCATTTTCGATACCATAGCATACACGGCTATAGGCGTAGTGCTGGGAAATGGGTTAGAATACCCAGGTGCTTGTTTGAGCAGAGCACACTTGATGGGACGATGGGCCTTTTCCTGTGCTGTAGACCTGTAAGACTCTATAGCACTATAAATAATGGCACAGAAAGAGAAGTAGCAAATTAAGTACCCCAATCTCATTTTGTCTTTCAATTAGGCCCTGGTCTGCAAAATGTTAGCGTGCATTCGGCCCGTGGTATCTGCACCAACTCTCTGAATGAGCTATTCACCTAGATTTAGTCCAGCCCGGCCTTCTCAACGCAACCTTGCACGTTCCTACTTTACAATTAATAATCAAAATCTCTTTTGAATGCATCTAGTGGAACACTCTGCACCATAAACTCAAACAACGCATTCCAAATCATTACTACGCACTGCTTGAAAAAGTTACCCATCATGTCACCATTGCTTCCTTTGCTAATTACTCAAGTGATGTGCATAGATGTTTTTTATATTGACTTCTCTCTACTGAGCCTTTTCCTATAACTCATTAAGTTTAATAGAAGTTATTGAGAAAAATCCCCAAAACACAGTTTCACAATTTTGCGTTGAGGTGGCCTCATGATTTTTACGTGGAATTACATATTCTAACCAGAATTATTGTGACATTCTAATGTGTGATCACGCATCAAATGTTTCGTTCTAATTTTAGAGTTACTCCCCATTTTTCCTACGCATCAACAGCTCAGGAGTAGTTTGTTTCGAGAATAGTTTGGTTTAGGTTTTTGGTAATAGAGATGCCCAGACCTTCGACGTTTTTTTCTCATTTGAACTACGCTTGTCAAAGCGTGAGATGCTGTGTCAGAAAATATGAATAATCAGTTACATTGTGCGATGAATGAGCATAGGGAGAATGATGATAAGACCATAGGACCATAAGACATAGGAGAGAAAATTAGGCCAATTGGCCCATCGAGTCTGCTCCACAATTATTTCCACCATTAACGATTACAAACAGCTCAGTTACATAACTGATTAATTTTCTATGTGATAGCAATTTTATGCGAGCTATCAGGATAGTGTTGCACTTAAATGTTCCGTGCAATCATGGCAAATTTGCGCTGCATCCTCCTCAAAATCAATGCATTCCCCCTGGAGTGCTGTTCCACAATGGAAAAGAATAATCCAGTTGAGGATCTAGACAGACATACGTATCAATAAAGCATCCAGTCTACCCACTTGCGCTCAGCCCCCTTGAGTTCAATTATTGTAGTGTTCAACAATCTGTGCTGGACTTATATTTATTAACAGCTAAATAATGTATATTTACTTAGGGACTATTAGCATTATTGTTGTTTGACTGAAGTGGTATTGCAAATGTGCGGAACACCTGGTATAGAGTTATGACCTCAAATGCCATTATAACATTAATCGGAAAAAGCACATCTGGGCTTCGAGAAGCCCAGGGTTAGTCATACTAAGCAATTCGACTACAGAATTCTCAACAGGGCTAATAGCAAGCTTTGGTGAAAGGAACATATTTGCTTGTGTCTGGCTGGCCTATAGTGAATGATGTAATTTTTACAATACTTTTCTTATTTCTGAAATGGATTTTACACCCCGTCATCTGTCAAAAATGCATCTCAGCCACAACTTATCAACCGCAGTCAGAATTGAAAAAAATATTCAAATAATATAATTTTGCTGGCCTCCTCGACCAAATTCAGACTCGCTCACCTGACTCTTTCAGCTTTTGTTTCAGAATTTTAATCTCTAAAGAAAAACAATATAACAGCCAAATGAATTTAAACTCAGCAACAACGATCACATCAAGAACAAGGGCGACGAAACTGTACTTATCCGAGGTTGCAGTAACACCTGTTGCATCTAAGGTGCGCTCCAGCAGCATTGTAATGTTTGTGATACTTAAAAATAAACAGGCAACGCACAGCATGACTGTGCCAGCACAAGATGCGCATCTGGACATCATGCACAAAAACAATAGAAAGAGAGGCTGGAAAAAGCGTGGGAAAATGTGCACCAATAATAGCAGGGAAAGCGGCGAGAGACCATTTTTTTCATGGGGGTATGTCTGATGGGGTGGTTAGTCGAAGCAGGATGCAGGCGAAAATAACTAAATACCAGGAATTGACGAGGCCTAAATGATGTCAGCGAGGTTGAGTTTCAGAACATAGCATAGCCCCATAACCACCTCCCAATACTTGTCGTGAAGGGAAGACAAGGAAAAACCACATTCTATCCAGTCAACTTATAAGGGATGGGAGCGGGCCGGCCAGAATGCCATTGGGAGGGCCCGCCCAACATCTTACTACAAACGTTAAATTACTTAAAGCTACACGACTGCTACATATTCAGTAGCTCATTATTATCCGGGACATAATCTGCAGACCAATGTCTCAGAAATGACGAAGGCAAGTAAATGCCAATTATTAAGTTGTAAGGGTCCACCAGGGCGAAATAAGCAAACACAGTGTTCAGTGAGGAAAATTAATTAGCTTACTCCCGATGAGAACCTATGATCACAAGCTGGCATGTTTAGAATGCATATTGCGTTGCCACTCTTTATTACAAAATGACCCAAGTAACACGCAATTTATCGTTAGCTGAGCCACGCACACGGCCATGGAAACTGAAGGTTAAATCGAACAGCCTAGCTTAATTATAATTGGAAAGCAACATCAAGTGAGCTTCCTCCCACTTTGTTTCGAGAATAGTTTGGTTTAGGTTTTTGGTAATAGAGATGCCCAGACCTTCGACGTTTTTTTCTCATTTGAACTACGCTTGTCAAAGCGTGAGATGCTGTGTCAGAAAATATGAATAATCAGTTACATTGTGCGATGAATGAGCATAGGGAGAATGATGATAAGACCATAAGACCATAAGACATAGGAGAGAAAATATAGGCCAATTGGCCCATCGAGTCTGCTCCACAATTCAATCATGCCTGATAAGTTTCTCAACCACTCTCTCCCGCCTTCTCCCCATAACGTTTAATATCCTTACCAATCAAGAACCTATCTATCTCAGAATAAATACACTCAATGACGTGGCCTCCATAGCCTTCTGTGGCAATGAATTCCATTGGTTCACCACTCTGTGGCTAAAGGAGCTTCTCATCATCTCTGTTCTAAGAGGTCTTCCCTTTATTCTGAGGCTGTGCCCCCGGGTCCTGGTTTATCCTACTAATGGAAACATCTTCCCATGCCCACTCTATCCAGGCCTTTCAGTATTCTTTAAGTTTCAATCAGATCCCCAATCATCCTTCTAAACTCCATCGAATATAGACCAGAGTCCTCAAACATTCCTCATATGTTAAGCCTTTCAATCCTGGGATCGTCCTTGTGAACCTCCACTGGACCCGCTACAGGGGCAGAACGTTCTTTCCGAGATATGGAGGTCAAGGCTGCTCACAATATTCTTAATGTGGTCTGACGAGACTCTTCTAACCAATCAGCAGCACATCCCTGCATTTGTATTCTCGTCCTCTCGAAATGACTGCCAACAATGCATTAGCCTCCCTAAATACCGACTCAACCTACAATTTAATCTAAATGAAATCCTGGACTAGCGTAGTCCAGATTCGTGAATTCTCTCTCCATTTAGAAAAAGTCTACGCCTCTTTGCTTCCTACCAAAGTGAATGACCTCACACTTCCCCACGTTCCATTGCAGCTGACACTTCTTTGCCAATTCTCATAACCTGTCAAAATCCTTCTGCAGCCTCCCTGCCTCTTCATACTACCTTTCCCTCTACCTGTCTATGCATCATCTGCAAACTTGGCCAGGATGCCCTCAGTTCCTTCACCTAGATCATTAATGGAAAAGTGAAAAGCTGTGGTCCCAAACCTGACCCCTGCGGAACTCCACTAGTCACCAGCCGCCATCCTGAGAAGGACCCTCTTAACCCCAATCTCTGCCTCCTGTCATACAGCCAATATTCTATCCATGCTGGTACCTTGCCTCTAGCACCATGAGGCTGTTATCTTACTGAGCTGCCTCCTCTTTGACACCTTGTCAAAGGCCTTCTGGAAGTCCAAGTAGATACCATCCATTGGCTCTCCATTGTCTATCCTACTCATTACCTCCTCAAAGAATTTTAAAAGATTTGTCAGGCATCACCTCCCCTTGATGAAAGCATGCTGTCTTTGCTCAATTTTACCATGCACTTCCATGTATTCTGAAAGCTTATCCTTAATAATGGATTCTAAAATATTATGAACGACCGAGTTCAGGCTGATCGGCGAGTAATTTCCGTTCTCTTGCCTCAATCCTTTCTTAAACAGTGGGACTCCAGCAGCGATGTTACAGTCCTCTAGGATGCTCCCTGACTCTAGTGATTCCTGAAAGATCACCTCCACGTTTTCTTCAGCTCTCTCCTTCAGAACTCTGGGGTGTAATCCATCTGGTCTAGGTTATTTATCCACCTTCAGAACTTTCAGTTTTCCTATCACCTTCTCCTTCGTAATGGCCACCATACTCACCTCTGCCCCCCACCCCCAACTCCCCCCCACCCTGACTCGCTTGAACTTTTGGGATGTTACTCGTGTTTTTCACTGTGAAGACTGATGCAAAGTACCTATTCAGTCTGTCCGGAATTTTTTTCTTCCACACTTCTACTTCTCCAGAGTAATTTTCCAAATTCCCAATGTGCACTTTTGCGTCTCACTTACAATTTATATATCTAAAAAAACCTCTTGCAATCTTCTTTTATATTACTGGCTAGTTTATCCTCATATTTAATCTTCTCGTTCCTCATTTATTTTTTAGTTGTCCTCTGTTGCTCTTTATAGGCTTCCCAATCCATTGGTTTCCCACTGCTCTTTGCTGCATTGTACGCTTTCACTTTAGATTTTAATGGTATCCCTGACTTCCCATGTGAGCCATGGTTGCCTTGTCCTCGTTTTTGGTATGTTTTTTCTTCGTAGGGACGAAGAATTAGATGAAGTTAAAAGGGATAGAATGTGATTAGTTCAGGGGGGTTAAAAAGATCATCCTGAACAAGAGAGTGCAGCATGAGAAATGAGCTACCGTTGGTTGTTTGAAGAGACAAATAAGGAGGAGTGTGAACAGAGCTGGAATGAGATGATGGAGAAGACTGGCTATGGGGAAAACACTGTTAAGAAAATCGGGCTGGCGAGTGCAAAGTGAATCACAGACTAACAGAACTGTAACTGCACAGAAGAAGGTGATTTGACTCATTGTATGTGCACCGGCTCTCCAAATGAACTTTGTGACCTATTGTCATTGCACGGTCTTTTCCCCGTACCCCATGCACATTGTTTATATTCAAACCATCAGCTAATGTCCGCTTGAATGCTTCGGCTGAACCTGCCCTGAACCTACTTGCAAAGACTGCATTCCAGGCCCTAACCATTCAGTCTGTGAAAATGATTATTTTCTCAAGCCACCTATGCTTCCTTTGCAAAACATTTTCAGTCATTGCCCTTTCATGCTTGATTCATTTTGCCAGCGGGAACAGTTTCTGCCCATCTACACTGTCCAGCCCTCTCATGGTTTTGAACATCTCTATCAAATCTCCTCTTGCCCTTCTTCTATCCAAGGAGAACAGTCCCAACCTCTCCAAACTATATTCGTAACTCTTTCTGTCAACCCTGGAACCATTCTTGTAAAACTTGTTTTACACTCTTCTTCAATGTTTTCACAGCCTTCCCTTAATGTTGCACTCAGAACAGTTCACACTACTCCAGCTATTGTTATTGTTATGTCAATACTGTCTGATAGCGCTTTTGACGACACTTTCTAGCACTGTTCTGATTATCATATGTTATTGGTGCAGTGATGCGAAGGAGAGGAACATTCTGAGCAGTATTTTACATTGCCAGTGACATACCATTGTTGCACGAAAATTGTTTGCAAAAGGTTGTGACGAGTTTCTTTCAGCACTATGGCTTGTATATTTTCAGTGACTCAAGGCCTTTGCTGTGTTCTATGCACCATGACCTTATTACGTGCAGTGAATCGATATATGGCGTTGGGGGCTCATGAGAAAATCGAGATCATCCATAGATATTTATTCCTGAAGATGTTTGCAAATGCTTCACCATTGTCTTTTTCCCGTCCTTTTGGGCTAAGCCAATATGAATGATGGAAGTATTCAAACTGTAACTTTCTTGCTTTTCTTGTTTCTCATCCACTGTCCTTCATGATTGGATGTGGCACGAAGTTTGAACTGAACTGTTGGTTATGCGACTAAATCAATCAATCCACTGAATACTGTTTCACTGTCTGAGATTCTGCAGTTCTGTATTGTCGCTTCACAAATTTGGCACCACATTTTTATGCATGACTGACATTCTCTCTATGACGCTTCACATTACACGTCTGGTGACCACTGACCTAAATGAAACGCTGGAATACGGCGCTGTGAGGATATAGCTGGTGGATGAAGGCAATATCTGTTACTGCTAATTGTCTGTAGAAGTCATGGTAATTCGCCTTGAACATCCATATGTTTTGTGTCCCCGATGCATTTTGGTGGCAGCATGGCAGTAATCGACGGTTTATATAGTCAGTTTGAATAAGGGCTTTAGTCTCTGTCAGAGCTGTGCAACTAATAGCCTACCAATACTGCCATGTTTCATGCATCGACAACAGCTACGTTGATGAGATTGTGTTCAAGTAAGAATTAACCACTTGTTTGATATTCTCCCAATGTCATCCAGTGCATTCTAGATACATTTTCTTCAGGATGCAGGGAGCCATTCAGTTTTGGTGCTGCTAACAGATTCATGTCCTCTAAAATCTCCCTAACATCAGTACATTCTGTATTACCCTCGCTGCTTCTTACAAGTGGCAATCAATATGGAGGAGCACTCATTCCTCGGTTGAGGGAGAGCGGTATTTTGTAAGATGCAGGGAATTTGTAACCTGTGCCTGACCTGGTGCATCAGACCCCGTCAGATCGAAAGATTTCCATTATTAAAAAAAAACATTTGTGAACCAGGTGTGTTTACACCACAATCTTTGCATTCCTATCATTTCATTTCTATTGTTATCTGCATTCTGATGAAATATCACTTTCAGCACATTCGCTATTTTATTGCAGGATTCTTTGTTTCATTTTCAATGCTTCCCAGCTAATTCACTCTCTATCAATAACAGTGACTTTAGTTGCTCTACTCTCTATATATGCAAAGAGTCTCAATCTGTATAAGATAAGCTCGATCACTTTCATTTTTAAAAGTCTACAACAAATGAACATTTTCTAACTCTTTCCAGTATCAGTATATTTTCGTTCATATGCATTAATACAATTTGGTACCTATGTCGTTAAGCTCCAGTAATATGCATTGATTACAGCTGTTTCACCTTATAAACCTTATCAATCATTACCATTATCACTTGTTTCATTCCCTTTGTCTTCACAGTCTTTTCAGAGCCTACTGTGTAACCATGTCAGTGCTTTAAAGGTCCATATATTTGAGCTTGCTCTTACTATATCCCTTTGAACAGGCCGCGGATTCTGTCCCCATCAATATTAGCTCATAAGTTGTGTATCGATGTCAATTCCTCCGCTCTATAAGATCGTGAAACATTTCTGCCATGTCTCAATAGCCATGACATCACCCTACACGTTTATCAGCTCGTCCTGTTCAGGTAAAAAAGCCACATTTTACATAGGGCCTCGTTACAGACAGTGCCATGATCTATCGCTACCGTCCTTCACCTTCTCTAACCATGTCATCTCTTTTGTCTGATTCATGGCGTTGTTTTCAAGCTCTACCCATAACATTTTTTTAACTTCCAATAAGCGAACTGTTTCCACTCTGCAATATTCTCAATCCTTTCACATGTTCAGACTTTCCATACTATAGTTTTAAACTGAAAATTGTCTAACACTCATAGAAGTTTTGCGCCTCCCCCCGCACCCCCCCTCCCGCCCCGCCCCCCGAAGTTTCTTCAGTTATCATAGAGCAGTTGCATTTTAATGGTGTCCTTTTTTGTGCTGGCAGATGTCAAATGAATAAATCAAGTATGTCTGCAATGACATCAGGATGAGGGACGTATTTATACCAGATAAGCAGAACTCTGCCCTGCGCTATTTGGAAGTTCGATTGTGCTTTAATGTGGGAGAATTAGATTTGTCGCCAATCAAATTCATGAAATGGGTACTTAGGTGTGGATTACAATGAGGACAACCAGGGAGTAAATGAAGATATAAGGCCTCTGATTTCATAATCTTTGGCATCTTCGCTCTGCCCCACTACCCAAAGTAGTAAAAGGGCAAAAAAATCTCGAGGCGTGGTTCGAAACATTGTGATATAATGTAGTGCTTAAGACTCTTGGCGCATGTGAACAATTCTGGTGAAGGAGGTACCAATTCAAAAATGAGGCTTTTCCCTCTACAGGGCTGGGAAAAAATCCAAATTTGGTTCATTAGTGTAGATGGAAAAGCTTAATCAATTTCAAATTAAGCTGGAAGGTGCATGGGTGCCTCCATATATTAGTTGCAAGCAAAAATGAAGTGCATAAGGAGTGTTAGTGCTGTGTGCAACCTGAGAAGGAAGCTTGATCACACGTTATAGATATAAATTAATAAAAAGGGCTACGTGGAAACGTCGAATACAAGAGCGTTTTTAGAAGTCATGAATGTGGAGACTGTGGTGAATACGATTGTTGAGTTATAAGCACAGCATTTGGTTATCTAAGGCAGTGAAATTACTAATGCTTGACATAAAATGGGGAGGAAAATGATCTTAACATTTGATGATGCAAATTGTTAAGTAAGTGTGCAGAAGAGAAATAGGGAGTTGCCATGGCAGTACAATTAGGAAAGACATAATAGTATGGGAAAGTACTGGTAGCGACAAAAACATAATTCGTTAGCTTTAAGTTGAGTATTTTTATGAAGACCTCCAATTAGGATGGGGGAGAAATGGTGAAGCACCGAAATTACAGACATGTGCAAGAATGATAAAGTGGCCATATTACCTGGGGCCAGGGAAAGGAATTGATGGAGTAGGTGGCGATGATTTTATTTACCACTCATTGATTGGGATGATATTAGAGTGAAGTGCACCGTGGTGAAAAAGTTCCGAAATATGTCCACGAGAATGTCCTTGAACACTATCATATTAGTACTACAATTCCACTGGCATTGCTTTATCTGGTGCTTGGCAATGAGGTCAGCCACGTGCAACAATTTCTTGCAAATGGAGAGGCACAAGAAATAACCGAAGGTGGAACTTATTTTAGTTGCAGAACGACTATTTTCATTGGGCTCAGTGCTGACACAGGCATGTTAAAAAGTATCCTAACAGGAAAAGGAGTAACGGAACCATGGATGACCCAAAAGGAGCATATGGTTTAAACATCTGCCTTATACGAACGGTTACGAATGAGAAAGTTAAGGAAAATAAAATAAGACTTGCTTGAATGAAACAGGCATAGGTAATAAAATAAAACAAAATGAGGGCTTATAATACATACTAGTTGAATTCTTTAAGTGAGAACAAGATCCAACAATTTACAATAAGAGCTTAAAGTACAGGGCAAAAAAATTCTGACAGACCAAGAATATGATAATATAATGACAGCCAGGATAATAGGCAGCAATGAAATCCTCTGTGAATATTCACATAACAAAGGTGTCACAGCTCGTGGAATGTCGCAAATGAGGGATATGGAATGTGACATATGTTGAGAGTGGTATGTGACGTTAGAATACTTCAGGAGAGCTTTTCATCCGTGAATACTAAATAGGAGAATGCTCACAATTAATCTGTAGAATAATAAACAAGATGGTTCGGGTGTCAGCTAATAGCTAGGATGGAAATATAGGGCTGGCTGTGCTTAGATTGGAAATATTGCCTGTGCCTTGTAGTTAGCATCTTATATATCAAAGAAAGGCACAGTGGGGATAGCAAAAGTACTTGCAAAAATTTTCAAAATTGCTATAGATACGGGGGACAGTAGTTAACAGAGAAAATGGATTTAGGACTTTGTAAATATAATTATTCTGTGCAGAAACAGATTAAACTGCTAAACCACTATATCAACTATCTTCAAGCCACAACTAAATATTTGTATCCAGGTCTGGTTGCTAAACATTAGGAAGGATATGACGTCATTGAAAGGACGCAGAGGAGATTTAGCAGAATCGTTTCAGGAATGAAGGCTTTTAGCTACACGATATTGGAGAGATGCTCAATTCGTTCTCCCTGGACGTAAATGCATTGATTGGACATTTTAAGGAATTGCCTAGGATTGTGGTAGATTATGTAACGTGGTATGAAAAACTGTTGGTTTTCGGTGTTTGCCCAAATACTGGGAGGCACAAAATTAATTGTTTCACATGACATGTGGTGGGAGGGCGGAGAGGGTCTGTTTTGTTACGCAGTGAGTGTGAATGACCAGGAGACCGATTTTGCAAGAGTAATGGAAACATAGACGATAAATGACAGCAAAGATAAATTGGATGTCCAGTTGTGGAAAAAAACTTGTGATAGGGTGACGGAGACAGAATTGAGAAATCAGCATATATGATGGCCTATGGAACACAAACATGCATTCAATGCGTCTGCCTACATCCTTCTATGCCTCAAGGACTCTGACCCTACTTGTGGTAGGGTGACGGAGACAGCATTGAGAAATCAGCATACCTGATGTCCTATGGAACACAATCATACATTCAATGGGTCTGACTACCTCCTTCTAAACCTCAAGGACTCTGACATTAAATTCAAACACAGTACTGTTTTACCTATCTCTTTTGCAAGTAGTGATTTCGCTGAAAAGAAATAACAGAATTAGCAGAACAGTCCTCGATGTGGCCATTCTCCTGAATATAAAAGCAAGTCGAGCATTTTAGTATGTGATAGAACCAAAAGGCGCAGGCAATTATCTGTGCTGAAAGTGAATCTGCTTCCACCTTGCCTCTCCTGAAACCAGTGGATTAATTAATGCTGCGATGTTAGAGGATAATAGCTGTGAAATTTATTGGGCTGTCACAGAACACTGAGTAGCATGGACAGCATAGTAAAATCGATAGGACTTATTGACTAGTCCACGTTGATATTGCTCACGTGGAATTAAAGCATGCATTATTTTTATTGTTGCAGGAAGCATTGCCTCTGTATAACACGTTTGGCAAGTGTATTTTTTAAAAGAATCAGAAGCATAACAAGGCATCTCGCAGCTGATATTGAACCAAACTGCTCTCTGTCAGGTAATGGAAACTGTGATGTGGTTATCTTATTTACACAGATGCCCATTCAGTTGAATGAATTGGTGTACAGTAAACACGTAACTAATCAATGACATTGAAGTGTTCTCACATACAGCAAGCAACTAAGTCAAAGACAATACCAACATTCTTGATTATTTTTCATTTCCTACTGTCGAAATAGAGTGCTATCATCGATGAATTTGGAAGCAAAGAGAAAGAAAAAAAGGTCGAAATTTAGAAAAAAAATGATTCTGTGTTGTTCAGAATACTTACAATCATTGAATGAATAGAGAATTGTTTTCTAAGACCAGCGAGATCTTTGAACACAAGAACATAAGGCATTGAAGCAGGACGAGACCTGTCGTCCAATCGAGCCTACACTTCCGTGGTTAATGTGATGCCTGGTATGACTGTGGCCGGAACTCCACTTTGCATAAAGATTGGCTGCGTTATATGTCGAGACATGGTTTCAAACAGTCTTAAATATTTAATAAATGAGCCTCCTTTTTTTGCTGTGGTAGAGAATTCGTATGACTGACTGCTCTTTGAGAGAAGAAAATTATCCTAATCTCTGGGTTAAAGAAGATTTGCCTTAATTTCAAACTGTGCCACTTATTTCCAATATTCTCCCATGAGGATAAACTTATTCTCTGTAGCCACCCCGTGAAAGACAGATAGGCAGTCGGATAGACATTCAGACAGGCAGACATATTGATGGGTATTTATATATTGAGGTAGTTCGTTAGACATACAAATACATAGATTGATAGATAGACATTTAGCTAGACAGATAGATAGATAGATAGATAGATGGATATATAAATAGCTAGACTGACTGATAGATAGATAGAAAAAAAGAAAGATAGATAGATAGATAGATAGGTAGATAGATAGATAGATAGATGGATAGATAGATAGATGAAAATTTTGATAGATGAATAGATAGATAGATAGTAGGAGCAATAGACAGAAGGAAAGACGGACTGGTGAACAGACAGGCATATTGACAAAGAGAGGGTCAGGCAGAGGAATTTATCGAGGTATGAAGGTATCTAGATAGGTGTTCAGGAGACTGGTATAACCTTTAGAAATCACCAAGCCAACAAAATACGTCATTTTCTGTAACAAAAACAGAATTAGCTGGAAAAACCCAGCAGGTCTGGCAGCATCGGCGGAGAAAAAAATAGTTTCACGTTTCAAGTCCTCATTACCCTTCAGCACAACTGATTGAATATAAGAAGAGGGGTGCAATATAAATGGTTTAAGGAAGGGGGTGTGGGGCAGTGGTGTGAGAGAAGCGGCGTGGCGGTGTTGTAGTTGTAAGCAGAAGCAAGCAGTGATAAAAACAGAAAATCAAAAGTTGTCACCGACAAAGGAACAAACAAGTGTTGAAGGTGGTGACATTATCTAAACGAATGTGCTAATTAAGAATGGATGGCAGGGCACTCAAGGTACTGCTCTAGTGGAGGTGGGCTGGAAGGACTAGCCGGGCATACAAAATTTAAAAATAATGAAAATAGGTGGAAAAAGAACAATCTATCTAAATTATTGGAAAAAACAAAAAGGGAGAAGAAACGGAAAGGGGGTGGGGATGGAGGAGAGAGCTCAAGATCTAAAATTGTTGAATTCAATATTCAGTCAAGAAGGCTGTAAAGTGCCTAGTCAGAAGATGAGGTGCTGTTCCTCCATTTGGAGTTGGGCTCCCTCCTCCATCCCCACCCCCTTTCCGTTTCTTCCCCCTTCCTTTTGTTTTTTCCAATAATTTATATAGATTTTTGTTTTTCCTCCTATTTCCATTATTTTTAAATCTTGTTTGCCCTTCTAGTCAATCCAACCCACCCCCACAGGAGCTTTAACTTGAGTGCCCTGGCATCCATTCTCAATTAGCACATTCGTTTAGATAATATCACCACCTTCAACACTTCTTTTGTCCTTTGTCTGGGACATCTTTTGATTATCTGCTCCTATCACTGTTTGCTTGTCCCTACAACCACACCACCCCACCCCCATTTCTTTCCCCCATCCCCCCGCCCCCTACCTCCCGCCTTAAACCAGCTTATATTTCACCCCTCTTCTAATATTCAATCAGTTGTGCTGAGGGGTGATGAGGACCCAAAAAGTCAACTCTTTTATTTTCCGCCGATGCTGCCAGACCTGCTGAGTTTTTCCACGTTATTCTTTTTTTGTTTTGGATTTCCAGCATCCACAGTATATTGTTTTTATATCTACATGATATTCTGTGTATATCTGCCCAGTAGTTATCAGACATTTTGATTGCAATGCAATCTGATATTGTTAGTGTATGGCATAAACGCCAGTGTCAGATGATTACTGTCTGTGAGGAAATATTTTAGCTGCGGTTTGATCTTCCTGGAAGTATTAATCTGTTCCTCACATTCATGTCTTGCCTTGGTGATGAACGTTATATGTAATTAATGGACAAGCACGTTAAAACTCAATGATCAAATGAATTAGCCGAAGAAAGGCTCTATGACACAAATCAATGAATCAAACTGTTTACCTGATGATTGAAGAAGTTCTTCAAGTTCTTTTCAGAACAATAAAGGGAAAATTAGTGCAAAATTAACAGAGTTCGACGCAAACATTAAAATGCAATTTCTCCATTGCACAGGAAATTAATTTAATTAATTTTCCTCGCGAATCACATCCTGCATGGTTGGATAATCATTGGCTCGGCTCCTAAATTAAAAATATATTGAATATCCATTATATGGAAGGACTGCGTAAAGAAATACATTAACTGCCACTTATCAGTGCTTGCTTTACATGGCATAGCCTGCTTCTGCTGGGCAGGTTTATAGAAGACAAATATCTAATGTGTGGGCAAGAGCAGAGAGCGAGATTAGATGTGGTAAATAGGAAATCACAGAACACAGGAGGTTGGAGAAGTCGGGGAATGACGAGCATAAGCGCGTAATGGCAGCAGGGCCACAAGGAAGCAATGAGGGGGAAGGATATCTAGGGAGAAATTGGTTATTCAGGATATAATTCTTACACATTATATTGGTGTCTGATTAGTTGGTCAATGATATGGCTGAGAACGGATAGTAGAGACCAGGAGTGGAATCTTCAGAATCCCAGAGGTCCGTGAACAATAGTTCAGTAAACTGTGCTCTATTACGGAAACCAAACATAACACATATAGCATTTGGCCAGAATTAGGCAGACGAATGGGCTTATGTTGTCATTAGAAATGAGGTAAAATGAACAACATCACATCCATCACCGTTAGGCATGCTGCCCAATATTAAGACATTAGACTTCAGATGAACTGACTAACTGAACTAACTATGGGAACAGGCGTCAAAATTGCATCCAGTAAGTTAGCGTCTCCATGGGGATTGCCCATTTCAGAATCTAAATTTATGATAACATTTCCGAATTTGCTTTGCTCATCAGCGCAGCATGGCTGCTATCAACTGGAAAGGCTCTTGGGAATTCTGCCCAAAATCAAGTTCGATTAAATCAATAATTTGAAGCACCCTGGAGTTTTGAGTAACGGGTGCCTACAACAAAGCACATTTTGCATGAATTCCCTCGATGTAACTACTCCTTAAGAGGTAGTAACTTGATCACATTCATATGCATGCGCTTAAAATTTCAAACTTTTTAGATGCGGAAATTTTAGGATGGTCAGTCATCAACCTGACTGCTTATTTTCCAATGAGTGTCACCCATTATCACTCAGCCCTCAAGTTTCTGAGTTTGCACAGCTGTCACCTCCTCTGCTATTTGGTGTAATCGTGGATACAAAATTCATTTCAAATAAAGCTCATGTGTTTGACTTCATGATTTCCAAATATTTAATTCCCATCATCAGAGATTTAGAACCTTCCATTGACTAACGTCATGTGCAACTAAGTAGAAATTATTCATTGTTTTTATGATTCATTGTATTGCTCAGAAAGCATTAATGATTCCAAAATTGGGCAGGTTGAAAGAAATAATTAGAATTTTTAGTCTTTTGCATGACAGTGAGGACCTCAGAGCGTTTTGCAGCTGTTCAAGTACATTTCATGTGACCTAACAGTTATGCTGCATGAAAAAAATAAATGACGACAGATTTGGCCACGCAAGAAGAAACTTGCACAAACAGTACTTTGATAGCGAAATCATAAACTGTTTGTGTTGCTGTTCTCCTTTCAATTCGTTGCCCTCCCCAGCAATCGGGGCACAGCCTGGCAGGCTGTCCTGCCATCTGCAGGTTGCGAGGCCCCCAACGGATGGTTCACTACCCGAGACCCTCATAGATTCAGCATAGAGGGTGCCTCAAAATGTAATCCCCAGCAATAAAAGGTTAAGGTATTTCCAGGAATCCGAGACCACCTGTATTTTCTGCGGCCTCCAGGACTCCACGTCCCAGGTTTACAATTGTTTACGAGGTTATCATTTTTATCATCATTTGTAGGCTACCCTTCAGTTGTTGGACCGAGTGCCGCCCCATAGGCTGCCGATGTTTGTCTTCCTGGTATGAAGCTGCATGGGAAGGTCACATGACCTCCTGGCGGGTCTGCTCCTGCCCCTGATCAGGGTGGCCGATATCAGGTACCAGGTTGCAGCCAATGAAGCCATTGGTTGTTCCAGGTTATCTGCTCCTATTCTGAATGCATTCAGACCTGGGTATTTTTTCTTAGTAACACTTGTGGAACATTCCACAACCAGTGGTTGCCATCGGGACTGCCTTGGATTCCCACTACCGGGGTGCACTATAATTTAATTTGCTAAGTTTCCTTACAAGATTTATCTTTATTCTTTCATTGCCCATTTAATTAGTTAATCAGTTTATATTTTCATTTTGAATTCAAAAAGAGTCATGCAGTCTGTTTTGTGATTTTGATTAAATGGAATTCTATTGGCCAAGGTTTTATGGATATTTCAATGCTTCTTTCAAATAGTGTCAGCTAATGTTTGAAATCCAACTGAGAAGGCAGATGTGGCATCGGTTTAACACCTCATCCCATAGACAGTGTGTCCGTCATTCCAGCACGTTCTCAGTACTGTACTTGTTTAAGAGCAGCAATTGTTTGTTACCTTTTTTACGCTCAACCAGAAGTGGGAATGGGACCAATAACCTTGTGAGTTACCGAGAAAATGATAACAACTGACAGACGGATGACATGTTACATATTGCAACATTTTAAATAGTAGTGCTTGATTCTGTTTTCTTAACTGAAAAATATGCATTCACACAATGATATGCAGTCATCTATCTGCTAGTAACTACATTCTAACAAAATGAAGCATTTTTTGTGCTCAATGCAAACTTTGCATCCTGTATTTAACTGTTGTGACTAATAAAATAACTGGTGTTTGAAAATCCATTTCTATATAGTATGCAATTTCTCTATGGGGGAATTAGCTCGGGTGATTTCACGAATAAAAATAAACAATGATGACATGAAAACTTGATCATAAGTTTTTCAGTGATAACTCGCCAAAATTGAATATGCCATATTATTTAAAACAAAAGCAGAAGCAGAAATATCTGGAAAAACTCAGCAGGTCTGGCAGCATCGGCGGTAAAAAGCGCAGTTGGCGATTCGAGTCCTCATGACCCTTCAAACAGAACTAAGTAAAAATAGGAAATGGGTGATATATGAGCTGGTTTCGGGGGGGGGGGCGGGGGGTTGGGGGGGTTGGGTTGGGTTTGTTAGGACAAGCAGTCAGTGATAGGTGGAGATAAGCAAAATATGTCACAGACAAAAGAACAAAGAGATGTTGAATGTGGTGGTATTATCTAAAGGAATGTGCTCATTAAGAGTAGAGAGCAGGACAGGTAAGGTACAGATAGCTCTAGTGGGGGTTGGGTGAAATAATACATAAAGGGCATAAAAGGTAGCGATAAACAATGGGTGGAATTACTTTTAAAGTAATGGATATAGGCGGGAAAAGAAAAATCTATATACATTATTGGAAGAAACAAAAAGGAGGGGGAAGAAACGGAAAGAGGTTGGGGATGGAAGTTAGACTTCAAGATCTAAAATTGTTGAAACCAATATTCAGTGTGGAAGACTGTAAAGTACCTAATCGGAAGATGAGGTGCTGTTCCTCCAGTTTGCTTTGAGCTTCAGTGGAACAATGCAGCAAGCCAAGGACAGACAAGTGGGCATGAGAGCAGGATGGAGTGTTGAAATGCCAAGGGACAGGGAAGTCTGGGTAATGTCTGCGGACAGACTGACTGTGTTCTTCAAAGCTGTCACACAGTCTGTGCTTGGTCCCTGCAATGTAGAGGAAAGCCCATGTTATTTGGCGCTGACCCCTAAACTATGTTAATAGTGTGTGAACTATTTACCTAAAAGCTCAATTTATATATGAATCAATTAATGTATAGTGCATTGAGGATCAGTGTTTTTATAATGTGAGAACGGAGAAGGCAAGACATTTGCCATTTTTCATTATAAAAAGCCTTCGTTCTGTAAACAGCAAAGACAGAAATGTAAAGCAGGCATATGGGTGAGAGGAACAATTGTTTGAGGTTTCAAACAAAAGCGATGAAAATACTATATATATATATTTATATAGCAAGGGATGTCAATGCCTACTTGGAACTACTGCAAGGGATTTGATTCAAAATTGAGCAACCTATGCTGCATTTGTTCGTAGTCTTGGTCAGTTCACTTCGATATTATGGCCCTTACTTCTCCATTAATCAGTTGGCCTATATTTTCTTTTCATTTGGGCCGGGTCTGATTACTTATCAATCCTGCCTTGGATTCGTTTCCAAATAATGCAGAATTTGTTATGCGAGGATTTCCAATCGATAAGTGATTTCATTTGTGTTAGGAGAATCCGGAACCAGTTGCATACTCTCTCTCTCTTTTCTCTCGCTGTTTCTATCCATCCACCTGTCTCTCTTACTTTCACTTCATTAAACAACTTTTGAGTGGCGAAATACATATCAAGAACATGATATCCTCATCATTAATTAATGATCTTACATGTAAAGGAATCAGCCAATTGATTGAAGAAAGATTTGTATTCAGCTAAGCCTCATTAGTCCTTCATTTGTTACTACCTACTTTTCCAAATGTAGGCTTAATTTTCTGCAACAGTGCCAATGTTACCGACTTTTGAATGACTGGCATATAGTTGTCGGATTTATCATCATAGTAAACATTTAAAAACGGTGTATCATTTCCAACGTACCAGTCATTTGAAATCACCTTCAAAACTGTGGCAAATTCAATGAATGCCCAGAAACATCCAGAATTTTGATCCTGCATTCTCTCAGCCAACCATAGACGTGTCCCAACCAAATCAGACAACGTTTCTTTTGCGGGAACTGGAAACCATTTAACTGTATCGCATGTATTGACTTTATCTTATACAATAATACTTCCTATTCCAGATTGGCTGGTCTGTTGGAATTATCCTCTTCTCCAATCAACGTGCATGCAATGTAACTTGAATACCTTTCCCAAGTTGATTTGCGTTTAAGTCATTAATAATCTCCTGTCTTACGTTCACTCACTTTTTGCTGGTGTTATTAGTTCTGCTGCTGTTCGTAGCTAATCGTACCAAGCCGATCTACTGTCCTAGATATCACACTCGTCTGAGCTGCATCATCCTTACAACTGCCCTGGAACTTTCCAGCAAAAGCTTCCTGACGTCCGTTATAGACAAAGAAATGCCCTCCCCTCTCCCCGCTGCCCTCCACTTTGTCTTCTGTAAGAGATCTCTGTCGCTTTTCAACATTGAGAAAATTGCCTAAATAGTTCCATTTTATTTTTTTGGATGTTGATTGCGGATTTTTGGAAGGTTTTCTTTATCTGTTCCAATATCAAGCACATTTTCGTTTGCCTGTTTAAGATATGCTCCGGTTATTTCGAATGCTATTCTGCTTCTTATTTGTACTGTCATTTTGGGATGTCTCTGGAAATTACTTTAAACCGCTCAGCGTCGTGATATTATATTTGAGATAATTCATTTTCTTTCTAGCTCGGTGTCCCTTTTGTATCTTGGTTTCCCGAGGTTTGAGGTTTTAAACTGATGAGAAAGTTTGCACCACATTACGGAACAATCTCATCTTTAAAATCTTCGAATGCAATATTTGATCTATATCTTCCAAAATTATGATTCGAGTCGAACTGATCCTCCTTATCAAGGCCAAATGCTAAATTAGAAGATGCTGATGTATGAGGATCAACACTCTCTAATATTGCACTAGTTACTGTAAAATTTCTTTCGTTATCACTTTTTCGAATTTACGTGCTTTCAGGTGTCTCTCCACTAAATTATATCAGCTATGCATTTGGTCATTTAGGAACACATCTAACGTTTTGCGTACCCACAATAATAAATAGGACAATGTCCAGTTCAAAAAAAAGCAACGAGTTTCAACGGGTAGTTACCTAACTCGGAAAATTTGGTGACTGAGAGAGTTGTATTTTACAGAACATGCAGCGCCCCAGAAAGGAGCCCAAATACAGTAAAATCTCAGAGCTGAAATCAGGAAGCAGTATTTCACTAAGCATTTAGGGCATTTATTGGCGAATTTAAGGCTTTCGGTATTCTGTTTTCCAGAACTGGGCTAGTACTTAAATTTGAACAGGAAAGTACAAGCAACGCAATACATTTATGCCACAAGTATTTAAACAGCCTAATATAAGTACAAAACACCATTCAATAAATTCTCTAATTAATTGAATGGCTAGCATAATGCAAGTCAAGTATAAGGCAGAACCGCGTATGATCCCCTATTTCAGAATTGGGGAGTAAGTGAACAACAAGATAGAATCAAACAAAGACGACCACGGAAGATGACTTCATGTCGAATCTCTCTGGCTCGGGGTTAGTCAGCTGGTGTGCAAATCGTGCTGACACAGAAACATACAGTTGCAATGGACATTTTTGGATAGTGGTATCTAGGACATACATTGAAAAAAAAAGCCTCACGGGTGAAGAACAGTTTAATGAAAAAAAATAGTTGGAAAAATGTATAGTATCACGGAGCTAGCCGGTAGTTTATTTAATTCAATTTTTCAGTATTTATCCAAGGGATGGGTGGGGTGGAGTGGTGTGTTCGTTGCAAAACATGTCCATGGAATATTTGATCAAGTAACTTAACAAAAGAATAAAACAATACGGAATCAGAAATTTAATTACAAATATTCAACATTAATTTCAAAATGTAATATATTGCGTGAGCTACTTAATTTGAATTTTTGAGGTGGTCACAGGGACAGATGTAAATGATAATGCAGACATTGTAATTTACCTTGATTTTAACAGGGCCTTTGATAAATTACAACTTAATAAATTAATGAGCAATTTTGGAAAATTTGAAGCTGGGAAAATATGTGAATATCGATTGTTAGCTGGCCTCAAAACAGAAAATTCGATTTTGAATAAAGGGTGGTTCCTCAGATTGATATAAGATTGGAAGAGGGATGCCACAATGATAAATGCTGGGACAACTGATACTCAGAATTTACGTTAACGAAATCTTGCTCGTTGAACTAGTCAATACCAATGAGAACTATGAAAAGAGAGGAAATATATAAACTTGTACAATGAGAAAATAAGTGGCAAATTCAGTACAACATAGATAACTGCGGGGTAATAAATTTTGGCGATTGGAACGAAAAGATGTCTTATACTTGGTAATTGCATGTCCAGATGGGTTAGAAATAAATAAACTTACATTGAAGTACGAATATACAGATCACTAATAGCTGTGCCAAAGCTGAACTAAACATCCTGCTATTTATTATAGTGGGTATATTCACAACAAGCGCATAACATAAGAGAAACATAAGTGCAATCTAGAGAAGTTAAGCTGTCCTTGCATCAATACTTGGTAATGCCACATTTATAGCACTGCGTGCAGTCCTGATGTTCATTATATGTAACAAATTAAAAAAAATACACAGAGGTATGGTGACAGATGGGAGGTCACACACATTTACAATGGTGACGTCAGACAACAAATTTTAGTATACATCTCAGAAAATGCCAGAATGAGAAGTCAAGCAAATATTCGCTGCAGGGTGCCAGTTTAAGTTTTGTCCCATTCTGAATAAAATGATCAACATCACATCATTCTTGTCTTCCTTGCCTAGATCTAATTATTGTCTTGTGTAGCCTGGATTATGCAGTTTCCAATTTCAAAGTGAAAAAAATATGATCTCCTCAATTGCCATTACAGCAAGTTTTATTTTGGTTCATTGTGCCTGGAGCTCCGGAATATATTTTACGGAGCTTCAATCATTCACACAGTCGCAATTGAAACAATCTTCACTTGCCTCACATTTCCTCCCTATATGATCCATTCAACTCAGTTCACAAACTATGTATTCTTTCATGCCATTCGTCCCTTTCTGTCCTCTCTGCCCTTTTCATTGTCCGCTCTAATATTTGGAACCGGTGTGCACACACCAATCATCCCAGTTGAATCTCTCCAACGAATCATTAAGTAAACTTCCCGAGGAGTCATGTGTCCCAGGACCTTCGAATGGGAAACTAGCCCAATTTAAATTACCCTGTTCCCCCAGAATTATCGTTAGGAACCCCGAAAGAAGATGTAAACAGCCCCCCATCCACTGTTCCAATTGTTGTTAATGTACGCCATAGTAAGTAGAGAAATATGATATTAGAAGGGCTGAATGGGACGCTGAAGAGATCGTGCAACAGGAATACCTATCTATCCTTTGATTGCTTGATGAACTTTTGGGGAATGCATTTTAAACCTCATAATGGATGCAACCCAATCCCACGGCTGCACTTTGCTTGTGTAAGTGAGCAAGTACCCAGCAAATTGGGCAGGGGATCTACCCGTTCGTAATGCTGTAGAGTACCATAAGAGGCGGAGAAGATGGAAACAGAAAGATACCTAATGTGGCCGGAGCAAAGAAAGAACGTGATAAGTTGCAATGAATGCAGTGTAGGGCTGTGAAGGCACACAGCGCGGTACTTAATGTGTATGCAATTATGGTGGAGAAAGGAACAAGAGCAGGTAACGTGGAGGCATGGAGGTAATGGGGATCTAATTCTGAAAGATACAAGATTATTTGCTAAGTGTTCCCATATACACGTTGTTCAGGAAAGGTGACGAGCAAATGAAGCAGAATGGGTTCTGCTGAATTGCTGTCTCATACTGAATGAATGTTGTCACCTTAACATGAGCTGGGATGGGATAGTGTAACGAGCTCAACTATTTTCAAGATAACTTTCCAGGTGATATATTGTTATGAGGACAGAAGCACAGCTATATCTAGAGCTCGTGAACGAGGTGGGAGAAATTCCTGAGGTGGTGCTAGCAATCATTTAGTGGACAGGGCAATCCAGATTTAAAACAAAAGTCAATGTAGAGTGCTCGATATCATTGGGGTGAAGTTGAAGCATACATTAGTATATTTCAATCAAGCTATTGCAGGCCACATCTTAACGCAGCAATGCACTGACTTTGAAGATGGAATGGTTCGGAATTATTCGAACTACATTACCACAATAGAGATAAGTACGTGGCGTTGTGGGGGTTCTGGGCAGACTAAACTGGGAGGGACAGTTCTCTTTGGCATCCCGTTTCTGAACTGGATGGAATTAAATTATTTTGAAAGGCTTAGAATCAAAAGCGACCTGAAGAAGCATGGTATGCAATGATTGGTTAGCATATGCCATACAGGGCTTAACTGGATGATGGTGGCAGATTTGGTAATGAGTTCCACAATTGGACTGTATAATTATCTAGAGAAGAAAGGACTACAAGGTGATGTGGAATCCATTTCTGATTGAAAGTAAAGAAGCCTCAACTCCTCTCCTGTATGTTCATCTATGATTCTGCAATTCTGTTAAAAGAAACATCTATACTTACAAACATGTAAAATAGCGAGAAATAAATTACAACCATCCCTCTTTCTCCGTATTAATTTCCTGCAGCACCACTGAAATTCTACTGGTCAGACCCGAAATGCATTCGTTCTGCTTCTATTGTTGTCCATATGCATCACAGAATCTTCGTTCCCAACAACACCACCGTTGCCACCCCTTCACTCCAACAGATTGTCATCCTTTTATAAATACTCATATCTGATAGCAGGGAGCCAGAACGTTATGTGGCACTCACATTAGAAGCTACCCTATTCACCTTCCTGTTTATCGAATCACAGATGAAAGCTGCATTTCTCATTTTAGTCAACGTGCCCATTAATTTAATCACAAGGTATTTCAGTGCCCCCAGTTGAAATCATGATTGTCTACTGTACGTAGAATGACCAGAAAATTGTAATTAATGGTTATATTAATTAGGTAATGGCCAAAATGTTTTGTTACACGTTGCATGGTTAGTACTCACAACTACAGGCCTACAAGGAAGAAAGTCTTTAGTGCAACATTACCTGTTACGGTCTTGGTCGGTTTTTCACCTTTAACAGAAAATGGAGGATTAGCATTAATATACTGTAAGGGGAAATGAACAGCTTAAGGCATGGAGTGCTTTTAGAAACGCATCAAAAACTTGGAAAACAACAGATAGCTTTTATTTTGAAGTGATGAACGCAAACTATTGCAGATGTTGGAAATCTGAAGAAGAGTCAAATGCACTCGGAACGTTAACTCCACAGATGCTGCAGAACGGCTGAAGTTTTCCAGAATTTTATTTTATTTTAACCAGTAGGCACTGTTTTAATGCTAGGAAGCAGGGCTAATAATTTCTTCACCTGCCTCAAGTAATGCTACGAGGGGATTTAAAATGGTTTCATTGGTTTTGGTAACAGAATGACATTGAAGAGGCAGCGCCTGTTAATTACTTGAGAAAAAAAATATGACTGTGGGAATCAATTACGGCTTTCCAATGGATGGCCTTCTAGCATCTGATTGAAAGATCAATGCATTGCTCGCTTTGTACTGCCATTGGGAATGCAATGTCGCCATAAGCTTGTTTATAATAGCTAGAAACAGTTAAATCCTAACTTTGTTTTGAATACTTGTAACGGAAGCATGGCTTAATGAAACATTGCATGCATTATTTCAGGCACTGGTGGAAAATGCAAGGGTCATTAACAGGATTTCAGAATTTTTAGCTGTGGTCAATTGCTCATATTTCATCCTCTGATGTACTTCATCTCAAAAATATCAAAAACAGCATTGAAGTATTGTACAACCGTTTTGGTATTTTTAATGATTGTTTTTTTAAGCCATGTTTAATCCAGATTTAAAAATAAAATGTGATAACGAAGCAAATATATCCTGAGTATTTAAGAATGACAAATGGATTGATACGGTTGGCAAAGGGATGATTTTTCTACTTGTCATGGAGAGCAAACTGAAGGACATCAATAAAGAAATGTTCAATAATATACCTAACGGTGAATTCTGAAGAAATTTAGCAACACCGCAGACATTTAGAATGTGTAACTGGATGTGAGTCTTCCATTGAAGAGTCATACAGACTCAAAACATTAACGGTGTTCCTCTCTGCAGGTGCTGTCAGATCAGTTATTTCTGTTTTGATCTTCCCATCCTTGCTGAATATGATGTATGCAATGCATTGCCTCTGAATCAGCTGCAGCAAGGGGAGTATATCGGTGGAACATGAGCATACAGAAGTTGATAGAAAAGGAACAGTTCAGGCTCATACGGTAAATGACTTTATGACAATATGCACATGAGGGACACATGAACCGAAGGTTCTGTTGAGTATAATTTTCCATACAATATTTCGAGAGGCTCAAGTGCTGCATAATTACATGCAAGGCCCTGGTGAACTGAAAAACAGGTTTCCTTTCTTTAATTCGCACATATTTCATTGCATGAGCTCATGCAGGAATCAAAAATAGTTTTTAATCATTTTTTTGGAACTGGGGGAAGCATAATTTTGGAGTAACACATGAGATGTTTGCAACCCATTTACTTTAACTTTCTTGCCAACACAAAACCACTAGTGGCTTGCCAGGTGCATTATATTGTATGTAATCAAAGAAGCAATTCGCAATTAGGGACATATACTTACATGCAAAAAACGCTTTTACTGTTAATGAAATGGAAGGTGGGCACCTTTACCTTTGTCGAACTTATCTAGCTTGTCTTCTAAATCATAACAAAAATATGACTTTGTCAAATGAGTATCATAGCAGGCCTTGGAAAATTCACATTGTATTCCACCTGACATGGAATCAATCTACACCTGTATCAACCTAGTGTTAAATCATATTTGACCACAGGGGCCTGAATCGTCGTGTCAGCCGCATTTTGGATGCCTTCATACATTTCCCACAACAGTCACGACTGCACAATTCTTCTGGGGTCTTCCCATCCTAGTTGAATATGAAATATGCTAAGCAGCACTTCTGCATTGGTGCAGCAGGAGGAGTAGATCGGTGCAACAGGAACTTACACCTCGTTATTTACAGAATTAGCTATAGCTTTGGACTACATAGTTATCTGTCCAGCCTTTTTAATGAATGATGTATATGTGCATGGTTGAGGGAATGGGTGAGCAGATTGATGAATGAGTGTGAAAATGCTAGAGTGTGTTAAAGGTCCAATGGACAGTTGGATGAATGTGTAGGTGGAAAGAACGGTTCAGTATGGTCAGCAGATGGGTTGGTGAGTGAACAGTTGGGTAGATGGGCCAGGTGGCTAGGTGGGGCATGTCGTTAAGTGGGTGCATTTGCAGTTAAATATGTCGGTGAAGTTCTTAGGTGGGTGAGGGGCTAAAGTTAGTCGGTTGATGATTGTTGATGGAGAGGAGGTGGGTAGGTGGCTGAGGTGGCTTAGTGAGTGATGTGCTTGAGGAATGTACGCGATCGCTGGCTAGGTGTTTCAGTGCTTTGTATAGAAGGACGGATGGTTGTTCAAGAGGTTTCTTGGTCTGGTTGTGGGTATAGTCAGCTGCTCGGTAAAGACCTGGGCTCGGTCACATAGATTGTCTGATAGCAGGAAGTGGGCAGTTGTGACTGCTCCGGGAAAAGTTAAGTAGTCGGTGTCCAGTCCTTTGGGCCTGGGTGGTAGTCGACTCGCGGGTTTGTGGGGTGGGGCAGTAGGGCTTTTGGCGGGGTTTTCGGAGGTTGGGAATGCCTTTTCCGGTCAGAGGAGTAGTCGTATGGTCGGGGGCCGACTTCTGGTTGGGGGCATGGGGTGGCCGGATAATACCCGGAAGTCAGGCAGTCAGGGAGGACGGATCGTGTGTCGGTTACATAATCACCTAGGTATGCTGGATCAGCTTTTGAAATGTATATATTCCCGGGATAACTACAATTTTAAGTTGCGTGAATCTAACCTAAATCTCCGAATCTAGCTCAGAGTGAGACACATGTGCTCATGGTCCGGACAGTTGGGAATTCCCCACCCGAAACTTCAACTTCCCAGGCAACTCCTTTGCTGGTCAATGCATCAGTAGTTTTTCAGGGCATAGGCACAGTTCTTCTGCCGCACGTCAAATCTCTGATGATTCAGAGACGGAACATTTTGGGTCAGTTTTTCTTTGTTCACGCACTTTAAAATAGCTTCCGTTTTCCAATGCCTATCTACCCTGAAAATATGAATTAATGCAGATTATCCAACGTTGGTGCTGATGATAACTTGTGGAAAATTACCAATTTTCAACAGATGCAGAAAATGCAATGAAATAATCTACAATCTTCTAAGCAACTTATTTGGACTGATGTATAAAGGGATGTGAATTATAAACAGAGAACTTACGCTTAAATTGCATGGACATACTTAACATTTCTGGCCTATATATTTGCAAACAATAGTACCGGTGTTGACACAAAAACGAATTGCATGAATGGCACCATAGCTGAGATTCTATAAATACTGGAAAAGGAAGAGGCGACGGTACTTCAAGATTACCTGCTTTTAGAGAAAATGTAGGGGAGAAACCTGATAATAGTATTGCAAACGATGAACTATAATGTTGAGCAGGCGTTTAGTAGATGTTTCCACTTGTGCAGACTCCAAAATTAGAGGAAAAATACTGCTATGTCTCCGCACCTCGCATATTGAATCATGTTAGTAATGCAAGACAAACAACATAATTGCTCAGAGTGTGTTTAGAATTTATCATTCCTACGTGATGGATATACCTGAACAACTTAGACACATTGACAGAGAATATCATTAACTAAGTGCATGGAAAATACATGTAATGGTGCATTTATAGAGGCGAGGATTGGTTTAAGTAGGATAAGTCTTGTGCAAAGCCTAAACACTGAACCAGATCCATTGGCACTAAGTTAAAACGTTTGGTGCTATAAATTGAATTGAATAATATGACGTGAATAACGTGATTTCTCACTTGCTTCTTTAATTTGCTTCTTCAGTTCTTCTATTTCTGAAGAAGGAAACAATAATAGTTTGGTATTTTCAGTGTGGATGAATGTTCAATCTGAAATATTGAGAGCTTAAACTAATTTGTTAATATCTCTTACAATTGTTACGAATGTTCATTTAGGCCTAATGCATATAGTCGTGTAGCAGTGATGCTAATGGACTGGTAGTCAGAGAAAAACTAAAAAGACACAATTAATTAGCTGATCTATTTCAATGCAATCAACTAATTGAAATAAACTATTGAAAAGTAATCTCGCAATGGTGCCCATGAATACCATCGATTCTCATAACGAATTACTTAATTGACTAATTAATATTAAGAACGGAAAAGTAATTTCAGTAATGGTATCCATCAATTATAATCGATTCTTTTACAAACTATCTGGCTCAGTTTGCCTATTATGGAAGGAAGTGTCCCCAAGTCTATTAGGAATGGACTCCAATCATCGGCTTTGGCGCCGATGCCCACATACCATGAAATAATGCAAAGAAGTTAAAACAGATAATATGGGATAGTACCGCTAACCAGTTCCATACTTCTTGATAATTTAAGAAAAATAACGAGCAACAGAGAAAATATGATTTGCATAAAATGTATTAAGTAACATTAACACAAATGAGGTAGCTCTTTGGTGTGTACCAACTAAGTAAATAATCATTTATATTTTAATTTTGCATCTGTTAATTCATTTAATAGTCTGATGTAAACATATTACATCCATTAGATTCTGTGGAGTGGGTTTTCTGTTAAATTTAGAAATTCCAGTTTTGTTCCAGTGTCTCAAACTACGACATGCACAGCAAATGAGTTGAGCTGGAAAAAGATCTTGTGCCTAGCTTTGGAGTTTGAGCAGCTGCTGGAATAATTGTGATTCAACCACGTGTCTGAGCGGTTCGTGGATCGCACATTTCTATAGGTTTTCAGACCGTATCTTAACAAAATCGAGGCTGCAGGGAATACTTGATCAGAATACGGCCAAGAACGAGCAGGAAGCTAGCATAGTTGTATGTTGAGGTCATGTCACTCGTCAATGTGTATCCCCTTCTGTATACTGGTCAGAGCGATGGTTCATCTGAGGGTTCCTGTTAGAGTGAAGCCTACAAAACCATGGGTAGCTCAGCGAGACAGGTGGCTGCAGGAAAAATGGGAAAGCTATAGTTACAGGCCAAACTGGTCAGACTTTTCTATGCTGCATAACTGCTTCACGGATGGTATTTGTCCAATTTAAGGATTGCCTGTCACACTTACAAGCAGCAAAAACCACATTTAGATTCCTCATGACTACCAACGCCATCAGTCGAATAAGCGATGAACTGCTGCAGGCGGACTTTAGGAGTGGGAAATTATAAAGGAGCCTCACATGTAGCATCTCTAAGGTAATATGCAGATTACAGCTGGTGCCACATGATCGTTAATATAGCATCAGGAGGATTGTGCCAATGAAATCATGGCTGGAAAGATGGTGCAGTAAACAGGGCTATTATATTCTTGGAATTTGGTTTCTGGGTGTAGAGGGACCTGTACATTCCTGTATGCACGTGATATATAGGAGCTTGTTTAAGAATTGAGAGGATGTACAAAACCGTTATGTAACAATAGAAAGGAAAAACATGTTTTGCAAATTGCTCAGAGGGGCAGAGAATGCGGGATTTATAAAAAATACTTGTTTTAAGCATTTAAGTGAACCCAGCATAAGAGGCAATGTAATAATATCTCAAAGAACTTTACAGGGTATCCGTGTGAACTCACAGATCATGTTAAAAATCTGCAGGAGAAGGCGGAGGGCAGGGAGGTTGACATCGCCGTGCTGTTTTTTTCATTCATGGAATGTGAGATTCACTGGCTAAGTCAGCATTTATAGTCCATCCCTAACTGTCCTTTTTCAGGGTATACTTAAGTGATTCTTAAGGTACGGGCATTGTCGTGGGTCTGGAGTCACATATAGGCCAGGTAATTATTGCAAATTTCCTTCCCTATAGGACATTAGTGAAAAAAGATAGGTTTTCATGGTAATCGATAATATTTTAATTGTCATCATTACTTTTAATCATTTTAACACTTCTAATTTCAGATTATTTTTAATGAATTCAAATTCCACCATTCGCAGTGGTGGGATTTGAAGCCGATTCCCCAGAGCATGACACTGGGTCCCTGGAATTTCACTCCAGTGGCAAAGCCAACGTCTCCTCACAGTGATCACAGAGAACTGGTTCAGTAAGGGGAGAGCTGAGTACTAAATGTTCCTAGATCCAAGGCGTTTTTCAAATGGGGGTAAATTAATGTAGCAGGAGACTTCGGAGAATCATAAAAGAGAATTTGGTCTTACTGCACAGTGAGTCAGAGAGGAAGATAAACAGGCAGAGTTATGGAAACATGCCATAAAGGGGTCAAGGACATATTCAATTTGGTGCGAGCTGAACAAAATAAATCATGATGGCGTTATACTACTGAGAGTACACAACAACTGGGAAAGTTATAGAATAACAACTGAAATGAAATGGCAAACAAGGTGCAGCTTTCTAAACTGAATGCAGGCTTGGAGTATGGTGAGTGGAGGAACTTGATTTGAATCTTTTTTTTCTTCTCTTCAACGCAAATCCATTCTGCAGTTAGCAGTTAGTAGAAAGTACAGTTTAAGCAGGCTAAGATTTGTTACAGCAAAAAAAAATAATCTTTTTGAAAGTGCACATAACCAATTACTTCGAGAGCGGATTTAGCTGGCATCACTTTTGATGATCTGTTATCACAATCTTCCTGTTTCATGCTCGGATTCCAAAAGTGTGAGCACATCTCGCCCACGGGCCGCTCCTTTCACATTTCGAATGATGGGTCGATTGCTATCATCCCTAAAATCCACACGGACCAGAGCACACTGTCCCTGGTGTACCATCCTTCCAAGGACTTGAGTAACCATGACAGTTTGACTGCCTGAGCCCGTGGGCCCTTCATGATGGCAGAAACGGTGGAAAAAGTCTATTTCAAATCTCTATGAACAGTCTCAAAGCTGATACGATTTGAGTTTCTTTCTCTGAAAGCTTAATCCAAGTCTCTGGCTTCCTAGGTCAGTGCCCTATCCACAATGCTGCTGATGAGTCTAAAGACAGGATCTGCCACAGTGCAGTACCTGCTCGTGCAGTGCACAGTGAAACATCAGCCTGGATGCTGGACTCGAGACACTGCAGTGGGACTGGAAACCACAACCATCACACTGTGAGTTAAGGGTGCTGCTACTAACAGAACCACAGCAGTGAGCTCAGTGGTTAATTAATTCATTTGTTTAATTTGCTTGCACTGGCCCCTTTCATTTGGCTATAAATACAGGTTCCTTTAGTGAATGTCATGCAAATGGAATGTAGCTGTGTAAACGGGGTGCAGACTTGATGATTAGAAAGTGGGGAAGTTCGGCATAAGGGAAGAGGAGGTGGTGTTAATTTTTTCTACCCTTCTCACCTGATAGCAATTGGTTCTTTTCTTACTATTGGTAAGGGAGCTAACTGCTTGGTGAGTATCTGGTGACTGGTTAAGGTCTATTTCATCGTAAGCCCTAAAATAATACATTCATTGTTGGTAAAGTTAAGAAAATTTCTAAAATTAACGCTAATAATCGAATAATATATTTAAATAATTCATTAAATCACATGGAGGATGGCAGGACAGGTGATGTGTCTTGGCCGTGGGATTTGGAAGCTCCTGGGAAAAATTGTGACTCTGGACAAAGATGTCTGCAGTTATCGTTTGTCGCTTGGGAAACTTCAGCTAACTATCATTCAGCTGGAGCCTGAGCTGCAGAATCTGTGACACATCAAAGAGTTTGGAAGTTACCTAGCTTTTCTGTGCCAAGAAGCAGTTACACAACTTAGGTTAGCTTGTTCTGATTTAGTCAGTGGTTAGGAACAGGTAGGTGTAACAGCGAGTGCAGTAGCTAAGGGGACCCAGAGGTCGAGAGCTCAGGAGAGTTGTCCTCTGCAATTGTCCGATATGTTAAATGACCTTTCTGCTGGCATGTTTGAAAACGGGGCTGTAGGGCAAATTTAATAACTGACCATTTTATCATGTGGCAGGAAGCTATTCCATTTGTGAGAAAAAACTAAATAATTTAGTGGTTGGCCGGGACATATAACATAGTGAAGGAGATTGATACTTTTCTCTGCAGCTAAGAGCAAGATTCCAGATGGCAGCAGTTGCTGCCCAATCCTGGATTTCGGACATCAGCAGAGGGCAGTGGAGGAACTTGCAGTGGGAGGGGGAGGATATTATTACCGTGGTCCATGTGTTACCAAAGACATAGATAGAAGTGGGAAAGAGGTTCTGCACAGAGAGTATTTGGAGCTAGGTACGGAATTGAAAATGAGAACCTCAAATGTTATCCTCTCTATGTTATTACTGGCGTCATGTACAAATTCGCAAACAGCACAAATAATTAGAGAGATGAGCACGTGGCTCAAAGGTTGGTAGGTGGAAGTGAGCTCCGGTTTGTGGTGCACTCGCACTGTACTGTGGTAATTGGGAGATGCACCGTTGGGCTGATGTAAACTGAAATTCATTGTGCCCAGTGTTCTTGCAAACCACTTAGGATAGAGGCGTAGTATAGAAGGATTTTAACTTAATTGTGCGGCAAGTGATTAAATGTGGATTGGTGAGATATATCAATGAGCAGAAAGAGGATGAGCGGAGAATGGGTAATATGGGAAATGAGGGTCAGAGTATGGCAGGATGGGGAAGAGAGGAAAAACTTTAGAATGCACAAAGTATGAGGACGAGATGTCACAAAGATTTAAAAAGAAATACAAAGCCAAAGGTTTTGTACCTGAATGTATATAATATTCAAAAAAACAGGAACTGATAGTGCACATTGAAGTGCATGCATGTCCTGTGATAGCCGTTTTAGGGAAAGGGTGCAAGATTGCGTCCAGAATATTAAACGGTCCATCAAGAAGGATATAAGCGAGGTGCATGTGGAGGGGTAGCGCTGTTATTAAGGATGGCATTGTTCAATAGCTGCCTATGTACTTGGCTATGGATGTAGAATCGGGATGGGTGGAGATGCGGAATATTAGCGGAAATGCTGGATGCTTGTGATAAAGGAACGGGAATAAGCGTGGGTGACTTTAATCTTAAATTCAAATTGGCAGTATTAAATTGGATGAAGAGCTTGATAATGCTTTTGAGATAGTTTCTAGGAGCAGCACGTTCTGGAACCAACCAGCAAACATCTAATATTTGGCCTGACATTGTGTAATGTAGCAGGATCAATGATCTCAGAGTAAAGGCACCACCACATAGCTGTGACCACAATATGATTGAATTTTGGATCCAGTATGAATGGGAGACAAGTGCGTCAGAAACTAATACTTTAAAATTAAATAAGGGCAACAATGTGCCATGAAAGCTGAGCTAGTTGAAGTTAACTGGGATAATAGGTTAGGAGAGAGATGAATAGAAAAACAATGGCAGGTATTTAAAGAATTTTTACCAAATGCTCATTTTATGTATGTACATACTACAAAGCTGACAATTCAAAAAGGAGGAGCCACCTGTTGTTGTTAAATAAATAAGGAGGGAAAGTATCAATCTTAAGGGGAAAAAACACATATCTGCACAAAGCTGAATCCCAAGGCCAGATCATTGATCAGAATATAAAGGATTAGAGGGAATGGCTAAAATAATAACCAAACGTGCATTCATACATACGAAGATAGGAATGAGAAATAGCAGTATGTCCCCCCCTGCTTAAATTGCTGATCTTGCTTGTAACCTGAACCCCACAATCCTGCTCACGCAAGATCAGCTTTAAACCGTTGATAATCAAGAGTATATCAATCTTGGTCTTGTAAATATCCAAAGACTCTGTTTCAGCCTTTTCATGAACAGAGTAACAAATAATCACGGCGCTCTGAGAGATGAAAAAATATCTCTTCATCTTCATCTTAAAAAAGTGACACCTTATTTTCAAATAGTGAACCCGTGTTCTTGGTTCTCCCATAAGAGGAAACAACTCGCCCACATGGAACTTGTCAGATTCCTCAGGATCTTAAATATTTCGATAAGGAGAAATCGATTAGAGTATAAGAAGACACTAGATGGAACTGCAAAAACAGTTGATAAAGCATTCTGCAGGTATTTAAACAGGAAAACAATAAGTAAAGTGAGTGTTGTGGCTCCAGAGAGCGACTGAATTTTAAAATAGAATTATAATGTTTTACCTAGTTATAAAAGGGGTGGTAATATTAATAATAATCATCACCATCAACATCATCATCGCTATCATCGTCAACGTAATTGTCATTACAGGCATAATAAAATGTTCACAGCAGCTGTACAACCCTGGGATTACACTTCAGAAAGTATTTGAAGCCATTAGTCTGTCTACCAAAAATATTTATTTATTCCTGAGAATGAATCCAGTATTCAGCGACTAAAGGTACATTTGTAAATTGCAGAAGCTATGAACGTCCGACTTGGAGAAGCGAAATTTAGTACAAGCTTTGACAGAGATATTCAATTAATGACCTGAGGTTAAAGTCACGCCTAGGTAGCTATGGCCACAATATGATTAAATTTTACATCCAGTGTGAAAGGGAAAAACGTATGTCAAAACTCATATTTTAAACTTAACTAAGTGCAACTATGTGGGCACGCATGCTGAGCTAGTTGGCATTAAATAATATGCTAGGCCAAGTGATAGAACAATAAAAACGCAGTGGCAGATATTTAAGTGGATTTTTCAGAATACTCAAATATGTTTATGCCGGCTATTAAAGAGAAAGACTCTAAAGAGAGTTTTAACAACAAGCCGTGTTAAAAAAAAAAGATGTTAGGGAAAACATTAAATTTAAGGGGAAAATACATGAACATTTGAAAAGATGATTGGCAGGTCAGATGCTTAGCTACAATCTAAAGAACCGTAGAGACTGACTAAATGGTTTAATATACGATAACACAAACATAGGACCATACGAATTAGAAGCAGGAGTAGGCCACTTTGCCCCTCGAGCCTGCTCTGCAATTCAATAAGATCATTGCTGATTTGATTTCAATCTGAGCCCCACATTCTCGTCTACCCCTGACAATGCAAACACTCTGCTTACACTGCCTTTAGAGGAACAGTGTGCCAAAGAATCATGGCTCCCTGAGAGAAAAAAAAAATCTATATCTCTGCCTTAAGAAACTTTCCCGACTGCCACCTCCACCCCGTCCTCCTTCCCGCCACGGCCCTTATATTGAAATTGTGACCCTGTGTTCTATGTTCTCCCAAAAGAGAATTCATGCCCTCCACATCGACTCTCTCAGGACTCCTCAGGATTGTAAAAATTTCGATCTGGAGTCATAAATCGGAGTATGAGAGGAGGCTAGGTAGACATTTAAAAGCGCGTAGCAAGAGTTTCTGCCGGTATTTAAGCAGGATGTCAGCGTGAAGTGAATGGTTCTCCTCTAGAGAATGACACAAATATAAAAAAATACGTACTGTTTAGCCTAGGCAAAACATGTGTGATGTTCATGATGATAATAATAATGAACTGAAAATAATAATAGTAATAATCATCATCATAATCATCATTATCATCATCATCGTCATCAACATCATTGTCATCATCATCATCGTCATCATCATCATCGTCGTTTTCATCATCATTATCATCATCATGAGATATAAATTAGAGTTTGAGAGGAAGCTAGCTAGATAATTAAAACCAGATAGCAAGAGTTTCTGCAGGTATGTAAACGGGGTACGTCTAGCTAAAGTGTGTGCTTCTCCCCTAGAGGGTGTCAGAATATAATGTAGAATTATAATATTTAGCCTACGTATAAGAAGTGCGATTTACATATTAATCATCATCAGCATAATCGTCATAATCATAATAATTATAATATCTTCATGATAATAATAACGAAATTCATAATCATATTCGTAATCATCATCATAATCTTCATCTTCATTATCATGATAACAGATTCATGCACAACTGTCCAGTTCTGGCATTACACTGTAGGAAGGCGTTTGAGCAATTGGGGTGTGTACAGAAAGTGTTCCTGAGCAAGAACTTAAGGATGAGTGACTAAAGTTGTTTGGTTAGATTGTGGAAGCTATGCATGTCCGAATTGGAAAAGGGACATTTTATACAAGCTTTGACAGAACCATTCAATTTCATGAGATAACTCAATGAATTAGCTGGCGAGGAGGTGTTCCAGATGGGAGAGACATCTAGTGCCAGAGGGCACTGATCTAAGGTGATTGACAAAGTAAGCCATGCCCACATGAGGAAAGAATTGTCTACGCCATGATTGACTCGAAACAGGAATGCATTGCCTGCGAGCAGTGGAAGCCAAATTGATTTAGTGGGACTACAAATTCAAAGAAAACTATACTTGCATATGTGCTGCTCAATAAAGCAACTTGGGCACGTTATTTTGGTTGTACAATTTTGATTTTTGAATTCAATTATTCTTATGTGAAGCTCCTTCCCTCATCATTGTTCTTTCCCCATTTTATTCAACTATTCATCATAATGTGAAATGGGAATTTTTTAATGAATTACCTATAGTTTTTTCAAGGTGCTTTTGGTCTGAAAAACAAGAACGTGCAAATTAACTAGCTGGAACTTTGTTTCGGATCGCTTATTAAGTACGGCTCTCTGCTTAACATTAGATAATACTTTTTCCAGTTGTGTCAAAAATCCTCGACATCTCACACTCTGTGTTTGTTGCAAGCTACGAAAGTGATGTATGGTAAAATGATAATCTATCACAATTTCATGCATATCTTTCCTTTGTTCTTTTGCAGTCAATCAAATTGAATATAAAACCAGGAATGTAAATCTAAACCAGTCGTTTTCCAAAACCAACCAGGAAATTAGGCTAAGCTATATTTCAATTTACTTTTAATTAGTAATTTCACAATTGAGTCCGTGACTGAATGGGATGACAGAATTATAGAATTCCTGGTGTTAATTCTTCTCACTTTACCTCAAATTGGACAGAATACAAAGGGAGAGCTTTTCGAAAATTCCTGGCTTGTGACATTTTTACGCATGATACATTGATGTTGGTGAAAATCAGCATGCTTGTTTCTAATGGCAATCAAAACTGTAGATGAAGTATTACCTTAGGCTGAAACATCATTATGTGAAGTCAAGTGTTAAGTCAGAAGAATTGCAGCGAAGAATGGAATCTGCAATTTTCAGAAAAGAAATTGCATTTTTAGTCACTCACCATCAGTTCCCAACTTGCTATCCTTTCCTAGACAAGAGAAAAACGAACAAAGATTCCGTTTTGAGCTAAGTTTAACTTAACACCCAAAAATGTTTCTGGGAAATTACTGCACCATTATTGTGAACCAGCCCACCTACATTACACACTCAAGGACTGCTCTTCATAAATACATTGTCGTAAAGTTCTTTCGAGCCATCTGACATCGTTAAACGTGCATGCGAATGCAAACCTTTCATTTGTTCTTCTTTCGCAATAGATAACCAAATTTAATTTAGTGACCCATTGCATCTCTTAAACTTTCCGGCAGGAGAAATGATAAATCATTTCAAGTTGCAAGCCAGCATTCAATTCCAATGAAACTCATCGACCAGGAAGGGGAATTTGTTCTTGCCCCTGAGCTGCTGAGAATTTTGAACATTATCTAAGTTTAATTTTAATTCTATCCTTATCAAATATGCTCCCAAACACAGCAATTTTCAATGACGACTTTCTTTTCCGATAACGTGCAGGCCGATATCGGTGAAAGGATAATTCTTTGCAGAATATTGCAAGCATGATTAGATAACACATTTAAGAAATTTGCTAACCCGCCATATCCAACCTATCACCACTCTACACAGACACCCTACAGCCCACCCACATATACATCTCCTCGGCATCACACCCCATGAAAGTACTGATTAAATTCTTCTTGCAGTGTTAACTTATGACTAGATGCCTAAAGCAAAAAAAAAAAAATAAGTTTGAGTTAAGGAAATCAACTTCGAAACAAATAGACTATTTGCATTCTGTTAAGTCTTAAGACGTGAAGAATATGGAAAATGTGATATTCAGCGGATGGTAAACCGGATTATTAAAGCTGCAAACTGTTTTTTGGTGCTGTTGATTGAAAACTAATTCATAGGCCAGGATGCTGCTGGGCATCTTGTGTTTGCTGCAACAGCGCTCAACTATTAAAGAGAACTGAAAACAAAACACCTAAGCTGGAGCGGGACACATGGCCTTTGGCGTCTGCTCAGCTTTTCAGTAAATTCACGGGGACTCGAATGTAATGCTCATTGCTGTTCCAACATTTATCTCCACCGCCCATCTCCACCCTAATCCCTCCTAATTACTGATTCAATTGTATATCAATAATATGTCTGCCTCAGACTTGAATATATTCAATGAGGCATGCGTCCACTTCTGGCTTGAAAGGAAAAGTTAAAATATTAAAGATGTTCTAACATATAACATTCCTCCACAACTCCCCTGAAATGAGAATCACCTTAAATTTAAGTGTCACCAGTACCTCGCCCCGTGAGGTGTCCCTTTCCTGAGCTGCAACTTGTTAGGTGGAAAACCTGTCCAGAAACTGATTCGGTAGCAGCGTTGCCAAAAAAATTTTTCGGGCTTCAGGCTAATGCTGACCGTCTTCCCCTCTCATCTTTCAATACATTGTTAAAAGCATTTCTCAGTTAACAGGCTGCCGTTTAAATATTCAATCACTGTGTACAAATGATACTCAAACATTTCATTAAATCAATGCACTGTAAGCTACTTAATGTAATAAAACTTAGATTATGGTCTTACCCATGCCATGTAGAATATCTTTCAGTCTTTTCAACTCTGAAAGAAATGCTGAGGTTTACGTATTGGGATGTGGTCAACTACTAAAGCAAAGCTGGAAAAGAAGAGAAAACTGAGGATGGAAGAAGGGAAGGATGGGAGACAGGAATAGGGAAAATGTAAAAAAAGGAAAATAAGTGAGAAAATAAGACAGAAAAGAAAAAAGGAAGGAAGAAAGAAAGACATACATACAATTGGAGCAATAAACGAAAATGGAAAAGACTGATGGGGCGTGTTGGGGAAAGGGGAACATGGTCCAAGATATCAGGGCAGGCCAGCCATGCTGCTTTTCACAATGAACCCTTGTGGGATCTCTCTCATGCCTATACGTGTGCAGCAAGCTTAATGAGCTGACACCTTAAACAGGTCATGCACAATAACTTCCTCCGTTTATTAATATCGACTGTCTACATGCATACAAGGTTTACTATTTCGTTCTCTTCACCTGCCATATATTCCTGCATCAGTTGGTAGTGAAGCTGCCTGATGGATTTGGTTCCTCACTGAAATGTCATTGCTAGTTAGATAAAACAAGCGTGTGTTGCACGACATATCAAAACGATTGTGAGGGATAATAGCTGAACTCGGAAGTATGGCCCATAACATTCGAACCCTGGGGCATCCTACCTCGGGACTATTCCAAGCATGCGCTGCAGAACACTTTCCCTGGAAGCCCGGATGTAAGGATTGTATGGCTGTTGCTCCAGAAGTTCAAAATTCTGTTGGGAAATTGCCCTGCAAATTGAACCATGCAATGCTGTGATTTAAATTGCAACCTTTTTCTGGTTCTGACTCTCCTACTTGCAGAAAAAAAATACACGATAATTTTAGGAGAATTCAAATGACTCCGAGCGTCTGTATTGCTGCAGTACTGATTCAACCTCCCAATGTATCCCTCCCTGTTGCCTGGAGCGTCTATGGGATCCAGCCGGCTGCCCTTCTCTTCCCTTGACTGAACTTCCCACCACCATTGTGCACTCCGAAAGTCCTCCTCACCGCCCTCTGCGATTAACATCACATTCCCGACTACTCCTCTATCCACATCGGTCTTCCAAAAGCCTGCCTGCATCTCCACCCTAGGGCTTCTAAATTCTCAACTGACCCGAGTCCGAATGCTGGACGAGGAAAAATGGTATTATTTTAGGGTATGTAACTAGGGGTCATTTGGAAACCCACACTGATTGACATTCCATGGAATCTACGGCACATTAAGTAGGCAGCCGCCACATTACTCATTCCTATTGAGTCTTCTAAAATTGAGTTAGTTCGGCTTAAGTTGCTTACATGGGACTGTCTTATCTTCCCAATTTAATCGCACTATAGGTTACAGTCATAGAGTCGGCCATAGCACATAAATCAGTCGCTCGCCCATCGAGCCTACACGAGGTGTCTCGTAGAACTAGTCTGTCAAGGCAATCCCTCCGCTCTATTCCCTTGGATATGATTATTGATTGATTGTTTTTGTTCCTTTGAGGTAAATATTTAATTAAAATTTGGAAAGATAGTTAATCCCTACTTCCAGTTCCTCAGACACAGTGAGTATCCCGTCATTACCAGATGCTCTGTAAAAAATGAAGTTCTGCCTGACATCCACCCTGCATCTCCCCAACCGCAGATACTTGAAACTAATGTTTTAGGCAGCATCATTATTCGTTGGGGCCATTCTTGTAAATATTGTCTCCTTCCGAAAGGCGGTGGCCTGAAATGAATGCAGTGCTGCACTTTTGGCTATTCAGAACTTAATGAGGGCCCAGCATAACGTCCACACTTTTCTACGCAATGTCTCAAATTATTAAGCCAAATATCCCAAGTGATTTGATAATTGCGCACTTAAAAAATCATTCCACATTCAAAGGTCGAAGCACATGAAGCAGTCTCCCAGTTTCACAATCCATGGGTACGATAGAGATGTGTTCCTGTGTGTTTAAGTGAATTCTCGCCAATACTTTCTGTCAACATTTATCACCTCATAATTCTCTATATTATACTGAATGTGTCAATTGCATACTGATTCTACCGGCCTCTCTGCACCATATTTCAATTTGCATTGCACACACACACACACACACACACACACACACACACACACACACACACACTGAGAGAGAGAGAGAGCGGGAGGGAGAGAGACAGAGAGAGAGTGGCTCCAGATTCAATTCCATCCAAAGCAGCTGCTGCATACAGAATTGGTTGATATGTTGATAAGTCAATTCATGATCTTCAGACTCTGACACATGAGGGACAAATGATGCTTGGATCGTCGAGCATACGAATCGTTCGATGGTTTCTGTATTCTCTCTGACAACTTGATTTTGTTGCTGCACATTGCCGACGGATTATATCAATAATTCAGTACCTGACCTAATGCTCATTAAAAAGCTCAAACATACCCAATTGACGGTTTCTCTTTCTCTGAGTTTATATTAATGCTGTGTTTTCTTTAAGTTACCCACCACTGATGTTAAAGGAATTGGCATCTGTATCATGTGACTTTTCTTAAATCCTTCGTTCAATACTGATCTTGCCCTTGTCACTTTACAGTCCATTGGCACGTACACGCATCAAGGTAAGATTTCAGGAGTATGGCAACCTTAATGTCGCTTTCTTCAATCCCAATTCTGCAAGCCATTATCACCTGCATTTTTTTCCGCTCCAAGCATTTCAAAGCTTACAAGATCTCCTATCTAGCAGTCACCTCTAATATCTCTGTTTCTCTCGATATTTTGTCATCGTTCATCCGTGTTTCACCGATCCGAAATACTTTTTAAATTCCCTTTATCCTTTCAGCATATAAATCCCTCTTTTTAGCTGATAGGCTGCAGTTGACGTGTAGGAAGGTAATATTTGTGTTCGATTTTATGTTGACTCTCATTCAGTGCTCATGTTTCCCCTTTGCCAGTGTTATTTCCATCCTCACTTTCTCCCAGAGGAATTCAGAATTTTGCCGCGATGTCTCCTGCAGAATTCACTGGCCATGCATAATATATGCTCTCCCTTTTGAAATTCATAACATTTTTTATTTCTATCAACATCCAGGGACCAATCGCTTTGGTTTCAGCAATTAGCCTTTCCAATTTGGACGGGGAAATTACTGGTGAAGGAAGTGCTGCTCATACGTTTCTTAAATTCCTCTATCTCATGACACTTACGAATAAATATATCTCAATCCACATTTAGGTATTTGAAGTTCACCACAAACAGTGTCCTCATTTCTCTGTGAATTTGCTCTTCTGTCTCTATCTCGTTTTTTAGAAAAAAATAGGGATTTCACAGTCGTTATCCTTGTGAACAGTTTATCATCTTGAGCATTACATGAATATTGAAGTTACCAGAAGGAGTAGTAAACCTGAGGGTTGGGAGATTTTTAGAATATAGCACATGATTTCCAAGAAACTGGCAAAGAAAGGAAAAATTGACTATGAATGCAATCTCACAAAAAAAAATCAAACAGTGAAAGCTCTATCGGTATGTAAAATGAAGTGTTTGCAAAAGATGGATATGTGTCCATACCAGCAGTCAGGAGAATGCATAATGTGGAATAAAGCAATGTCACGTAAGCTAAATGATTATATTGTGTCTGTTTTCACTGAGGAAGATACAGGAAATCTTCCAGATTTAGAGATGTGAGCAATGTGGGAGATTGAGGAATTGAAGGACATTAAAAATTAACAAAAATAAAAAGGCCATTTTGGAGAAATGAATGGGGCTGAAAGTCGACCATTTCCCGCGACCTTATATTCTGCATCCCAGGGTCTGGAAAGACCTTCAAATAGGAGCAGTGAATGCATTGATGATCATTTTCCAAAATTCTGGAGTGATTCCTGAAAGCTGTAATGCAGCAAATTTGACCCGTCCATTTAAAAAGTGAGGGCGAGGAATGTTGGGGAAAGAGAAAACAGAGACCTGCTGGCCTATTCGATTTATATTAGTAAAGGGAAAATTATTTTATCTATTGTAAAAGGTGTCTTAAATGGAAACGAGAATCATTATAATCTGATTTGGCGTACTGAGGCTAGATTTCTGAATGAGAAATGAGGTTTGGCGAACTTCATAGAATTTTGTGAGGATGTTACTGACCAAATTAAAAAAGGAGAGTCGTCAGACGTTGTATACTTGGATTTTCATAGGCCTCTTAATAATGCCCCCCACAGGAAATTCATGAGCAATATAAAAACACACGGGATAGGAGGCCATATACTGACACAGAATAGAGATTTTCTAACAGGCAGAAAGCAGCGAGTAGGAATAAACGTGGCATTCTCACGTTGTCAGTCTGTGACTAGTGACGTTCCTCAAGGACCAGTGCTTTTGTCCTATCTGTTCACAATATGTATCAATAATTTGGATATGGAGACCAAATGCAATATTTCCAAATTCGCAGATGGTACAAAGCAAGGTGGGAATATATGTTATTCGGAAGATGTAAATTGGATAAAGGAGAACTTGCACAGTCTTTGTGAGTGGTTAAGAACATTGCCAAATGGAACATGAGGTGGAGGAAATATTCTGAGGATATTCAGTTTGGCTGAAACAACAGATGTGCAGGGTATCTCCTCAATGGCCAAATATTACAAATTGCAGATGTAGGAAGGCACCTGGGTTTCCTCGCCAACAAGTCACTGAAAGCTTATGGTGCAGTGGACAATTGGGAAACAAACGAAATGAAAGCCTTTATCACAAAATGTTTTGAGTGCTGAGGTAGTGACTTCTTGCTACAGTTGTATACAATATTACTTAGACTGCACCTGGAGTTTTATGTGCAGTTATTTTTTTTCACTTTTATCTGAGGAAATATATCATTGCCAAAGGAGGAGTGCAAAAAAGGTTCACAACATTTTTCTGGGTATGGTGGTGTTGTCTTATGAAGACATATTTGAGAAACCCACCCTGTATTCTCTGAAGTATGGAAGAATGAGAGCTGATCTCATTGAAACTTACAAATTATTCAAAGGAATAGACAGAGTAGTTGCCGATACAATGTTTCACTTGACTGGGGAGTCTTGATTAGGGGACACAATTCCAAAATAAGGTGGAAGGCACTTAGCGCTGATAATATGAGACATTTCTTCACGCAGCGTGTTGTGAATCTTTCGAATTGTCTACCCCAGACAGAGGTGGAATCTCAGTCATTGAGCATGTTTAAGGTGGAGATTGAAACATTTCTGATTAACAATAATGCAAAGGTTTATGTGAATGTAATGCATTAAAAGGCATTGAAGTGTTTGCTCAGCCATGATGGTGTTAAATGACAGAGCAGTCTCGGTGGGCTGAATGGCCTTCTCTTGTTCGCATGTTCATATGAACAGTTTTCAACATTTTCCGGCCACATTACTTTTATTGTCATTATTTCATATTACATTTCTTTGTGTGTGTGTTTGTAGCTTAAACCTCTTTATATTTCTGGACGGATGCATTCTAGTATTCTTTATATTCCTTGTAGTCCTCCGTTGTCCTGTCGCATTTAAAATTCTACCTCCCTCTTCACTGGTACTATGCAATAGGAACAATCTTCTTATTTTCTCATTCTACATGTTGGTGCAAGGTTCCCTGCAAATTTATTTTAAACCTTCACAGACATATCAGTAAACTCCCCCGTGGCGATACCATTGGAATCCTGTTCCATTGAAATCCATCACTTTTGAAAATGAGCCTCCTGCCCCAGACTGGTTCCAGTACTCCAAGAATCTGAAGACCTTGTGCCTGCAGCCGATCTGATGCAAACATTCATCCTTTCTATCTTCCTTTTTGAAAATATGTTAATGCAATTATTGGGATTAATACAGAAACTAATGCCTTCAAAGTTCAATGCTTTATAATTGCTTCTTAACTTCTGAATATCTAACCATGGAAACACAATACTGTCCATGACTTTGGGCACTTTACCCTTCGCCGGAAAAAAATAATATGTTTTGAAGCATCTGCGTAATGCCCTCTAACCTGACATGAATAATGAAACACATTATGCAGAAATCAGGAAGACCGTAACAGAAATGCAACCCTGTCCAGCTGATTCGTATGATGAGCTCATCTCCATCCTTTGCTGTCCACTCCTGTACAGTCTGCAACAATGATTTGGACGTGCAGAACAAATGTATTGTTTCCACGTTTGTTGATGGCAAAAAATACTAAGTTGTAATGTCAGATATAAGGAGGATTCAACGAGCTTTCCAGGGGGCTTAGGCAGCTTAAGTGATTAGGCATTTGCAAATGGCAAATCCTGTGTAGAATGTTGTTACCCAATTTGGCTGGAAGAATAGAATTGCAAAGTCACGTGTAAGTATAAGAACAGACCTTTAGCAGTTACTGGCAATTGTTTTTCAGATAAAATAAACAATGTATTTTCACTAAAGTTTACCTATTTCTTTTGCAATAACCGATTTGCCTGTAGAGAAGCGTAGAGTTCATCACAATAATGGTGACAATTGCTGAAATGTATCAAATTAACTTAGCATGAATTTTTGTAATTCGCTCTAAACAACATCGTGTATAATAAAGAGGAATTCTGCTGCTTTTCTTTTTGATCATGTAAAACACACAAGTTCAGTTGAGATGCAATCTATTATATGAAGACAGTATGCATTGTAAGCACAAGCTTATTCATTTCATCAGCGCATATCTTACAAATTTCTTCAGAATGCACTGAAACAAAATAAATACGGATTGTCCTTTAAACATAACAATGGGACCAATTTGTGAAGGGGCTAGATTTCTGTGACAGAGGGAAAGAACAAGGGTTTATTATGAAAATGTATCATCATTTTCTAATGGCGCTCATTGTCACTGTACGAGGGTTGGGGGCGTGGGTGCAGGGTTTTATATGGACAACTGATTCAGTTGGTCTCTGTAAACTTTGACTGTATTATCAAAACATATTACGGAACACTGCAGCTGTTCATTAAACCTGTTTGCTGTCGCAAGATCGCTCTGGCATCCTGAGAGGATCTCCAGTTTATTTCTTCAATTGTAAGGAACATTTCCAATGTGCTGTTCGGGACCTTGTGCAGACTTTCTTCCAACCATGAGAGAGATGAACGTGTGAATTTAATTTTCATTAGAGCGGGACCATCCAACGAGCTGCTTTAATGTTTTGCTAAAGTCTAATTGCCCAATGTGACAATCTTTATTTGATTTCATTATTTAAGTCATTTACTGTAGATATGCAGGCTGCTTAAGCACTGAATGTCTGACAAGTTTTCTCACAATTTAGAAACCGTGCTGGATTCAATAGTTTTGTTGATTTCCTACTGTTTACTGTGTTTCAAATTATGAAATAGTGGACTTTTTGAATTTTCTTTCCTATATCCATTCATGCCGCATTTTGGTATTTCTGTCAAATATACATATCTCCTGCTTCGTCGGCACTTCTCCCATTGGACTGCAGACCACAGAAGTTAACTTTCTTTCTCTCCTGTGAATTTGTATTGTTACCCATTCTATGCTGCAACTCTCCTTCAAATCTGTCGTTAGCAGCAATCTCCTCAATGACAACAGCCCTTGATAGTATCCCAAATTATCTTCCTCTCCAAAATCCTTGATCATGTTAAAACAGAGAATTGCGGGTCCATCCTTCCACACACTCCATACTTGCAACCCTCTAATGAAGGTTCTACACGTCAACAGAACCGGAATTGCTCGCATCAAAGCCTCAAGGGACACACTGTTTGACTATGACAAAGATACAGTATCCCTGCTCCACTTTCCATACCGGCCAGCAGCAACTTTCGTGCTTGATTATACTGTCCTTATCGAAAGAATCTCCAGCAAGGTGATTCTAAATGATATTTCACTTCCCATGTGTTAATCTTTCATATCCAGTTATGGTCGTAATGTTATTTGTAATGATTTTTCTTTCCCAAGATAATCTCTTAACTCTGTTCTCAACCAAGGCAGAATTTTTGCTCCCCACTGCATCCCTTTTGCTAATCAACATTCTACCCCCTGATGTCACCATATGAAAATGCTGAGTACATTTTCAGATTTTCGTTAATGAAACACATTCAATATTATTCAACCGCCCACACTATTGAATACTTCATATTGTCAACATTTCGAAACCACTTGTAAACTATTTAATGCTGAATGATCAGGCATATCCACTGTAAATTACCTTAAAAAATGAAATCACTGTTTTTGACCCTTGTCACAAATTCTGGTCTTGCTCCAGCAAAACTAAACTTTCCCTCGCAATATTTGCAGCATAACCAATGCAATTATCTAGCTTGCCGTCCTGTTTCATACATGATTACATCCTTGAGAATTGTAGAGAGAAGAGGCATGTCATAGCACATTGTTGTGCGCTCATCATGAAACTTCGCAAAAAAAAAAGTACATTGTATTAGGAGAGACTGCTGATGTATTTGCAAGTGGACTCTGACTGTCAGAAGCATTGCCATGGAGAATAAACTAATTGATTTTGAATGCCAGTTAAATGCCAGGCATTGCTTGAAATTTAAACTAGGCAGCTTGAACGTCATTCTTCAAGGTATTGCCTTAAGGAATGATTCAGTTAATGAATGTCACATATTTTCTATTGCTGAAACAGGTGCAATAAATAACAGCAGAATTGGGGCCTGGCTGTAGATGTGCATAACTCATTGAATGTGGAAGGAGAGGTGAGAGAGAAGTTCATAATGCAGAAAACACCCTGTGCTTTATTAATAGGGGCATAGAGCACAAGAGCAGGGAATTTATTCTGAGTTGATATGAGGAACCAGATTGACCTTGGCTGGAATATAGAGTACAGTTCTGAGTGCTGCACTCTATGAAGAACGCAAACACATTGGACACAGGTCAAAAGAGTTTTAAAATAATTAGAATAGTTCCAGTGATGAGAAACTTCAGCTATGAAGATGGATCGATAGATTAGGACTGTATTGTTTGGAGAGCAGAGGGTACGTGGAGGTTTAATAGAGTTGTTGAAAATCATGAAGGCAGCTCAATAGAGTAGATTGGCAGAAAATGTTCCCATTCGTAAAATTACTGAGAACGAGTTACCACATGTTTAAAGTGATTTGCAAATGAAGAAAATGTGATGTGCAAAATATTTTTTTCGCACAGCGTTTGATTCCAGATTGGAATGGAATGCCTAGAAGGATTTTAGTGGCAGTTGCTATGGAGGCATTCTAGACGGAATTGGACAATTATCTGAATATAAACAAAGTGCAAAGACACGGGAAAAAGCAGGAAAATGGCTCTAATTCATAATGCTCACTCGAAGATCCTGTTGAGGCACGATGGGCCAAATGCCCTGCTTCTATGTCGCAACATTCTATCTGTCTGTGAATACATCATTGGAGGAGAACAGTGTTTGACATGTGAGGAAGTTTCAGCAAGCAGGACTAATCAAGTGGACCACTCAAACCACCTAGCCAATGTGTGACTGGTGAAAATAACCCGTTCTGCGCTATATTATGACGTGATTCCTGAACTAGTAAGGTCCTTGCATGGCAACAGTAAATTCGGATGTATAAATCTTTGCACTGTAGCCCAAGATTTCCCTTCCTGAGGCCTCCTGACTGCTTATTAGACCTGCGGCAATAACTGAGAATCTGTTTGATTTGGACATCTCCTGTCTTTCGTTCTGTTGCATGTACTTAATCGATCATTGCTAGAAAGATTCTGATCCCTTTTCATACATGAAGTTGCAGTTTGCAATGGAATAGAAAGATGGCCATCCGAAGAAAACACCTGAGTGAATACATTTGTCTCAGGCTTTTCGAGTTTGTCTTGCAATTTCCACTGGTCTTCACAGAACTGAAGTTTCCAACATAGCATATAGTCATCAATACTTATGATAACACCCAGGACCAATTTTCACCATTGGGAATCACTTTATTCTAATTCATGGCTGAATAATAAAAGGCTGTAGTACCAAATCCGTCCAGCTGTTCTCCTGCCGTTTGACGATCGTTTCACAGCTCTCCAGACGCGTGGAGGAAGAATATTTCCACAAAATCACATGATGTCTTCACTTACCCAAGTCGTTAATTAGTTTCTCGAGTTCTGCAAATGTAAGAACTGAATGTTGGCGGAGAGAAGGTCAGCACAGAATGGAAAATTCACATCCATTCTTCGCTTTTACATGTAGTCACGTTAGAAGGATGCATCAAAGGTGTGACACATGAATCCACCGTTATTGTATGGCGACTGCCAATTAATCAATTGAAATATGATTCTGATCCGTTTCTGTTGCAGATTCTAAACGAAGTTGAATTTATTTCAAATGCATTCAATTGCTATTAATAGATTGTGCTGTGGCACAGAACCAGTCTAACCAGTTGTCAATGGAAACCACAGGTATGCATGGTTCTGCATTGCAACAACTACTAACTTCACTCCTGTTTACGTCAGTTAAATCTCCTTGTCCTTACCCTGATGGTCCTGTTTCCGTCTTTTATTGTCTACACTTCATATTCACACTCCAATTTCATTGATTGATGGCAGATTTTGTGATGGTTCTTTTGTAAGAAGGAAAACGGGCATATTTCTAGTCAGCCTAACCGAGGTACTTTACAGAAAATAGTTATGAGATTGCGCCACCAACAGATGATTCTTGAGCATTTTAAAACAATACTGGACATGTGATGTTGTCGCCATAATAAAGTGTCAAAACCGTTTTTGTAGATGCTGCAACTCTCCCATCCGAGACCTTCCAGCATGATCGTTGGTGCCAGGCCATGACAGGAAACAAAATAGAGCCATTGGATGTTGTACTCGGTTATCATTTGAAATCGTGGAAATTAACGTGGATGCATATTTGTGACGAATATTGGGGTGGTGAAATACATGTTTTGTAACAATTGAAAGTAGGCTATTAACTCATTCGCTTTTCACACGTGTCAAACGATTGTCCACTTTCTTGCCTTCAGTATGACTCCAGCAGTCCTTGTTTTTTTTTCTTTAATATGACATAGGCATCACAGGTAAGGCCAGCATTCGTTGCCCTTCCATAAATGCCCTTGAACCGAATGGTTTGCTAGGCCATTTGAGAGAGCAGTTACAATCAAACAAATTGCTCTGGGTTTGGAAACATATGTAAGCCAAAACGGACAAGGAAGAGAGATTTCACTCCTCAAACTATATTAGTGAGCCAGTTGTTTTAATTTTCTTCTTCTATAATAATCGATAATAGCGTCATGGTCACCAGTGATAGTACTTATGTTACAGGTTTATTAATTGAATTTAAATTCCACCAACGGTGATAATGGGAAACATTTCCACAAGGTATGAGCATAGAGGTATGGAATGCTACTCCCGTAATATTACCACTGCACAAGCATCATCTCCAACTGTTGATGTCAGCAAAGTGGAGAAGGAAACAAACAAATAACAAAAAATACCCTAAAATGACCTAGTCGATAATGCAGTAAGTCCCCTCACATGGAGATATTACTGTTACCTTGCATGTTTACACCTTCGCATTGCCCTATAAGGCAAAGGAAAAAGTTAAGTATGCATATAAGCAAACGGAATTTACTGCATGCATTGCGATATAACCTATACCGTTGTTTATTGTTTAAAAAATAAATTTAGCTCTCACAACATCATTCATCTGGCACTATCAGTTCAGTTTTATACCCTGCAGCCTCATATACTTATTAAATCCCCAGAGACATCCTGAACTAATTGCCTTGCTTTACGCTTCCACTTTCTGACAGCTCTCTGCGTAATGTGGGCTCGCCAAGATTTCTTATTCAATTCCTAAAATACGGAACAACTAGAAAAACACACAAACTGTGGATGCTGGAAACCTGAAACAAAAACATAAATGGCTGGAAAAACTGAGGAAGCCTGACAGGATCTGTGGAGGGGGAGACAGAATTAATGATTCGAGTCCGTATGACTCTTCATCAAGACTAAAGAAAAAATAACTGATGCGAAATATATGCTTTTAGAGGGGGATGGGACAGGTGGAGCTGTATAGATGGCCTTTGATAGGGGGAAGCAAAGAAGAGATTGCCAAAGGTGCCATAGACAAAATGACAAGGAGGTGTTGCTGGTGGTGATATTAATTGAAGGATGTGGTAATGGTGACATTAAAGGTGGAAAGCAGACTTTCAAGTGACAGATGGCCATAGTGGAGGTGGGCAAGTGGAAGGGACAGAAATAGGCCAAAAGCTCGAGATAAAACAATGGATGGAAATACATTTAAAATAATAATGGAAATAGGTCAGAAAAGAAAAATGTATTAAAAAAATATATAAATATTTTTTTAAAAAAGAGGAATGGAACGAGGTGCCGGTGAAGATGAGAGTTCATGATGTGCAGTTGGTGAACACAAGGTCTAATGTAATTTTCTTCTCCCAACAATTTCTATTATTATTTTTAATGTTTTTCCATCCATTGTTTTATCTCTGCAATTTAGCATATTTCAATTCGTCGTTGGCCTTTTGTTGATGACATCTTTGAAATCTCTCCTTTGCCTCCACCTATCACTGGCCCTCTATGCAGCTCCACCAGTCCAATTTCCCTCTAAAAATTATATTTTACCCCATTTATATTTCTCATTAGTTCTGACGAAGAGTCATGCATTCTTCCTCTCCTCAGATGCTGTCAGGCCTGGAGAGCTTTTCCAAGCATTTTTGTTTCTGTTTTTGATTCAGAGCAACTAGTTGTCTCTATGCAAACATTCATGATTTTCAGCACCATGATTATAACCATTCGTTATTTTTCTCTTCTCACACTGCTAGGTGCAAAAAGAAAATGAGCTAAAGAGATACTTGTCATCGATTGAAAGATGAATTTTATTGAGGCATAGTTTTTACATCTATCACAAAAATGTGCTGCTTTCTTCATTGTGTTTTATTTTTGCGCAGCTACTAATCTCAGTATTCTGACATGAAGCTCTCAGAAAAAAAACCCTTCCTAGCCCGTGCAGAAATGTCAGGCTCAGCATTTAACTCAGCTGCTCAACTTTCGATTAAAATAATGATCTATTCAGTTTCACCGCATCTCAGGAAAAAATAAACTAAATGCTTGAATGTGCTCTTGATGTGTAAGAAACTGCATTCTCACAGAATTAAAGCTGGAATGGGGGATTCACATCGAGTGCCACGTCTTTATTTTTTTCCGCTGGCACAGGCATAATCAGCCACATAAAAGAATGATTCGCTTTTGAATCATAAATTTAATGATTCGATTTTTCGACGACTGGTATATTGTATTTTAACCAAACGTCGCTGAATGCTTGCTGCTCTATATCAACTTCTACATTCTGCATGTATGAGAGTCGTTGAAGTTCAGGAATATGGGTGACTTTTGCAAGTGCACAAAAACCAAGGGCGGGAGCATGTTGTAGGATTTACAGGGAGATGGGAAATGGAAGGCAAGCCATAAATGTTCACAAATATTGGGAAAGAGTTGGAACGAATATCGGAAGAAAATTTTCTATTGTAGTTCTCCACTGAGAAACATGCATTGCATTAACAGACATTATCAGAATTCTATAACCGATAGGATTTAGCACATGTACAGAGCACCAAATCTTCGTAAACATTCAAATATATATGATGCTTTGTATTTTTACTCACCTGAGTTAAAAGTCATCTTCAGCCTCTCCACCTCTGAAATGGATAATAAAATGCATTTCTGACGTGGAAATGCCAGTTAGTGTTAAACTGGTATTTTACATCACCCAATATATTTTCAAAATTTAGTTTTGAAAGGATTGACCAAGAATCTGGGGCGGGAAGTGTGCAATCTGAACTACTGTGTTCCTGCATTAATTCCAAACCTGAGTTATACATTTAGGAAAATGAAGGTTTAAAGTCAATTATTCTCACTATTATGCTTAACTTCAAGAGTTTCCGAATACGTTTTGGCAAATCAAGCAAATATTTCCAACTTTGAGCCTCTGCATAGTTTTTATCTGAACTGGAAGCCAGACAGTTCAGGCTGAAATGGGTTAACCAGTAGGATCCTAACTTCAGATGATCGGATATGTGAGGGAAACAAATTTTGTTTCTGTTACTGCGCTATTATTGGCTTCACCTTGTTTCTTTGGGCATGACTGGTTGTGATTCGACATTTCTTGTGCTTGTTTCCAGTTCAGCTGGGAGCTGGAAAGACTCCAAAAAGGTACAGCAATAACTAGAGGAGGTGTGTCAAAAATTAACCGCATGTTTGTGTGGGAAAGAAGTACTCGCTCCTTAAATTATTGTATGGGACATGAAACATAGAGCTTAGAGAGAGCGATGAGAAAAAAATGTCATGGTTTTATAGATAACATAGGGAACCTACTGTTTTTACCCTGAAAGCAGATAACGTCAAAAGGAGAGAGAAGAGAGTTATTCTAACTTGTAAAATGTTTGTGAGAGGATTATTTAATTAAAGTGGCTTCTAGTGGAGGGCCTGTAGGTGTTTGTGTATGTATGCGGGGTGGAGGGCTGGTCCGGGGGGGTGGGTAGCTGGGGGCAGCTTGTTTTACTGGGAGCATACGGCAAGAGGGTGGGGAGTATCCGTAGGGTGCGGTGGCCTCTTGCGTGGGTTACAAGTTGAGGTATAGAAAAAAAGAATATCCCAGGGAGATATGGAGCTAAAATTTTTAAGTAACAACTTGTGATGCAGGAGTCAATAGTTGACCTGGTGCTTGCTGCGGATTCAGCCGTGGATCACAAATTCAAATTGGCAATAGACTAGGAAATAAATTAGAATTTCAAGAAGTGTGCTCATTTGAATAGTTCTGTCCAGGAGCCTGCACTGGCATGTGGACTGAGTAACCCTCATGTGTGCTGTAACATTCTATGATGTATTTATGGGCAGCTACAGATGAAGTTTTCGGGCATAAATTCTGACTGTTTGCCAATATTCGAACTCGTCCAAGCTTTTGAACTACACCAGTGGCATCTTCCGTCGACCATCTTGTATTTCACTTGTGTTAGATGTAAATATTTGAAGTTGAATTTTGGTTTAGGCTGACAAGTGTATTTTGGTGCTAAGTCATCAATATTTCCTTACCCTGAGCCCGGTTCTCTACTCCATATGCCAGTGGAATGGATTAAGTAGGAGTATTTCACTTCCCACACCTTTATTCCGTTTTTGAGAGGAACAAGAGAAGTGTTAACTGTTTATTGAAATTGAGGTTAACCATGGACTAGCTGGCACTGAAGTGAATGTTAAATGTCTTGCTATCAGCTATATTGAATAGGATACGATTCAAAAAGTAAGACAAGATATGATAGGGATTCAAGCATAAGTAGAAAACATACGTTCAATTATAAACATATTTGTCCCTTAAAGGCAATGATTGGTGCTGCCTGTACTGCTGCCTGATTGGCCAGAGGAGCACAATAATGAGACTGTTGTCCTATCAATATTGCACTAGGTGAGGTCAAATGTTCGGCCCACCGCATTAAGTTTGAACATTCCTATTCATCGACACGACCCTTTTTCCAAAGAGCATTATTCCTTAGTATGGTTAATTTTGTTGACCATCAAAGCTGCAATATAGACATTGAACGAGTGGTACATTATGGTATAAGTGCTTTTTATTGATTTTAATGGCAGAATGCGTAGAGTTCTTTTTCCATACAATGAGGACCTTACAATCAGGAAAAAGAGGTGTAACAGTCAAAAACATTGAATTCATAAATAACAACACATAACGCTCAAATGACAACATTTGTCCTATAAGAAAAGGGCAATAGTTAACAGATTGGCATCTCCGATAAGTTACTTCAGTTATACAGGAAGAACAGAGAACCTGAGCCAGAAGAAATAATTAGATTAAACGTCCTCCCTTGATGCTATATCACCTGATAATTCTAATGCTCTAATTTCTCCTCAAGGTTAATTGCAGAATAACTTAAATACATCAATGGCAATTCGATATTTCAGAAGAATTTTACCTATCTGCCTTTGAGCCAGCCTTTCATCTGTGTGAACAGCAACAAATGGAAAACATTGAAACCAGAGACACTATATTCGAAAACACAGGGAATGACAGCAGACTAAAGGCAACAAGAGCTATATAGCCTGCTCAACTAATCAAATCAAACAAAAAACTGATTATCAAAAATAATTTGAAACAGCCTCACATTCTTTTACTATGGTGCTTTAATGCCTACATCAGCCATAAAAAACATTTTGCAGGTGCGTGTACACGTGTACATGCAGCGCAGTGCATGGGGAGCTGATGCTGCACTATATTTCAGCGGAGGTCCCAAGTGGCTGAAGACATGTTTGCATATCGTGGGACACTAAAATTGGTAATTTTCATGGGGTCAGTTTCGGAAAAAGGCAAAGACGTCGGAGTTGGGATGGATGCAGTGTCCAATGAAAAAATGCTGGGCTTGGATTTAGCACGGGTGACTATCAGAAACAACTGCTCATTCGCCCCTGCACAACACCAAATTCTATTCCCCATCGAGCAACATTATTAACTTCTCAGTCCGTTCAGTGACTGGAAACCAGACTTAACTTGGTTATCTGTTATTCCACAATATATTGAGATGAAATGGTTCCTCTGATGCACACATAATTTTTACGCCTAATATCAGAGCAATTATTATCAATAACTATGACTTATAATGAAAAAAAAAATAAATGCCCTCATGATTCGGAAATTCCATTGAGTTGGACTTATCAATGCCATGGCGTTTGGCTGGCCAGTGTCTCTCCAATTCTGATGCATTTCTAATAACCCGTCGATAATTTTGTGCTTTTGCCAGGACTAGATGCGAATCAGCAAGTTGCAAATCTCATTTCACCAGTTAGCTGAAGTACAACTTTAACAAACAGCATTAGCAACAAGCGATAGACAGAGCTATGTGATTCCACAACCAACAAATCGGACCTAAGCTCTTTTGTCATGCCACATCAAGTCGTTAATGGTGGTGGACAATTAAACAAATTAGTGAAGGAGAAGGCTCCATAAATATTCCCATTCTCAATTATTGGGCAAGACCATAACATTAGTGCAAAAATGAGGCTGAAGCAGTTGCTAAAATTTTCAGCCAGAAGTCACGAGTGGATCCTCTGGAGGTCCCTCGCATTACAGATGCCAAACTTCAGCCAATTCTATTCAATCACTGGGATATCAAGAAAGGGCTCCCGGCACTGGGTACTGACAATGCTAGGGTCCTGATAATATTCTGTCGGTAGTACAGATGAATTGTGCTCCAGGGCTTGTCACGTACATAGCCAAGTTGTTCCAGTACAGCGAAAACACTGACATCAACCCGGCTATGTGGGAATAGGCCCAAGTATGTCCTGGAAACAACAATCAGGAAAAATCCAACCCGTCCTACTGTCGCCACATCAGTCTATTCTCCATAATCAGTAAAGTAATGAAGGCGTCATCAACAGTGCTATCAAACGACACTACCACATCAATAAAGTGCTCACTAACACTCAGTTTAGGTTCCGCCAGCTTCATCCAGCTCCTGAATTCATTACAGCCTTGGGTGAAACGTGGACAAAAGAGGTCACCTCCCGAGGTGATGTCTTAGTGATTGCCCTTGTAATCAAGGCCGTATATGACCGAGCATGACATGAAGAATACCGAGCAGAACTGGGGTCAATGGGAGTTGGGGGAAAACTCTCCACTGGTTGGAGTCATACCTAGCACAAAGGAAGATGGTTGTGGTTTTTGGATGTCAGTACTCTCAGCTCCAAGTCATCACTGCAGGTTTTCCTTAGGGTAATGTTGTCTTCCCAAGTATTTTCTGCTGTTTCATCAATGACGTTCTTTTCATCAGAAGGCCTGAAGTACCGAAGATTGTGCAATGTTGAGCACCTTTTGCGACCCCCCTGATGCTGAACCCGTTCTCGCCCAAATGCCGCCTGACCTGGATAATATCCAGGCTTCTTCTGAAAAGTGGCAATCAACATTCTCACCACACAATAGCCAGGTTGCGAAGAAAGCCAACACAAGTAAATCAAACAATCGCCCCTGATGTACAATGGCATTTCCATTACTGATTCCCCCAGTATCAACATTCTGAGGATTCCATTGACCGGAATCTAAAGCGGTCTATCAAAATAAATAATGTGACTACCAGAAACGGTCAGAGGCTATTAATCCTGTGTCGAGTAACTCAGCTCCTGGCCCGCAACCAGAAGGCATAGGTCAGGACTGTGGGGAAGTCTTCTCCACTTGCCTCAATGAGTGCAGTGCTATAACACTCAAGAAACTTGACACCAACTGGGAAAAGGCAGCATGCTTGTTTGCACCCCATTCATCCATATTCAGTCTCTGCACCACCGATGCATTGTAGCTGCAAGATGCACTGCAGGAATTTACTAAGCTCCACAGGCAGCATCCTCTAAACACAGGATAGTTGCCAATAAGAAGGAGAAGAGCTGCACATAGATGGGAACATAAGCAACTGAAAGTTTCTCTCCAAGTCAGTCATAATCCTGACGTATTTTGTTGTTCCTTCACTGTCCGTGGCTCATATTCTGGGACTCCCTTCCTAAAAGCACGGTGGGTGGACCTACACTACATGGATTGCAGTGGTTCAACAAGGCAGCTCCCAACTACCTTCTCAATGGCAACTAGAGAGGGACAATAAATGGTAGTTCAGATAGCGAAGCTAAAATCCCATAAATGAAAAAAAAAACAATACGCTTACCAAAAACTGATTCATGTTGCCTGTGATGTTAAAGGGCAGGTGTCACCACAAACTGGAGTGTTAGTGTCACCAGATGTGGTTGCCCTTAACGATTCTTTCATCAAAACAATATTTGGCTGTTTGCTCAGCGTTGATTCATTAAGGTGTAATATGCTGGACCTGTTTCGATCAGAGTAGTTTTTTTTTAAATTTCAACTGTCTTCCTAATATAAATTTATTTAACTTAAACGTTAATAATTGACAGTTTCGATACATATACGTACAACAGTAAAATATACCATTTGGATACAATTCGGAGAGAGAGAAACCTTTACAAGATTGCTTTCATTCAAATTGACACCTACAACCTGCATCCAATCGCCCTGCATTCTAGCTCCGGCATATAAATGCCCAATGCTATGGAAAATAATTTAACCAACATATAAATCACCGAATCCGGGATTTTTTTCATAAATAAAGCATTATATATGTCGACAACATTTTTCTGTTAATGCCAGAGTAAGGTGTTAGACTTCAGTAGTACTGCTAAGTGACCACATCGCCCAGCTGCCCTCGTTCCTTCTTAATATGCTGTATATTTGAAACCAGGGGAACTGAATGGAGAATGGGGAACGCAACAAATGCTTAATGAAGCATTAAGCATAATAGGCGATTTTATGCTATACAGAAATTTAAACCTAAATTGAAGTTAGCCCAACTTTTCTACCAACCATTTTGATTCACTGGCCCATTGTAAACATTGCACTTGTAACAGCATGCTGAATTATTTCAGTTTATGTTGATGTATTATGAGACCAATGCGAGAATGCTTCCTTCAAATACCCAATCAAGAATTGTTAAAAAAAAATGTTGGAACCTTCATATGCCATTATAAAACATACATGTTTCAACTAGGCTATGTGCAATTCTCGCACTTGCATTTCAGTCTGAATACCACATCTTAGATACGTTGCAAAGGAGAGTTTGTATAAGGCATCCTGAGAACTGTGCCTTCAGTTATGTTGAATGAACAAAAAACATGCTCTGTTATCCCTTCAACAATGAAGCCTAAAGTGATAATTAAAATAGGCTCTTAAATTGTTAAAGGCCTTGAATCCACTGCGCAAGGATAACCTTTTCCCACTGGGAGGATGAAAATAATGATGTTAAGGTTATGCTACTTGGCTCGTAATGCAAATGCCTGGTTAGATTCTGGAGAGGGGAGTTCACATCTCAACACGGGAACTGGGGAGGTCAAATTCAACTGAGTAACTTTCAAAACAGAATTAAATAGAACAATTAAAATCAATGGTGACAATGAGGCTTGTTTATTCTCATTAAAAACACGCCAATTCGTAAGGGATAAAAATGCATTGTCCTTAAATTTTCAGGGTCTCATGTTATTTTAGACCCAAAGTGATGTGGTTCACCCTTAGGTCCCTCCGAAGTGGCTGCTCAGTTTTGTTGAAGGTTGTCACTCACATTCCCAACTGAAATTGAAGATGAACAGCCAGTGTGGGTGATGCCGGAACAAAATAATTGCCAAGCGTCAAGAGAGGTGTCTGGGCCAAGTTTTCATAAATATTGATTTTGAATTAAGATCTGAGATTCTGGGATGCAGGGACTAAAATTCCGCTAGATGAAATTGAAACACATCTTTCAGAAACTAAAATAGTACATTATCCAAATTGGAAATAAACTTGCCATTCAATGGGAAACTAATAGTAGCGTATTGGCTTAATCTGTTGCAGAGCTGGGATAATTGGTTCTTCATGTACTACAACGTTTTATGAAAATGAGCTAAGTTGAGATTGCCTTGGCTAAAGCAATAATGTAATCGAATGCATTAAAAAGGTACGATGCTTGACAAGCAGTCCACGTGACAAAGACTACACTCTATTTTAAACCAAGCAGTTATATTCACTGCAAATTCATTATACTCATCAAACAACACTTGTTTAAATGACAGACAGCAGACACATGATTCATATTCTATGTCTAACATTGATTAAAGAGTGTTCCACAATAATTAAAATCAGCAGTCAACTTAAGCAGGGAGTTCTGCAATTGTATTTAACCTGATCAATTCCATTTTGATTAAGAATAGTGGCGTCAACGTCTCCTGGTGTGACTGTGCTAATGCTCCGATGGCACAAGGAGTCACCTTCCATCGATGGGCTCGCACAGAAGTGAATAATTCAAGCTGCGTTTATAAACACCAAGATTTCATGTGAAATATTTGAACCAGTCAAATTCTGTAAGGCACATTTCGCCCATTTCATGTAGCATCAACATCTCCGAATTATACATCCACCCTTTTCGATTTGTTTCAATCTCCTTTGCTTGGTCGATATGATAATTGTATCAACGTTCAACAGCAATGTTACAGTTCCTATTTAGCTATTTCAAGTACGTGGCGGAATGATATTGGTACTTCAGAAATCTACAATGCATTCCTATCATTTCAATGGTAACTGCTACATGCCATTTCGATGCAAACTTACATCAGCTTCGTTTTGATCAAACTAGCTAGCTGTATATAAAAACTGTAGTGATGTCAATCCGAACAAAAAAAAATATCTGCTTGATACGCATCCATATTCAATTACATCAAATGTCATCGCACAACCCCATCCCAACTTGAGTCCTACTGCCCGACTCTATCGAAGCACTTGATTAATCTATTACAAATCTTACCACGGCCTTCAATCTAAATCACGATGTGAATTTATTAATGGGCCTATTCCTGGAACTATACAAAACATTTAACACTACAAAATTAGCATCCGCTCCCAATATACTCAAAAGAACTCTGCAATTTATGTACGCTAACACCAATATTGCAATCCATTCTAATGCGTCGACCAGTTAAATAAAACCTCCTGTCTGCACTGCTCCGTCATTCAGGTTCACAGTAAAACTGCAGCCACTTATTCGCTCCATATCCTGTTTGAATTGAATAATGTTCCAAATTAGTAAACACGACAGGGTAGTAATGGGGGAGTTGAATATAAAGGGTAAAAGGTTGGATTGCGTCTTGTTGGAGATGGCCATTGCCTGGGACATTGGTAGCACTAATGTTATTTGCCACTTATCAGACCGAGCCTGAACGTTCTTCACGACTTTTTGGATATGCCGACGGTCCACTTTACAATCTGAGAAGTCAGGAAGTATAGTATGCATTGATGAATCATAAGCGGGCATCTTCGCTTCTACCTTTATGATGGAGGGAAGGTACTTGAAAAAGCAGCTGAAATGGCTAGTCCTAGGATCCTTCCCTGAGGAACTCCTGCAGCGATGAGCTGGAACTGACATGATTTGAATCTAACAGCCATAAACATCTTCCTTTTGTGCTATATGACTGCAACCAATAGAGAGATCTCTCCCTGGTTTCCATTGACTCCAGTTTTGCTGGGGCTGCTTGTCGCCACACCGGGCCTTGATGCCAATGGTAGTCAGTCTCACCTCACCTCCTAATTCCAGTTCCTTTGTCAATTTTTGGCCAGGGCTGTGATGAGGTCAGAAAAAAGGTGGCCCTGTCTGACCGTAAATTGAACTCCAGTGTTCTGATTATTGCTAAGCAAATGTCATTTGACAAGACTTTTGGCGGCACATTACGTCCCGTGTCTGATGATCGAGACTTGGTTGATGGGACGGCAATAGGGTTGGTTTGGATTTGCCCAGCTTTTTTGGACTGGACATGCCCGAAAAATTTTCCTCATTGCTGGGTAAATGCCAGTATTGTAGCTATTATGGAATAGATTGGCTGTGGTACTGGATCACAGCATAATTGTTGGACTGTTGTCAAGGGCATTTCCTTTCCAGGATCAGGTGCGTTTAGCTATTTCTTGATGCAATGAATCGAATTATAAAAGACAAACCGTGTAATGATAAATCATTTGAGCATTTTGAATGAGGTAATAGCCATTGTTATTAACGCTAATATGCTGTTTTGTATGCTCATGTACTTTCTGAAGTCGTTTTAAAAAATGCCACACCATAGGCCTGCTAGAATGTTAATTTCAGTTAAAGAATGGGGCAGTGATGCCATTTTCGCAGTCTGCTGAGCGATAGAAAACTAAAGTAGCAGTGAACCGTTGTATTTGCTTGAAGAATGGGAGATACTGTACCAATATAAGGGGAAAACAATAGTTTTAACTGTATGGGAAGACAGCGCAGATTGGTAGGAATGTGCACTCTAATTTGTAGATGGGTTAACATGGAGAATGCACCAATTTATGTTGACTGCCAATTAGCTGCCAACTCAAAACAGTGCCCAATATTATATGAGATTCCACCTTTGGCAACATTCCTTAGAGAACCTTCAATGTGCGGAGCATTACGCTTACAACCAATTTAACATTGATAGTCAGACCGCAGTGTAGCACATTTGCGTGTAATGGAAGAAACATATACCAATACAAAGTCCCCTCTTCTTTACAGACTAAAAGAAAATGTGCACAAATTGCTCCTACTGTTGAGATGTTGATTAGGTACTTCTGCAAGTGATCTCTTACGTTTAACATTTCATATCTCTACACAAATTGCTTCTACACACGAATCTTTGAAACTAAGGCCATTTTTCAGTGCTGAAATAATGTGATTCTTAATTAACAGAACAACACCGCCATATCTTTCCAGGCTCCTATCGTTCTCATACGTCAGATGTACATCAACATTTAGGTCCCAGACTTGGCTTACCATATCACTGTAATTTCTATCAAGTGGTACCTGTGCTAAAAATCCACGCTTTTCTTTACAGGTGTTACCAAGTTTCAGATACGGGGCCATAAACCACGTGTTTTATTCCATATTTTACAAACCCAGGCCTTATGAATGTTTTTTTTTCTGTCCCTCGCTGATACTCTTGTGGTACTAATCGCTAACCTGCTCTATAAATTTGTTGTACGCCTTTAATTTACTACATTTCCTCTCTCCTGATCATTTCCAGCCACAATTTAATTTAATGCTCTATACCACTAAAGCTATACAATTCGCCAGAAGACTGGTTCCCGCACTGTTCAGGTATAGATTGTGCCAACGGTGAAGCTATGATGCTGAATCGCTATTTCCCGATTTATCCCATTGAGCTTTTCGGCCTCGTATATGTCATTCTCCGTCCTGAGTATTTTGCAGTTACGCCTCTGTAAGGGCCATTTTCCCATAGCATCTAAATTTACTTTGTGCTTACTGTACTCTCAATTTCTTGGGTATATTAACGTTGATTTTTTTTGGGGGGGGTGGTGGTGAGGGGAAGGGGTAGTGTGATGAAAACAATTACAGCCAAACACTTATCTCTAATGGCTATATCACGCATTATGGTTTTCTGCTCCTTGGCTAAAGAATTTACGACATCCAGTTTTCCCTTCAGGGTGGAAGAAAGATATAACCAGTTAGCATTAGATCCAGTTTTGCTTTATTATGGAGTAGCTGGTCCATTTGCCCCCCATTGTGAAACAATAACTGGCGTTCATCTGCATTTTCAAACACCGATACTCCGCTCCTGTAGCTGCACATCGTGAAATAAATCCCATTAACTCAGCAATGTCGCTGCACTAGCTCTAGTTCTGCATCTTGTTCAATTTGAGTCATTGCTGCTGGAGGCTGGGCAGGGTTATGGGGTGTGGCTGTGAGGTTTGGGGGAAGCGGCGATGAAGTCGAGTCTCAGGCTTCGTCCAGGGAGTTGTGTCAGGGGAAAATTTTTTGTTTGTTACTTTATTCTCTTCTGCCTCTTGTCATTATGTTTTAATATCCTTTCTACCTGAGCGTTCCACCTCCATACCAGACGACTTGCCAGTTTAAAATTCTTTTGACAGACCTATTTCTGTATTCTGCTGCTGTCTTTTCGCAACCTGGTTCACGTCCACACCGTCCAACAATGCAATTCTTTGATGTTGCAAAACTGTTGGCAGCTTTTCCAACGCACCTTCTCATATAGCGCTTTCATCATGGCATTCATCTCACTTATATGCTTCTATCCAGAGATCAATCTCGGGGTCTATGTTTTTCTAATTCATTCCTTCAGCGTATGGGTGTCAATGGTTTGGATAGCATTTATTGTGCTTCGATAAGTGCCCTTCAGAAGGTTATAATGAGCTGCATCGTGAGCCACGGCAGTCGACGTAGTACATTTATACTCTACGGTCCTGCAAGAAAGGGAATCCCAGGATTTTGGCCCACGACATTGAAGGAACGGAGGTACAGTTTGAGTCACGATGGTCTGTTGTTTGGAGGGGTACTTGCAGACGATGTTGTTCTCGTGCATCGGCTGCACTTCTCATCTTAGGAGGCAACTGCCTGTGTCTGGTAGATGCTATCTGAAGAACCTTTGTGTGCTGCTTCAGTGTACCTTCCAGATGACACTAACTGAGGCGCCTGTGCATTGGACGGTGAGTGGATGCATTGCTGATCAAGCAGAATACTTTTCATAGTATAGAGTAAAACCACTGAGTATTGTAGGAGCTATACTGCTTCAGGAACGTGGAGTGTACTCCATCATTCTCCCGACTTTTCTCTCTTAGATGGTGGACATGTTTTGTTAAGTCAAGTGATGAGTTACCCGCTGCAGAATTTCCAGCCTTTAACCTCCTCTTTTACACACAATTCTCAAGTAGCTTGTCCAGTTCAGTCTGTGGTACACAGTTAGAACATAAGACATATGAGCAGAAATTAGGCCATTCGGTCCATCGAGTCTGCTCCACCGTTAAATCATGGCTGATAAGTTTCTCATCCCCATTATCCCGCCTAATCCCTGAAACCTTTGATACCCTTACCAATCAAGAACCTATCTATATCGGTCTTAAATGCACTCATTGACCTGGCCTACATAGCCTTCCATAGATTCCATAGTTTCACCACTCTCTGGATAAACAGGCTGTTCCCTCGGGTCCTAGTCTGTCCAATTAATGGAAACATCTTCCCCATGTCCACCCTATCCAGACCTTCCAGTATTCTGTAAGTTTCAATCATATCCCCTCTCATCCCTCTAAACCGATTGAGTATAGCCCCAGAGTTCTAAGACGTTTCTCAGATGTTAAGCGTTTCATTCCTGGGATCGTTCTCGTGAACCTCCTCTGGACCGTCACCAGGGCCAACACATTTTCCTAAGATATGGTGCCGAAAATTTCTCACAATATTCTTAATGTGATCTGACCAGAACCTTATAAAGACTCATCAGTCTTTTATCTTCTTTTATATTCTAGTCCTCTCGAAATAAATGCCAAAATTGCATTTGCCCTAACTACCGACTCAACCTGCAATTTGACCTTAAGAGAATTCTGGACCAGGCCTCCGAAGTCCACTTGTACTGCAGACTTCTGAATTCACTTCCCATTTAGAAAACAGTCTATGCCTCTATTCTTCCTTCCAAAGTGCATGACCTCACACTTTTCCTCGTTGTATTCCATCTGCCACTACCTTGCCCATTCTCCTAACTCATCCAAATCCTTCTGCAGCCTCCCTGCCTCCTCAATACTACCTGTTCCTCCAGATATCTTTGTATCATCTGCAAACAAAGCCAAGATGCTCTCAGTTCCTTCATCTAGATCATTAATGTATAAGGTGAAAAGCAGTGGTCCCAACACTGACCTAGCGGAACACCACTAGTCACTGGCCACCATCCTGAGAAGGAAACCCTTATCCACACTCTCTGCCTCCTGCCAGAGAGCCACTCTTTTATCCAAGCTAGTACATTGCCTCTAAAACCATGAGCACTTATCTTACTGAGCAGCATCCTGTGCTGCACCTTTTCAAAGGCCTTCTGGAAGTCCAAGTAGATAACCTCCATTTGCTCTCCTTCGTCTAAACTACTCGTTACCTCCTCAAAGAATTCTAACACATTTGTCAGGCATGACCTCACCTTGATGAAACCAAGCTGACTTTGCCCAATTTTACCATGCGCTTCCAAGTACTCTGAAATCTCATGCTTAATAATGGACTCTAAAATCTTACCAAAGACTGAAGTCAGGGTAATCGGCCTGTGATTTTCCTTCCTTTGCCTCAGTCCCTTCTTAAACAGGGGGATTATATTAGCGATTTTCCGGACCTCTGGGACTCTCTCTAACTCCTGTGAGTCCTGAAATATCACCACTAAAGCCTCCACTGTCTCTTCAGCTATCTCCTTCAGAACTCTCGGGTGTAATCCATCTGGTCAAGGTGTTTTATCCACTTTCAAATATTTACGTTTTCCTGGCACCTTCTCCTTGGTAATGGCTACCATATTCACCTCTGCCCCCTGACTATCTTGAACATTGGGGAAGTCACTCGTGTCTTTCACTGTGAAGACTGACCAAAGTACCTATTCAATTCCTCCGCCATTTCTTTATTCCCCACTAGTACTTCACCAGCGTCATTTTCCAGTGGCCCAATGTCCACTTTTGCCTCTCCCTTACCCTTTATATATAAAAAAAAACCCTTGTGCAATCTTCTCTGATTTCATTGGCTAGTTTACCCTCATAATTAATCTTCTCCCTCCTTATTTCTTTTTTAGTTTTCCTCTATTGATCTTTGCATGCTTCCCATTCCCCTGCTTTCCCACTGCTCTTTGCCGCATTGTATGCTTTCTCTTTAGCTTTTATGCTGTCAAAGACCTCCCTGATCAGCCATGGTTCCTTCGTCCTCCCCGTAGTATGCTTCTTCTGCCTAGGGATGATTTTTTGCTGTGTCTCCCAAATTACTCCCAGAAACTCCTGCCATTGCCCTTCCACTGTCTTTCCTGCGAGGCTCATCTCCTAGTAAATTCTGTCCAGCTCCTCCCTCATGCCCCTGTAGTTGCCTTTATTCAACTGCAATACCGTTACATCTGATTCCAGATTTTTCAACTCAAATTACAGGGTAAATTCGATCATATTAGGAAACTTCCTCCTAAGTGTTCCTTCACGTTAAGGTCCCTTATCATACCTGCCTCATTATACATCACTAAATCTAGAATTGCCTTTGACCTAGTGGGCTCCATCACAACCTGCTCCAAAAAGCCATATTGTAGGCATTCAACAAATTCCTTTTCTTGGGATTACTATCAACCTGCATGTTGAAATCCGCCATGACCACTGTAACCTTACTTTTCTTACACATCTTTGCTATCTCCTGCTGTATCTTGTGCCCCACATCCTGACTGCTGTTCGGAGGCCTGTACATTATGTATTTTGTTTTACCTTTGCGTTTCGTCAACTCTACCCACACAAATTCTACATCATCTGACCATGTATGATTTTGTGCTATCGATTCAATTTCATTTCTTACTAACAAGGCAACCCCATCCTCTTTGCCAACCAGCCTATCTTTGCGTGAGGATTTATATCTTTGGATAATTAGCTCCCAGCCTTGATCCCCTTGCAGCCATGTCTCCATGACGCCCACCACATCATACCTGCCTATTTTAATCTGCGCCACAAGATCATTTACCTTATTTCGTTTACTGTGTACATTCAGATAGTACAACTTCAGTCCTGTATTTCCACTCCCCCTTCTCACTGTCGTCCATTTATGCTTGATAAGCTTGAAGTTAATTCCTAGCCCTTTCCAAACACTCTGTCCTATTTTGTATTTTGTAGAATTTAATAGCCTCTCCTGGGCTCTCCTTTCTTTTCAGTTTTTTAATCAGTTTCCACGAAGTTCAATCCATGCCACACCACATCCCCCCACCCTGCCACCAACCACATGCTAACTGGCTGCTTTGTTTCCCATTAGTCATACTTCTGAGTTCCCTTCCAACCCCCTCCCCCCACTTTATAGTTTAAATCTTGTTGACCCCCTATTTACCTTTTATGCTAGAACGTTGGTCCAAGATTGGGTCAGGTGGAGACCGTCCCAACGGTACAGATCCCTTCTGTTCTAACACTGATGCCAGTGTCTCACGAAATGGAACACCTCTTTCCCGCACCAGTCCTTTTGCCAGGTGTTCACTTCCCTTATTCCCACGTCCCGATGCCAATTTGCACCTGGCTCTGGAGTAATGTGGACATTATAAACCCTTGAGGAGGACCTGTTCTTTAATTTAGCTCCTAGTTCCTGATAATCCGGAAACAGGACCGCTTTCCTAGTGTTATCTATGTTACTGGTCCCGACGTGGACCACAACCAATGGATTGTCCCCCTCCCTCTCCAATATCCTTTCAAGCTGGTCAGAGATGTCCCTCACCCTGGCACAGGGCAGGCAACAGACCATGCGGGACTTTTGATCCTGCTTAATAATGAAGCAATCAATTCCCCTAATTACAGAAGCCCCAACAGCTACCACATGTCTTTTTGCTCCACCCTCTTGAATGACCTCCTGTTCCACAGTGCCATGCTCTCAACCTCCCTACAGCCTTATTCCTCATCCTCACAGGGAGCAAATACCTCGTACTTGTTGGAGAATGTCAAGAGCTGAGGGTCCTCTGTTCCTGAACGCAGGATCCCTCTACATGGCTCACTTGCTGTCACACCCGGATGACCCTGACCACTAAGCAGAATTAAGGATCTGAATCTACCGGATGTGACCGCCTCCTGCTACATAGTGTTCAGGTAACTCTACCCCTCCCAGATGTGCTGCAGCATCCGGAGCTCGGACTCCTGCTAATCAATTCTGAGCCGGACGTAACCCAGCAATGAACACTTACTGCAGATGTGGTCATTGTGGCTCGCAATGGGATCTGCCAGCTCCCACATCATAAAGCTACAGCACATCGCCTGCCCAGCCATCTTTACTTAGATAATTAATTTGTTGCAGATTTCCTATCGACCAATCAGGACACAGCTTTCCTGTGACGTCACTATTTCCAGTTTTGGCTTCAGTTACTCTTTGCTCCGTGGACACCGCTCCAGCGCTCCTCCATCCGAGTCTGCTCCCTGGAGACAAGACTGCGAATCCCCGAGGTAAGCTGGAGTTATACTCAGAGATAAAAATAAAAAACTGCGGATGCTGGAAATCCAAAACAAAAACAGAATTACCTGGAAAAGCTCAGCAGGTCTGGTAGCATCGGTGGAGAAGAAAAGAGTTGACGTTTTGAATCCTCATGACCCGTGGTCTGTGTGGTGCAATGGTCCGTAGGGGCTAGGGGCTGTGAGGGAGCCGGAAGTCGGGGTGAGAAGGGTGACTGGTTTTGTTTGTGGGAGTCAACTATCCTGGGGTGGGGTGTATTGTGCTGTAGGATGTAGGGTTTCCGGAGCGGGGGTTGGGGGGCGCGGGGAGGCGGTCCGTTTTCTGCAGTGGTGCAGATGAGCCAGAATTCCAAACTGGGGTGGCAGATTTGGGGTCATGGAGTTCGAGCAGGGGATCGTGTTCCAACGTGTGTTGGTTGGCTGTCCAGGGGTGTCAGAGGCCCGGAAAATCGTGGCCCGTGGATGGAGCGTTTGCTGGAGCTGTCCGAGGTCAGTGGTGGGAGTGGAAGGGTGGTGTGGGCAGTCGGGGGCTGTCAGATGTTTGAGGGGGGAGTGGATTGTAGGGAGGTGGTTAGCGGCGATTCCGAATCCAAGCGGCGGAGGTTAGTGGTTCGAGTGGGACCCCAGGTTTGTGGCTCATGAGGCATGGGTTTGTCGTAGATTCTGGGGGTGGAGGATTGATGTTATTTTTTGTGGTTGACCAGATGCCATGGGTGTGGTATTGGATATTTTGGGATTGGACTAGATGTCTCCCGGTGTGGGTTCAGACCTCAGTGCTGATTGGGTGTTAGGGAATCGGAGTTTGGACGTTGGGGTGTCGGGGGGTGGGGACCTCCCAAGGTTGATGCATTTTGTGGGGTCTGCCTAGATATTTAGAATATTTACTCAGTAGTTAAAAGAGGTTTTAATTCTTCTATTTTTTTTTTTAGCAACGATTGGTCTAACCCTGCCGGAACTATCTGAAGGTTTTGATTTAAAATATATTTTTGGATGGTTCCCAGCACGGCATAATTTTCCAGAGGACATTTGCACTTCTGGGCAATCGCCATGCAAACCATTAACTGTGAACATCCGCCAGGAATTATCCAACGCATCTTTGACTTGCACCTTAAGCCAAAGCTGAGGAGCTCTGATGTCAAGGCCCATTGTTTTCTTCACTCCGATGATCAAGGTTTTAACTGTTGCCCTCTATGCTTGTACATCGCTGTGCACCAGTATCGTTGTGCATTTCATTTTCCCAAGTTGTTTTCTCGAACCCGGAAAAAAATAAGCTGTTTTTTTCTTTTCCATTAACCTAATGTTGAACATAAATATAGTCTACTCCATCGTCGTGTCAAATCTTATAATTATTGTAACCCGCAGTTTCCTGAAATTCCCCAATGATTACTCACCTGTTTGGTCTGGTTCATGAGCCATTACTAAATAAAATAGCAAAACCTGTTGGGATCTCGAACATATTCTGTTTGAAATGGTTCTTGTCTATCTTTTCGGCGCTCCATTCCCTTATCTCATTTATCTATCTTCTTTAACTAATTAATGTCCGCAAAGTGTAAACCACCATAAGCATTATTTGGTATTTTTGTTCTCTCAATTCCCACATTTATCTTTACTTTCCTTAGTCCTATTTTTCCCTATTAGGTTATATATAGAATGTGTCTACGAGTATGATGACGGCATGATTATATTTCAGCTATATCCAAGTGGTTTCCTTCTTGTCATGCTTAACGCAGTGCTTTTTCTTTGTTCAAATGTCGATATGCTACCCAAAGCCATTGCAGCTCTCTACGTCATCGTTTTCCACCTCTAGATCTGCACAAAATGCGATCTACTGCAAAGTTTAATTCTTAGTCCTATATTTTTCATGTTGACATATATCAGTCATCCCCAGAAATTATGGTCCTTCACAAGAATCTTTGTTTCCAGCTCTCCTGTTTCATGTACGCTGTTTGCAATGATGTACTTCCACGTTAACTCATTGTGAATGGGGTTTATTCACTTCATATCTACCCCTATTTTATACTCCAGTTCTTTAACTGTGTTTGCACATTCACCATCAATGTTCCCCACTGCGTTATTTCTCCTATAAAACCCTGTCCTCTTCCGTTTAATTATAGGCTTCCTTTGTTATTTATAGAGGCCTGTGCTCTCTTGTTAGTTTAGAACATTTGCTGCCCACCATTTACCATTCACGCCAAGACATTATTCACATTTGGTTTCGGGTTGTACCTATATCCTTGGTGCATCTCCTTTAGTCCCAGAATTTTTGGCAATCTTTCCCATAAACGAAGTGCCATTTCGTGCAATCCCGATTCACTGCAACGGAAGTTGTGCTGTCTGGTTTCTATTCATATCAAATCTTAAAGTCTTCCCTTCCCTCCACTAAGATGTCAATTTTCCACTGGTAAAGGAAACGTTGTCACTCACCGTAATCTTGACATTTCTGCAAAAGTTCTAAGGATATTGTTAACATGTGGTGAAAATCATAGTATTAACAGTTGCACTATGTTAAGTATTCATTTCTGAGAATGGAAAATGAAGGAATTATCAATCAATTCCCTTTATTTACCTTGCTGACACAGATGCAGTTTTTGCTCTGGGGAAAAATTTAAATTATTAGCACAGTAAAAAAAAAAGAGTTGGCGCCATTGTCGGGTAATATGTCCAAGGGTCAGACAAAAGATGACAGCATGCCACGCGTGAGATGCGTGAACTTAGCCAAACCTGATGTGAGGCAGGAATTTTGTCAGGAACATTCCTAAAAGGCACTAGAAATATGGCCAGTCGAAGCGGCATGGGGACACCATTCAAAAGCTTTGGCCCTTGCTGAAGGAAGTTAAAGTTGATAGGGTCTTGATGTTGACAAATATCCTAAAACGCTCTAATTAGATGGACTTCCAGAATCCTCTTCAAGCCAAAAGGAAACGTGTTTTTCGGAACTCAATTTGGTGAGGCAGGGGGAAAGAAGCATTAGTATGAAGGTAATAAAGCAGTATCAATCATGCAGCTTGAGGGAAAAATGTCGATGTGGATGGTGTGATGAAGTAAACAGACCCAGTACATCTTGACACCGGTGTGCTAAGTCCCTCTGAGAAAGAAGTGTTGAACTTGCGAAGCCTGGAACATCAAAACCTCTACACTCACTCGGTATTTGACTGAAGCGTCAGGGCTTCAGGTTAATAGTTTTAAACTTGAAACGAAACTGGTTTGATTCGCAGTTTAGGGTGCTGTCAAAGTATCACGGCCGGCATGGTGAATAAAATGATAATTAAAACAGAACTGGACTGTATAACGGATGACGGATGTGATGCTGTATTATTTTCCTAATAATGAAAAACGTAGAAAACCATAAGTAATAATCCGATTGTAAGCGTTGTCTAAAGTTTCCAAAATCCTGAAAGCAGGACTAGACTTTTTAACAGCAAACTTTAATTTAAATATTTTTGCACACCTGCGTTGGTCAGAGCTTGTCTCAGGTGTCCCAGTTCTGAATTGCAAAGACAACATTTTTTTTCATATTTTGAAATAAATAGCATTTTTCAGCACATGAACAAGTGATAAGCTAATAACTGTCGTATATTCAATGCAAACATCCTCTCTCTCAAGTAGTCTATTTGCATCAGTAATGGCTTACCCTTTCCAGTTAGTGTGAGACAGGAGCTGCTGCCCGAGATTAAATCTGCCAAATCTTTTTTTTTCTGTGTTTTTTCCAATGGGGGTTGAAGCTCTTTACAGCCCTGCTTACGGGTTCAGGCATGGTCAAACAAGACCCCAGAAGCACTGCGGAGGGACAAGGACAACAATACTACGCCCATTTGAGATAATCATTGGAAGGATTGCCACTTGAGGCTTTTCGGACTTTGGTGAGGAATTGTTCTTTTAAAGTGCAGCATTATTCAACTTTTTTCTAATAAATAAAATCATTTAAATGCTTCTTCAAGTTTTTCTAGCTTTTTTATTATGTAAGTAAACGTGATGAATTCTCGAATTTAGTTAAATGCATTGTTGATTAAATAAATGCTTAGTTCTCTGAGTTAGTGTTTTACAGTTATTTTGTTTTATATTATACGTCCAATGGTTTATAATTGGACAGAGTTGTGCCAAATGCTTCAGAACTTTAGTTGAGGCTATGGGTTCTAGAGCATGTTTTTAAATTCTCAGTAAATGTACTTTAAAATGCATTTGTATGTTTTTCTGAGAGAATGTCTGCTGTTAATAACCTTCAGTGCAAACCCTACCTCTGAGATTAAAAGTCTTTGTATCAAGCTTACAGCTATTAAATCAAGTCTACAAGGCGATGTGAGTCACTGTGGCGTCCACGGAGTGGTCCGAAGAACAGAGTGCTGGCCAAAAGTACTTTGAAATTCCTGCATTGTGCACGACGCACCTTCATGCTGCACATCTTCTCCTGGGTCCAAATGTTCAACATTGTTTAATTTTTGAACGTTAGTCAATAATACAAGTCGAATTCTGGATTTACCTGCTATTGATTTATCATTCATTTACTCATTCAGCTTCACCTTTAATGTGACCTTTATATTCACCTCCAATGCCTAATCTTTCCAGGGAAGAGCGTTTCTGAGGAATTTCGTCTTGCACCGAGCAGTGACTATTTTACAGGTAAGAGCCCTGTTAAGGCAATAATCTCCCTCAACTGCCCACACTTGCACATTTACTCCAAAGCACACGATGGGTGGACGTCATGTATTGCACAATCGGAAATGAAATGGGTGGGATTGCACGAGGGATAAGAAAGGAAAACGGGCCTGTCTCGCACCTTCCAACAGGACAGCTTGAAACAATGCATCAATTATTCACTTTTTTTATCTTCGCTCCTTGGGTGTCAGTGACCAGGTTAACTTTATTTTCCAATCCATAGTCACTGTTGAGCTTCTTTTGCTGGCCCATGTATTGAAATGCATGTTCACGTGGTTTCGGTACATCTGTGGCACTGTTGATACGAAGTTCCAGGAATTTGACCCAGAAATTATATTATGGACAGTAGCACCTTCTCAACTCATGATTCTCTTTGCTATGTGCCGACTTTTGGAGATGCAGGTGTTCAGAAACGTGTTGTGCTCCATCCAACCCAATGGCAGATATTTTGGGTTTTGGCAGTACTTTTGAAGGAGTCGTGGCGAGATTTATGCAAATTTAGGTGGTCTGTGCACATGTATAGCAGGCATTTTTTTTTAAATAAGTTAGTTTGACGAGATGCCAATCGAATTGATCACTTTGCCTTGGCTGTTGTCGTACTTTGGGACTGCGGTCATCAAACTATGTGGATGATATACCATTATACTCCTGACTTATGCCTTACGCACAGAACAAAGGCTTTGAAGGATCAATAGCGGAGTTACCCCCGACCCATTTATTGCCAGGGAAGATGATTCCACTTTCACTTGGATATCATTATTTTTTTCACACTGACTTATACCACTTGCCACTTATCAGCCTCAGCCTGAAAGTTGACTAAGACTTCTTATGTGCTCCCAAAGACAGATTCGCTCCCTCCAAAGGAAACTGAACTGCCTGTAATTATCTCAGAGCATCCCCACTTCTGATCTTGTGGTGGATGCAAGTGAAGTGAACCGACTGAAGGTTGCCATCATATAATGAGCTGACGGTCTACTTTGCTGATGATTCGGTGTTAATATGGATCTTTGCACTTTGCACAAGATATGGCGTCATCCTTCCGGGAATTTATACGACTATTTTTGGCCTGCAATTTCCAAAGCCTCCTTGGTGCCACAGGCAGTAAGTCATCACCGTGATTTCCAGCCGAATTACTGTCAACCTCATGCCTGCAACTCAGCCCATCTTCCTATATTGGATGAAACCTGCAAGGAGAGATGGAGATGAAAGGCCCTTGTTAAACACACACTTGACAACTGGTTATAACCTTCATGATGAGTAAGTTCCATTAAGTAAATTGTCATGTATACATTCCTTCGATTTTGTGACGGGGTGATAACTGGCCAGGTTGCATTTGCATATGGGATTTCAATTTGAGCAAATTCAATAATGGGATTGATGCAGTGTGTTAGAAGATTTGGTTATAGTTGTTCGTAGTTTTCTCCTCGTTAATTGTTAGCTGGTAAGTTTGCATGATACATAACCATCCCTGAATCAATTTATAAGGTGCTTAATCATTTCACCTAGATTTAATTGAAACGGAATATCCAGGCACAGGGTCATGGGATCCTCTGGAGAAGACTAATGAGAAACACCCAGTTGGCATTTCTAAAATAATTTGTTTGTAAACCGTTTGTTGACGTAGATACTAACGGACTTGGTGGTGCATGGGCCCTAGAAATGCTCATAGAACCACCACTCGCATTAATTGTTTATTACTCCTGTTCATTCAAGGTAGGTTGCGACAAGATTCTAGCTTTCCAAACTCCTCAGCAGTTTGTTGGATTGTTTATCTCTGCCTGTAGGACACACATTCCTCTCTTTAGCCTTCTTGTAGTTTAGATTTGTAGCTTCAACACGTTGGGACATTTTTTTTTCACATACATGGCACTTTCTCCTATTCCTCCTTGAACTGGATTGGACCCCAGAATTGAATGTAAATTAGGCGGCCTTCCATCTCCTAACATTATGGCTTGTGCTGTGATGGTCAGCTCTCTGTTAAACACACAACTTCGTCTCATTAGTCAGTTTGCTTTTGTTCAGCAAATCCCTACTCATCTTGGAAATAACAGCAGCATCTTTTGTGAGACATGTATTGATTTCAGCAACATGTGAAAGATTGCCGGTGATTGTGTCCACTATATATGTGGAGGCTAATAATAACCTTTGGAGTCGCACTTTCAATGTTTTTGGATCGATGAATCGCAACAGCTTTGACCATGACATTTGTCTTCTTCATGGTGACGGTCAATCCTACCTCCTTTAAGTAGCGTGAATGCCTGTCCATTTTTCACTGCAAACGTTCCTGAACGTGGAATTCCAATGGGGTATCCTCAGCCCAGAGTAAGTATTGATGTGGCCTTGTCACACGTATGTGTTGGATTTCAGGCGAGAAATTCTGAGCTATTTTCCATCAGTCCTGGACGTGCACTGTCGGTGAAATTAATGGAAGTGATATGAACAAACAAAAGCATATGCCAACGGGTGTTAGTGCCACAACATACCCTGTTTTTCCCCACTGAAGCTCACAAAATGTCTCCATGTTGCCCCATATTTGGGGACCTGACTCAAGTTGTCAATAAAAAAAAATCACAGTGAGCAGCGTCTACAGGCAAGCAATTTTACTCAACAACTGAAATATAATGTCTCTGCTTACATGCTCGGATTAATTGGTGAGCTGGATGGAGGCAATGCTGAGTGGTGTCCTTTACACATGACCTTTCTCTTCCAGCTGGCGGAATTAGATGATCATGCAAATATTCACATCCTAAAACAACAATCGCATTTGCAGTAGATGCTTTCAGCCTTGATGTGCAGTCAGTTTAGGGCAGCAGGAAAGAAACATATATTTATTTTACCACAATATTCAGCAGTTGATTCCTCAATAATTGTTGCAATCACTGTGGTTACAGTTGTTTACATGCAACAGCGCAGCATTTCCCAAGTGCATATACTGGGGCACGGACTGCTCCGTGAAGCACAGGCAGACTGCGCGCGAAATTTACCATTGTTGTTGGGTTCTGGCTGTCTAGCTGTGCAGAATTAGCAACTGGAGATTTCCTCATCAAATGCAGGTAAACCTCTCTGTTAAACTTGTCCATCGTGGTTTTTATATCCAGCTTTACCATGACAGGCATACGTTTAATGTTCTGTAGAAGTTCCTGAGTGACGATGTAAACTGTATTGTACAACTCAAGGTAGCATTCAAACTATATCTCCAAAATTCTATTCAGGTGCACCGTGACACTCCTCAATTTTATTTTCAAGAGAACTGTTTTCATTGCTAATGAACATGTAGCCCTTCTGATCTAATGCTACATGACCTTAGCAGTTACTGTGTGGAAGGACATCTGGATATACTGGCAAGTTTGTAACACGTACTCATTGGCACAATGCCATTGTTAGAATTTACTTTGAGTTTTTCCTGCTTCCTGATCATATCACTCCTTCAGTTAATGAAACTGGCACAGTAAACTTCCATGCCAGGTTTCACCATGGGGATGCTAATTTCGTACGAGTTAGCATTACTAAGCATTTATATCCAATCTTCGGCGGTGCAATAAAGTAGATTGTCTGTAGAAATATTTTTCATATTACCTACTGTATTCTGTGTAGGAATGCTCAACAGCACCTGTTCTTCCGAGTCGAAGAGCAGTATTTTTTGTTTGTGTTTATTTATCCGAGTAGGCACTATGGATGATATGGATCTGAATTCCTGATTCGAATGAAAACAAAATTTGATTGTTGCATCCTAATACTTCTGCACAACAAGGAGTGAAATATGTGATAGTCAACACTGTGGCAGTTGTATGTGTTTAAAATGCTGTTGAGAGGGTCTGTTCACGAACGTATCAAGCTTGCTTCAATCCCGTGACCTTCACTGTCAACAGGTCACCATTTTTCATAGCCTGTTCTGAAGGAAGGTGTTAGCTACACAGAACAGTGGTAGCAGCAACTGGTTTTTGTCCATTATAATTTAATTGCTGTAATTTAGCTTCGTGGATGAAAAGGCTTCATATATCATGCATCATTACCCAAGTGCACATGAGAATGTGTTGGTTACCATAGTCAGCACTGAATCATGTGACAATTCTGTTGAGAGGTCAAACTGGTGTCACCACACTTGACCACTAAGGAAATATGACATTTTTGCATGTAAGGCCTACAAATGTCTTCAGGCCCAGGCAATATGGTTGGCCCTTACATGTCTCATAAATGGCCCAGCAAGCCACACAGTTCAAGGGCAATTCAGTCAACATATGCCCGTTTCTTTCTTCAAATATTTTTTTCAAAGGAATGTAACACAGTACCTTTGTTCTTGACACGTTTGCAGGAGTTACTAGGGTGATGAAATGTTTAGACAAGAATCAGCTTTTGCGGTCCACCCTTACTTACTTGGTCACTCTTTTCTCCCTTAGCCTTCACCTCTCCTGAGGCAGCCACAGGAGAATGGATTTCTTCCCTAATAGCTGAGAGTTTGCTTCGTATCTGCCGCATGTCACCATTAGGCACTGGGTTTGTACTGTGCACTTCTGGGGGGCTCAACCTTCTCCATGTTCCTTGGGAGTTTTAGGCTGTGGCCACAAAGGCCCAGTTTCCATGTGTCACCATGAGCAAATGCACAGGAAGTCCTGCCATTTCAGAGGTTGTACACTGAAGGGAAGTAAATTATAGTTTTGGCTCTCTTTTTTAACATTGTTGCTAGCCAGCAGTGTAGCTTGTAAATGAGGCCCAGGCTATCACGCACAATCAGAAGCATTGTCACTCACTTCAGCCACAAACTTGAAGCATGGCATTGACTGTTGGATAAATTGACTGTAACTGTTGCGTGAGTTACTTGCTCAGTCAAACTTTATATTGGAATGGATGAAATGATTTTGCTGCTCAAGTCCACTGCAATTCATGCTTGTCCAGCTTGGCTGCTGGATCTGCTCTGAGTCTGTAGCGGTTAGTATAACGGTACTGGCTTTCTCTAGATTTGAGGATACCCTCACTGCGAATACCACAATTCTAGTTAGCAAGGACCATGTGGTGATCACTCAGAACACTGATATCATTCGGAGGTGCCTGCATGACAGGTTTTTTGCGAATAGATTCGTTTTGCTTCCCCTCAACCTTCTTTTTCTGGTGCCACTTGCTGCATTTCCTGCTAACTGCGAAGCTTTTAAGGACTCAGCCAGTTGCAGTGCTACCAAGTCACTCTTGGTGATGGAAAATAATGAGACACCCAAGGTGCACTATGCGCCAGTTCTATCCTCAGTGCATCCTGGAATGGCGATCAAAATGGAGGAGTACTTATATGGGGCCAGAACAGAATAGTAAACTTTATCTGCTTATTTGTGACCTCCTGCTTTGCAATACTTGTGACGTGGAATTAACGGGGAATTGAGGACAACTACATCAAGGCTTTATGCCAGTATGAAGTTCTGTTATTTTGTCTCTTGCATGGACATAAAGAGGGACAGTGTTATGTGTGTCAGCAATGCTGGAGGAAGTATAAATTTACCGTGCTGTAGCCATATACTTGTGCTTCGAGAATTCTGTGTGACTTTTTGTTAATTTTAGCTGAATTTGAATATTCCGTGAAAATGACTTAGCACGTTATACTAATGTGTCTTTTCTGATTTACATATTCAGCACTTTTGCTTCTCCAATTTTGTTTTGATACATTGCTTTCAGTCGAAAGTTTCAGTCAACTTATTAAGTTTATGTTGAGATTAATTTTCAAACTCGTATTCGCACTATCGCTTAGCCTACTTGTTTCCACGCCCGTGATGTCACTCTTTTTCACCCTCTGTCAACTCATTTGCAGCTGGAATATGCATTCATGCCTTCCCTTCTGAGGGGCCCAATTATTGCTCTCCCAGTTTCCCTTCGCTGTTAGCTTCAGGCCATGAACCCTGTTGATTGTTGTAACGGCCTGAAAGTGATAGTGGAGGATTAACTTCAGTGTTAAAGCTGATGCTTCAAATGTTCAGATTAAAAATAGTTAAGTTCATGCAAAGAAAAACAAGACTGAGAATTGGATTGTAAATGCCAGGCCTCCAATGCCACCTTCAGCCATTCTCTCTCACGAGCTGGTGCTTGGAATACATCAGCAATTCCACCCTCCACTTCTGGTCAATAACCTGAGCAACTCGAAAGGCGACCAAGACAGCGCTCCACTCGGGCCCTTAATGTAATTATTAACAAGCAGAAGGTTGCCTGCGTTTCAAAATTCTCTCTTGCCCTTAGAGCTCCTTAGGTCGGATCCAGAGTCCTGTCTATCCAATTTAAAATATGTTGTAAGTAATTTACAACATAAAAAAATCGGCCTTTCTGCTGAACTGTGTGGTGTCCATGTTGATGATCCCCGTGTTACTCCCTTCATCCTAAAGTATCAACAAGAGTTCATAATTCATCCTCCCTCCATTTGTTATCTAGATTATTCATGAATTGAATCTTTACTATTCACCACAATCACTCGATGTGATAGCGATTGTCATATTCCAATATGGTCTGGGTAAACAAGATACTCCAAGTTTTCTTATTGATGTTGGCGAACCTATATGTATCATCGCTTATTTTGACCTGTACATGAGTTTCATGCTTCCGTTTTTTTGCTGTCAACCAAATTCGAAATTTTAATATCCAATATGAGGCTACCTGTAGATGTCCACTTAATGACAGCAGACTTAGCTTCTCTCATATCTCTCCTTTCGTATTTAAAATTGTCATCCTTGTGTCATGATCGAGTTAGGAACCAGTAAATATTACCTTCTCTTTGAAGTTGATATAATTTTTATATCATTAACTTACAACGAAAATAAAGACGCACAAATCCATAGTTTCAAACAAACATAATATTTTTTTACGATATAAGAGTCAAGATAGCAAACAGCAAATATTATCTATCTTATTGTCTAACATCCATATTTAAAGAGATAAACATAAATTATCATGCAAACTCTGGTTGAACACAATCCACAAAGTGCAGAAAACAAATCATTGACATCTAAACAGATTGCAGGAATTTCTCAGAAGTTCAACCAGACATCCGTGATCACTGTTAGTCCCAAAGATAGTTTACATTCTTTATTCCTCTCGAGATACAAAATCACATCGCGTTCACGTGTATTAATCCAGAATCCCTCAACAGCAGTTCCCACATAGCCATGAAGCCCTCTTTTTTCTTCTGCCTGCAATTACTTATCAGACAATAAGAATTCCAATCAGTTTGTTCTAGTGAAGACTCACAGTCCAATCACTCAATCAATTCGTTAGAGATTGTGAACAAATGTACTTGACAGACTATAACACTTTGTCTATGTTCAGGCAGATTTTTAGTTCTCAAACTGCCGTCCTGCCAAAATTCATCCCAGTTGCAACGAGGACATAATGCTCCCTGGCTTCACTCAGCCCCAACTTGCAGCCGCTACCATGCCTTTCCATGGTCTCGAATCGCAACCGTAGGAAAAGCTATTGCTCAGATGTTTTTCTTAACCCCATCTACCAGTTGTGCTAAGAAATTCTGCTCGCAGGCTTCTGTGAACACAAATTCCCAATGCCACCAAGCATTTGTTGATCCTGGGAATGTTCCAAGACTCACGTTGCAAAATTTCAGATTCTCCAGACCGGACAAATAATTTTGGGCTCTGTCGTTGCATTGTCCGTCATGTCATGTGCTTTCCTTATCAGAGTGCAGGTGTCTCAGGCACACTGGCAATCGATATTCCCTCAGGCCCTGGTTCACAAAATAGTTTATCATTGTTATTTAGCAAAACTGCATTGCATTTAGGACCCAGCCAGTTGCATAACTAAACCAAACTAGTTTGCTCTCTGCTGAACAAACTGATTAAAATGTCCATTTATAGCCATCCGACGTTCTCTGCTATTCCCAGAATAAATTTTAGGCAGAGGACCAGAGTCAAAACTCACTGAAACGAGTCAATGATCGCTGCTGCAATTTCCCCTCCTTTCTGATGGCCAAAGCGCGACTCCCATGCTAAACGCCAATCACATTCTTGGGCACAATATCAATCCTCACATACAGTGAACTGAAACCTGTAATGCACATTTTGTTGTTTTACTGCTACTACAGGCACATCAGTGAGTTCCAGAATATCAACGGATAATGTGAGGCATTCTTCTACCTTGGCAGTACGAAAACTGTCTTGCCAGTTAAAAACAAAATCTTGGGCAAAAAAATACAGCTATCGACAATAAACCCATCTTGACTCTGGCAATGTTAATTAAAAAAAAAATCAACAAAGTCAATAGAAAGGAAAGCTTATGATTTTGATATTTTTTTTTGTGAGTCCAGTCACAACATCAATGCTGCTAACGATTAAATTGCAATTGAGGTGTATTTTCAGGCAAATCCACTGCATCCCAGTTCTAGGTCCATAGAGCGGGACAAATATTCTGTTCTTCAGAGGTATGAATGGGTGAAGCACAGATCGACCATAGATTTTTAATCAGTGTGATTCAGTGAAAATCGATCATTGATTTACATGATGGCAAAACTGCTATTGTAGATCTACGTCGAAAACAGAAGTTCAAAATATTCAAGAAAGTTTGGTTAAAAAAATCATAGAAAAAAACTACAGAACTAAAGTACATTTACAGAGTGCCTTGCATAAAATCAACAATCCACAGGACAGCCTACGAATACTTTGAGTTCTCAGAGTGCAATTACATTTCCAAAGTTAGAGATATTCACCCAATCTTCACTAACGTAGTTGCAAAAAAAGTTGAGAGAATGTTGAACAGAAAATCGATTTTTCTCATGTAACTCGAGGAAAATCTTCACTTCGAAACTGTGAAGGAATCCCCTGAACTTCTTTAAAATGTTGTCAACGCATCATTGATATCATTTAAGAAAGCATACGTGTCCTCACCTTATCATCAAAAGCAATATATTGAACCTCCGACAACGCATCACTTCCAAGAGCGACCAGCTCTGTAGCAAGTCTATGCTGAAACATAAGAAATGGCGAACTCTGCACTTGTATTTCAAACACCAGGATTGCGGAAAAGGCATAGCTACAGAATTTGAAAAAAAAATTACCTAAATTTTTTTCTAGCAGCAGTTTATCTGTAAATGGTGGATGAAGTGCACGTCAATGGTGACATACATGCATTGAAAACGAAACAAAATATTTTAAAATCAACATTTCTCAGCTGACCTTGTTATCTAGCAAAACAGATGCAAAAACATCTTTAATAAAAACAAAGAAACTGCGGATGCTGGAAATCCAAAACAAGAACAGAATTACCCAGGAAAACTCTGCAGGTCTGGCAGCGTCCGTGGAGAAGAAAAGAGTTGACGTTTCGAGTCCTCATGACCTTCAACAGAACTAGGTGAATCCAAGGAGAGGGGTGAAATATATGCTGGTTTAATGTGTGTGTGTGGGTGGGGCGGGCGGGTGTTGGGTGGGGGCAGAGAAGTGGAGGGGGGTGGTATGGTTGTAGGGATAATCAAGCAGTGTTAAGAGCAGATCATCAAAAGATGCCACAGACAAAAGAACAAAATAACACAGAGGTGTTGAAGTTGGTGCTATTATCTAAACGAATGTGCTAAGTAAGTATGGATGGTAAGGCACTGAAGGTACAGCTCTAGTGAGGGCGGGGGGAGCATAGAATATTAAAAAAAAAAATTTTATAATCATGGAAATAGGTGGGAAAAGAAAAATCTATATAAATTATTGGAAAAAAAAAACAAAATGAAGGGGGAAGAAACAGAAATGGGCTGGGGATGGAGGAGAGAGTTCAAGACCTAAAGTTTTTGAATTCAATATTCAGTCCAGAAGGCTGTAAAGTGCCTAGTCGGAAGATGAGGTGTTGTTCCTCCTGTTTACGTTGGGCTTCACTGGAACAATGCAGCAAGCCAAGGAGAGACTTGTGGGCATGAGACCAGGGTGGAGTGTTAAAATGGCAAACGACAGGGTGGTTTGGGTCATTCTTGCGGACAGACCGCAGGTGTTCTGCAAAGCGGTCGCCAAGTTTACGTTTGGTGTCTCCAATGTTGAGGAGACCTCATTGTGAGCAACGAATACAGTAGACTAAGGTGGGGGAAATGCAAGTGAAATGCTCCTTCACTTGCAAGGAATATTTGGGCCCTTGGATGGTGAGGAGAGAGGAAGTGAAGGGGCAGGTGTTACATCTTTTGCCTGGGCATGGGGAGGTGCCATAGGTGGGAGTGGAGGAGTAGGGGGTGATGGAGGAGTGAACCAGGGTGTGCAGGAGGGAATGAACCCTTCGGAATAGCGTCCGAGGGGGTGAAGGGAAGATTTATATAGTGGTGGCATCATGTTGGAGTTGGCAGAAATGGTGGAGGATGATCCTTTGAATGTGGAAGCTGTTGCAGTGCTAAGGGAGGGCAAGGGGGACCCGATCATGTTTCTGGGAGGGAGGAGATGTCTTGAGGGCGGATATGCGGGAGATGGACCGGACGAGGTTGAGGATCCTTTCAACGAACGTGGGTGGAAATCCTCAGTTAAGTAAGAACGAGGACATGTCAAAGGACATGTGTTTGAAGGTAGCATTATCGGAACAGATGCACTGGAGGTGTAGGAAGTGAGAGAATGGGATGGAGTGCTTACAGGAAGCGGGGTGTGAGGAGCTGCAGTCGAGATAGCTGTGGGAGTCTGTAGGCTTGTAATGGATATTTGTGGACAGTCTATCACCAGAGATTGAAACACAGAGGTCAAGGAAGGGAAGGGAAGTGTCAGAGATGGACCACGTTAAAATGATGGAGGGGTGGAGATTGGAAGCAAAATTACTAATTTTTTCCAATTCCCGATGAGAGCATGAAGCAGCACCGAAGTAATCATCAATGTACCAGAGAAAGAATTGTGGAAGGGGGCCAGTGTAGGACTGGAACAAGGAATGTTCCACATACCTATAAAGAGACAGTCATAGCTGGGGCCCTTGCGGGTACCCATAGCCACACCTTTTATTTGGAGGAAGTGAAACGAGTTGAAGGAGAAGCTTTTCAGTGTGAGAACAAGTTCAGTCAGACAGAAGAGAGTAGTGGTGGATGGGGATTGTTCGGGCAACAGTTCGAGGAAGAATCTAAGGGCCCTCAGGCCATCCTGGTGGGGGATGTAGGTGTAGAGGGATTGGACGTCCATGGTGAAGAGGAAACGGTTGGGGTCAGGGAACTGGAAATTGTTGATGTGACGTAAGGTGACAGATGAATCATGGATGCACGTGGGAAGGGACTGGACAAGGGGAGAGAGAAGAGAGTCAACGCTGGTAGCTAGCTGGCACCTTGAAAATTTGCCCAATCGTGTCCTGTAAACAGACAGCAGGAGAATCCCAACCCGTGCAATTGTTGTTCCCTCAGTCTACTCTGGATCATAGTTAACGCAATGGAAATGGTCGTCAACAGTGCTATCAAGCAAAAACGGCTTAGCAATAATCTCCTCAATGATGATTAGTTTTGGTTCGCCAGGTGCACTCAGCCCCTAATCTCATTGCACCCTATGTTAAAAATGGACAAAAGAACTGAACTCCAGAAGTGAGATGAGAGTGACTGCCCTTGACATCAAGGCAACATTTGAAGGATTGTGGCATCAAGTGGCCCCAGCAAACTGGAGTCAGGGGAATCAAAGGGAAAACTCTCTGATTGTCGGAGTCCATATATAGCATAAAAGAAAATGGTTGTGTTTGTTGGAGCTCAGTCATCTTAACTCCAGGGCAGCACTGCAAGTGATCCTCAGGGTAGTGTGCTAGGCCTTAACCATCTTGGGCTGCTTCATCAATAAACTTTACTTCCATCATAAGGGCAGAATTTGAGATATGCATGGATGACTCCACAACATTCAGCACCAGTGTCGACTCCTCAGACACTGAAGTAGTCCAGGTCCAATTGCAGCATGTCCTGGACAATATCCAAAACTGGGTTGACAAGTGGCAACTAGCAATCGCACCATTCAAGTGTCAGGCAACAACCATGCCCAACAAGAGAGAATCCAACCATCGCCCCTTGATGTTCAATGGCATTACCATTACTGAATCTCCCACTATTGACATCCTTGAATTACCATTGAGCAGAAACTGAACTGGACAATCCATATGAATACTATGGTTACAAGAGTTTATAGAAGGCTAGGAATCGTCCGATGAGTAACTGGCTTTGTGCATCCCCAACGCCTGTCCATCATCTATCAGGCACAAGTCAGCAGTGTGATCGTACACTTCCCATTTGCCTTTTTTGAGTGCTGCTGCCACACACCATTGAAGAAGATGGGCACCATCCGCCTGATTGGCTTCACATCCATAAACCTGTATTCCCTCCATTATTTATGGACAGTTAGAACAATGTGTACCATACACAAGGTGCATGCAGGAATCCAACAAGGCCATTTGACAGCACAATCTAAACCCACGACCACGGCCACCTAGAAGGGCAAGGGAAGCGGATAGATCGGATCACCACCACTTGGAAGTTCCCCTTCGAGTCAATAATGATCCTGACTTGGAAATATATCGCCATTCCTTCACTATCAATGGGCTACAATACTTCGACTCCCTCCCAAAAGCACAACAGATTTACCTAAACCATAGGGGCAGCAGTGGTTCAGATGACAGCTCACAGCAACTTTTTCAACGAGAAATAGGGATGGGAATTAAGTGCTGACCCTGCCAGTGAAGCCCGCATCCCATAAATGAATTAGTTTTGAAAAAGATATGATAGGATAGCTTTTGGATGAATCCAAATTTATGGACAATGGAAGTTATCAGTTAAGCTGTAATGTATCGAAAAAAATAAAAAAAACTGCAATTGCGCAGCACCTGTGCAGCATCTTTGCAACAGGAAAAAGAGTTCACATAGTTCAAGATGTATAGACCTAAAGTTATATCCACGTTTCACTTTCCAGCAATGTTGAAGAAAGCTCTTTAGCATTTTTGGCATATTTGTATATATTGCATGATTCAAGACTGGAGATGACAAAGCCACTGGCGATGAGGGTTTCAGCAGCGGATGGCTTGATGTATTGTCGAATAAGAAGTATCTGTTACAATTTGCATCGTTTCCTGACCTTTTTCCCTTAGTTTCTTTTCCAATGCTTCCATTTCTGAAAAGTAATAATAATAATAATAGTAATAATAATAATAACAACAACATTTTAAATAATAATCATCATTATCATCATCGCTGATGTAACCAACACTTCGGTTTGGAATTAGTAACATTTAATTTTATCACAATTGTTTTTTTAAGTAACAGACTTTCCTTTAATTCATATGTTCTTGATTTCAAGTCACACTCCAGAGTTTTCAGCACATTATCCAGGTGGCGAGGATCAATATCATTATGGAGGAGTTGTGCAACACAAAGAGCAGTCTTTCAGTTGAGACATCAAACTCAGGCCCCCAATTCCCTCTTAGGTGAAAACAAAATATCCCATTGTAATGTTTCGGAAACAGGCAATAATCCATAAACCAACCAAGTTCATTAAATATATCATCACAACCATTTACTTTTTTGGGCCATGCTATGTAGGAGTTGAATGTTGCATTTCTCTTCATGACAACAGTGATTATATTTCAAATGTATTTTGTTGGACGCTACAAATTTTAAAATGGAAAATGTCAGAGGTGCGACTTCAACACCGTTTTTTTCCAACCACGTTACATTTCCACTTCCAGGGCAATTTCAGATAAATGTAAGGCTGGCCAATTTTCATGCAGAAAAGACGGTGTTACAACCATAACTCCCTTTATTTTGTCAATTGGCACCGCCTTGTCCTTTGTTTTGTTTTAGTCAATGAATGTGGGCAACGTTGGCAAGGGCAGCATATATTCTCAATGCCTCATTGTCCTTGAAATGGTGCAGGTGAGATTCCTTCTGGAACTGCTGCAGTCCATGTGGTGTAGGCAGACCACCGAGCGGTTACCAAGGGGGTTCCAGGATTTTGACCCAGCGACAGTGAAGAGACAGTAATGTATTTCCAGGTCAGGATGGTGAGTGGCTTGCAGGGGACATTCCAGGTTCCCATGAAGCTTTTGGCTATCTTCTTCCTGACTTTATTGGCCTTTGCCTTGGCCGGAACTGCTGAAGGAGTATTGTTGCTTTCCTGCAGTGCATTCTGTCAACTGAACACGTTTCTGCTACTGTGTGCCAGTGGAAAATGTGGAAGGGGGTGCCAATCACACAGCAACTTTGTCCTGTATAGTGTCCTGCTGCTTGAGTGTTGTTTGATCTGCACTCATCCAGGCAAGTGGAGAGTGCTCCGTCATATTCCGGGAGTATGCCTTATGATGTTGGATAGGCTTCCAGTAGTCGAGTGGTGATTTACTTCCGTCATGTTTCCTAGCCTCTGACCTATGTTTAAAGCCCCGGTGTTTATACGTTAGTCCAGTTCAATTTATGGTCAATATTAACCCCCAACATGTTGACAGTGGGGGTTTCAGTTATTGTATTGCCATTCAATGATAAGGTGCAATGGTTAGATTCTCTCCTCTCGGAGATTGGTCATCGCCTGGCACTTGTGTGGCGCGAAACTACATCTCATATGTCAGCACGTACCTGGATATTGTACAGGTCTTGATATATTTTGAAATGGACTGCTTCTGTGTCTATGTCGTCCCGGATAATACTAATAATTCGGCAATCATCAGCCAACATCCACACTTTTGACTGTATGATGGAAAGAATGTCATTGACGAAACAGCTGAAGATGGCTAGGATTAGACACTTCATTGAGAAATTCGCGCACTGACGCCCTGGAGCTGATATTATTACTGATCTCCGCCAACCTCAGCCATCATTTTGGTAATAATATTGACTGTAACCAGCGGAGCATTACACCCGTGATTTATTTTTTTTAATTTATTTATTCATATGTTTTGGGAGCTGCTGGCCATGCCAGTATTTTTTGAATATCACTAATTGCCCTTGAGAAGGTGGTGATGAGCTGTCTTCTTGAACTGCCATCCATGTGGTGTAGGTACATCTACAGTGCTGTTTAGAAGGGAGTTCCAGGATTTTGACCAAGCGATAGTAAATAAACCATGATATATGTCCAAGTCAGGACGGCGATTGACTTGCAGGGGATATTAAAGGTGGTGATGATTCCATCTAACTGCTGCCCCTTCATTCCAGATGGTAGTGTACGAGGGTTTGGAAGGTGCAGTCGAAGCACTCTTTTTGAATTCCTCCTGTCCATCTTGCTGACGGTCCTCACTGCTCTTAATGTGCATCCTAGGTAGAGGAAGTGGGTGCTACTTGATGTGGTGCACTCAATCGGGCTACTCTGTCCTGGACGGTTTCAAGCTTCTTGAGTGCTGTAGGAGCTGCACTCATTCCGACAACTGGGTAGTATCCCATCGCAATCCTAGCTTGTAGATGTTGGACAGGATTGGGGGAGTCAGGAGGCGAGTTACTCGTAGCACCATCCCCAGCCCCTGACATTTGCTTGTAGCCACAATATCTATATGGCTAGTCCATTTCTTTTTCTGGTCAATGGTAACCGCGAGGATGCAGATAGTGTGATATTCAGTGATGGTAAAGGCGTGGAACAAAAGGGACGATGTTTGAATTCTCTTTTGTTGGAGATGGTCATTGTCTGGCATTTGATCTTGTGCATTTTACTTGCCAATTGTTGCCACAAGCCTGGATATTGTTGCGGTCTCGCGGCTTTTGGTTCCAGACAGTTTCAGTGTCGGACTGAACATAGTGCAATCATCAGGGAACATTGTCACTTCTGACCTTATGAAGCAGTTGAAGATGCTTGGCCCGAAGGCACTACCCTCAGGAACTCGGGCAATTATGTTATGGAGCTGAGATTTTTGACTGAAACAGCAACAATCATCTTCCTTTATGTTAGTTATGAGGCCAACCAGCTGAGAGCTTTCCCCTTCACGCCTGTTGGCTCCAGCTATGTCCAGGCTCCTTGATGCCAAAATCTGTCAAATGCGCCCTTGATGATGAGGAGAATCACTCTCATCTCACCAGGGGAGGTCAGGTCTTTTGCCCATGTTTGAAGCAGAGCTCTAAATTGGTCAGGAGCTGATATGCTCTGCCAGAACACAAATGGGGCATGAGTGAGAACGTTATGGCTCAGCAAGTGCTGCTTGATAACACTGTTGATAACGGCTTCCATTACTTTACTGATGATGGAAAACAAACTAATGAGGCATTAATTGGCCGGGTTGGGTTTGCCATGCTTTTTGTGTGAAGGACACATCGGGGCAATGTTCCATATAGCTAGGTAGATGCCAGCGTTGTAGATGTACTGGAACAGCTTGGCTAGGTACGAGGCAAATTCTGGACCACAAGTCTTCAGTACTATTGCCAGAATATTTTCCATTCTCAAAGCTTTTGCAGTATGTACTGCCTGCACGATTTCTTGGCATAACATGGAGAGAATCGAATAGGCTGATACTAGCATATTTAAAACAAAAACAGAATAACCTGGAAAAACTCAGCAGGTCTGGCAGCATCGGCGGAGAAGAAAAGAGTTGGCGTTTCGAGTCCTCATGACCCTTCGACAGAACTAGTTCTGTCGAAGATGCTGCCAGACCTGCTGAGTTTTTCCAGGTAATTCTGTTTTTGTTTTGGATTTTCAGCATCTGCAGTTTTCTTTGTTTTTATCTAGCATATTTAATGCCTGCGGCCTTTGGAGGAGGCCAAATTGGATCACCCAAATGGCACTTCTGGATGACGATTGTTGCAAAACCATCAGTTTCATTATATGCACTGATGTGCTGATCTGCTTCACCATTTAGGATGGGGATATTTGTGGAGCGTCCTCCTCCATTAAGTTGTCTAATAGTTCACCATCATTTACGACTGGAGGGTGAAGGATTACACAGTTTTGACTGATCCATCAATTGTGGAGTCACCTAATTCTATCTATCACATGATGCTTACACCGCTTTGCACATAAGTCGTCCTGTGTTATAGCTTCTCCAGTTTGATACCTAATTTTTAGGTAAGCCTGATGCTTGCCCTGGCATTCACTCCTGCACTCTTCATTGAACCAGTGTAGACTTCTTGGCTTGGTGGTAATGCTGGAGTGGGGGATATGCCAGAGCCTGAGGTCTCAGATTTCTGTTTCAGTGCAATTCTGCCGGCGCTAATGGCCCACAGCGCCTCATGGATGCTCAGCCTTGAGTTGATAGATCTGTTCGAAAACTTCCCATTTAACACCATGGTCGTTTTCCATACCCTCATGCTGGTTGGAAATTTCCTCCTGGCCGATTTGAATAGAGATTTTAAAAGCTGGCCGGTGCTTTCACCGTCGATCCTAATCAAATGGAAGTTGGAGGAATTGGTGATATATTTTGCTGATTATTTTGTCAAATTGTCTGTCAATCAAAATGGAGGCCAAAACGTGACAGGCATCGATAATGATTCCCAAAGGCAACGTAGATCTTCAATTGATTAAATTCTACTTGAATAAACTCAAATTAGTACACTGTTTTGTTCCAATTAACAAGATCTGTAGTATCAAACCTTCATCCCCTGGTGTATCGTGTCCTCAAAAATATACAAACGGTAGAAAATGTAATTTCGTGGGAGGGCTTGAGCCAAATGTTTTCAAACCTGCTTAGTTCAATTTCACGGTTTAAACTGATGTATTCAATCGAGCTTGTGAACAAGGGTAGTTCTCTTTCCAAAAATGGTTTTTCACACTCCAAATATTTAGCAACGAACAACAAGAATTTATAATTACAGAAATAAAAATCATGCCAAAGAACGCCAGCAGCCATTGAACAGGAGCATAGTTGTTTATTAGGCACTGAGTTAAATAAAAGTTATAAAAAATGAAAGTGAAAAATCAATGACGATCAAGAATGCACAATGGGCGGGAATTCAACCAAATGGACTTCCTATATGATTACCCAGAAGTTAGCAAATATTTATATTCATATTCATGTTTGATCTTCATGAAAAACGAGAAGGAAATGGCAAGCCTCCCTTTAAGCTACATTTAGCGACGTTTAATCCATTTGCATTAACAAAAATTAAAATGGGTTGTATAACGAGTTGCCAATCCGGGATCACCCGTGATTGCTGCCATTCAATTCATCACCTTATTCCCTCCAATGCCTCTAATTTTCCTCCTCATATCGATATGTATCTTCCATGTGATGTACACTCTACAGCTTGAAGCGGATCATTATTTATTTTTAGAAAGTAAGCTCTTGTTCACAACTTGCCCCTTGGTAATACCACTTCCTGTATCCATAAGCTTCTGCAACTCGTTAACCTCTATAAAACACTTCATTCATAGCCTCTTGGACAGTCAGAATTGCAATTAATATCAATGCCAGATCTGCCTTCTACAAACTGGGCCGTTAAGTCTGGCCTTCCCTTCATATAAGTGGGCATCTCTATAAATATCTGCCATTCTTTAAGACAGACGTTGAAATCAACCTCTTCGATCAAACATTTGTTTGATAACCCTTCCCTAAAATGCTGTCGGATATTTCAATATGTTAAAGGCGCCGTATATGTTCACGTTACCGAAATGATGTTTCTAACCTTTCGTTTTGCATTGCAATAAATGAACATGCAACGACCTATGGACCTAACAATAGCCAACTGGTTTCAACTCATTTTCAATGTGAATGAACAATTTACTAAACAAACATTGCTGCTCTTTTTGGTATCCTCCATTCCAGTTCGCCTTATTTTGACACCCCTGAAAATCACATCCAGAAAGCATTAAAATTGAACCATTCCTAAGTGTCCAACACAAAAGTTGCAGCACAACATCCATTTCCTCATTTAGCTGTAAACTTACCAATTTTTCTACTCTTAGTAATGCAATGACAGTAAATTCCAAAGTATCCACAGTAACTTAAAAATCTCACTGTGTACAGGCCATGACCTCTTTGCAATTAATATTGTTCCTAAATGTTTTGATATGACTCTCAAATTCCAATCGTGTTTCAAATGTGAGTTATTTTTGTTTTAGAAATTCCAAATGTTACACATAGTTTTATCTATCCCCGATTTCCACTGCCAAGTCACACAGATACGGATTCCTTCTCTGCCTCCACATGCAATGTTGCAATACAGTTCAGACTTCTTTGTCCTCTCCAGTGAACTAAGAGCTTAACATTATCATTATGAAACTGAACCTAATTATTTTGATCACAGTGAGCATTAAAGGGCTACGGAGATCATGTTATTTTAATGAAAATATGTAAACCAATATTGTCAGTGTCCGCCACTGGAGAATGTTGGTGAAATTGTATCACTCAGTGAAAATCGGATGACACTTAATTAATTATTCAAGGTAAACTTTAGTAACATACATGCATCAGTAGCAGTATGAGGCAGGCCATTGGGCTATATTGTAGTGGAGGAAATGAGAAAGCAGGTCTCATTGCTGTTAGGGACTTTTATGTTGGGGCATCAAATTCTCTGGCGGAAAGAAATATATCAATAAAGGGAACTTTATAAACTAATATTCCGACTTTCGGGGACTCACGATCTTCAAAAGGTTTAATAAAACAATGCCTTTGAGTTGTAATCAATTTTTTTAAGTTTGGAAGCACTTCAATTTATTCACAGATGCTCCAAGAATTGGGAATGGAGTACATGACTGTATCAGCTGCCTGTAGGATTGCTGAGACATGAATTTGAGACTGGAAAACTATGGATATTCTTTGGATAAGTTAAATCGAAGATGAATTGGGAGTTGAGGCCAAGCATCTGTCTATCAATACGCACATATCTGCACGTGAACAGGCACTTGTGTTCAAGGTTTAAAATCCCTCCTGATAGACGCAACAGCTCATCAGTATGACGCTGGATGTTTCTGAGATGGATTATGTTCTTCTGGCTATGTAGTGGGATTTAATTCTTCAATCTTCAAACAGAGTGGAAATAAATAAGGAAGTTTGCAAGCATAGAGCTTCTTGAGGATGTTTCAATGCACTTTATTTCTAATGAAGTGCTCATCTGAATTATAATCACTTCAGTATTGTAACAGTGCTTGGAACGTTAGAAAGTGAGCCATCGCTCAACTTGATAAGGGGGCACACTAATCTTAAAGCCTATCAAAAATGGGCGGTATGCAGTGGCCGACCTTTATATTTACTACACGATCCGCACGTCTATTCACGTTCAATATCTAGCAGGTTATCCAAATTATAACCGGTAATTAATGTGTACTTAATCGTACCAGAGGTGCCGTTGTTCTGCCCATAGGATATCGTTTTAAAGGTATTATGAGTTGACTGCTTGAACCGAAATTGTTCCATGTGTTATAAAGGTAGTAAAATGAAACATTTAGATTATGTCTCAAGGGAGGTCGAAACATTAATGTTAACATATTGTGGGGGCATTGGTATAAGTTCAGGCACTTAGTTTAAAGAAGACATTAGCTTGGAAGATAACACTTACATACCTAGAATGAACCCACACCCTTTAGATAATTATGCACTTTGGCCCTGTAATCACATTTGTAATGTGGGAAAAGTGGCAACAAAATGACACACTCAAGAAACTCAAACAAAGTGATGTGATGTTGGGCATGTAATGTGCTTATGCAATGGTGATTGCACCATAATATCTAGACAGCACAGGGTGTTGGTGGGGGGCGGGGTGTGGGAGTGGCGAGGGGGGCGAGTGGCATCTCTGATCTTTGAATTAGTACTGTGGGCCCTTTCCCCCATGTTGCAGAACAAATTCCATTTAGCATCTCATCCAGAAATCAGTCTGCCGTACTACAAAATCACTGCTCAGCAATGTGCGTAGTTGTTCAGCCGAGTTGCCTGTGCTCATGACTTACAAGAAAACATAAAATTGGAAGTTCTTGAATCAGTGTTACCCAGTGGGCCTCGGTTGACATCTTTTTGAAGAGTGGGGAAACAAATGTCATTGGGATTGGTATGGCTGCCCATGAGATTCGAATAGAGAGCAAGTCAGGCAAGCTGCAGTATACTTGAAAAGAAGGCGGGTGATAGAACGCCATGGCAAAGGCATGGTTCACTTAATGAAAGAAATATCCGAAAAAAAGATGCTACCTATTTGACCCCGGGTCCATTCTGTGAAACAGACCTCCAAGCGATAACAGGCAGTTATGGTGATCAGAATGCAAGTTGGTTGCGATGAAATAATGTCAAGTGAAATGGAAGAAGGAAGGTGATTATGGCAATGGGGTTGGGGCAAATACATGGATCTTCTACAACTGGTATAGTAAACCAACCTTATATATATATATATATATATATATATATATATATATAGTATATTTTTGGTACCTGATTGTGGCACTACACAGCAAAAGTGACAAGCAACCAGGAGCAGCAAGGATATGATCTGGCCTAACGTATCAGTCTGAAGACTTAGAAAAATGAATGGTTCCTTTTCAATATTGGAATGTGGCACACGACTTAATTTTGCATTTGACATTCGCTGTATATTTAGTGTTGGATTCACGTTGGGAATCAGTGAATTGTGGGTAGTCAAAAAGAAAGAAGCAAAGGAATTTCGGAACAGACAAAGAGGAAATCAAATCTTACGAAAACACGTATCTTAAAGCGATTTATCGAAGCGTAACTTAGATGTAACGTCTATTCCCATTGCACAAAAACATGATATCAATCGATGTAGTAAGTGGACGTTGAAAATTGTGAATGGCCTGCCAAAGAAGCGGGCCTGCTTTTTCTTGGATTTTGAGTGTTGATGGAGGTGCGACCATTCAGACAAATGAAGATTATACCATCACATTCGCTCTCCGAGACGTGTAGATGTTAGGTCGGCTCTGGGGAGCCAAGGGTTGGGATAGTCTCGCCAGAATTCCAAGCATATGGCCTGCTCCTGTAACTAAAACGTATTCATATGTATGGTCCAGTTCATTTTCTGGTCAATGGTAAAACCTGGGACGTTTAGAGCAAGGGATTCATTGGATGGCAAAATCAACATCCAACCCACAAAAACTGAAGGGAAGCCTATAGGTTAAATATTGGCAGCTCCGTTGTTTTAGTCCTCACAGCATTTCATGATGAAAAACTTTGCACATTTTTAATATTTGTCAATTGCACTGGGAGACTGGGCTTCTACATCGTCAAGTATGGGTGTATTCATGAACCTTCCTCCTCCATGTAATTAAGTGCCCATTGCCACTCACGGCTGAAGCGGCAACATGTATAACCTATGTCAAAGCCACTTGGAAGTGTGATCACTCAGCTATGTTTGTTGATTTCTGCTTCTGCTACTTATATGCATGTTGTCTTGTTTAGTAGCTTCGGAAGATATAGACCACAGTTTTATACATGCCTGGCCACCACAAATACCTGTTTGGTTCACTGAGTCAGGGTAGATCTACTGGCTTGGTGTTGATGTTAAGGTGACACATATTGCGAATCATGAGGTGAGACATTGTGCTTGAACATAAATTATCTGCTCATTCCGATGGTCCAAAACACTTCTTAGTTGGCCAGTAGTCATCAGATAGATCTGTTCTGACTTGAACCCATTTTGTTTGCAGCGGCTGTGCCACAATGAATGAAGCAGCTCTCTGTCTCTCTCTCTCTCCCTCTCCCTCTCTCTTCCGCACTCTCTCCTCTATACATCCATCTATCTTTGTCAGGAGTTAAGCTAAAATTAAGCACGAGTTAAGCTTTCTGAGTTGAAAAGCAAGGAATGCAATGTGCCTATTGTCCATGCCAAGCACATGCCTCCAGCGGAGGCTACCAAACAATACTTTTTTCTCACAGATGTGGTTAAATCTCATGAGCAGTAGGAAAAGAACCATCTGAGTTTATTCTAATTTTGACGCCTTAGAACATATTAAGATGTGAGAATCGAATAGCGCTAACTTTTCCCTATGGTACATTTGATGAGTGTACATTTGTGAATCTCTTTGAACATATTTCTCCCGCTGTTTAAACCAGTTACAAGGCCAATATGTTCACTTGCGATATTTCAGGATAATCATACATATTTGTGTTATTCAAATCTTTACCAGGTTCCCTACTCACTGCATAAGGCATACAAAATTAATGGGACCAAAAACTTTACCCAGCGAATTTTCCTGTCTCATATTGAATAACATTATTGTAATGCCAGATGTAATCCCGATATCAAATGCCTTACTCATTCGGGTTAATCAAGTTGATGTTAGTGGAAAAGTTAAGATGTATCAGTTCCACTGGGACATTAATTTATGTTTTCCTAGCCAATAAACACAGTTAGTGTTTCAGATACACTCATATGTAAAAAACAAAATGATTCAGATTCTCAAAACGGAAATAATATATTTTAAAAAGTGTTGGAAGTGCTCGACACGTCTGCCAACATCTTTCTAGAGTGAAATGGAGTGAACATTTCCATTCGAATATAATCGAAAATTTGTTACGAAGTATTATCTTCGAACTATCAACTAAACTTCGTTCATTTTTCGACAGATGTCGCAGGACGTGTTAAGTATCTCCAGAAACTTCTGCTTTACATTATTAATTAGTATTAAAGATTCACTTACCTCTGCGCATAACCAACACAAGAAATAGCACATCTAGGAGCCAACGTATTTTAAAGCACTTCCTTTGCCAACTATGCTGATAATTGGACCTCAAGGATTCAGTGACGAATAAAACATTGTGTTGGCTGTCATCCACAGAGCGGAAGGCCTCGATATTTTATCTGGGGTATGTGCTGTGTTTGCTGAACTCAGCTGCTGCACTTCTGCCCTGATATTGCCTTCCTGTTCTTGCAGTTAGCTCGAGAATAGATGATACATTTTTTTTGTATCGAACTTTCGAGGACGGTCGGAATTCACCTTGAATGAAATGATGACTATAGGCACGATTTAATTTGAGTCTCTAGATGTGCCTCGTTTCGTCACACTCTCCTTTCTCATTCAATACCCGGTGATGCAATTCCTATTCCAAGACTTAATCACAACAATGCTGACTTTCTGCCAGTTTATTTCAATTTAGCTGAGGTTCCGTGTTTTGGATGAAAACTTCATCTGAGCCCATTTCCGGCCTCTCTGTTGGACATATACCGTTCAATGACATTAAATTGAAGAAGGGACGAACTGTAATTTCCGGTTTCCTTGATAATGTTGAACCCTGAAGCATTATCACAGGATCGGATAAGCACATCATAAAAGCACTTTTTTTTTATCTTTTTGTGCTCCTGCTTTTGTTTTGGTGTTTCCAACATTACAACAGTGAACCTGTTTCAAAATTAATCCACCGGCTAGGAGCAGGGTTGAAGGTGCCTTGTTATCACAAAATGCTCTATACATAAACAGAAAAAGAATATTTGCCAAACACAAACGAGGCAGCCATTCATTGTGCAATACTGAGAGAATTCTGCACTTTTTCACGTGCCACAATTTAAAGTGAAATTAATTCAAGATCCTGCTTGCTTTTTATTCTTGGCAAAACAGTTGTTGGGCCGAGGGATGTGGCGGGGGTTTAGGAGAAGCAGGATGTGTGTTGGAAACATCCACCTAAATATTTCAAAGGGGTTGGGGATGCAGGGGAGAGAGGCCTTTTTTTTGCTGATATCCTGGCCAATAGTTATGCTGAAAAATACCACTGAAACAGATGACATTTTCTTCATCATGCCGCTCTTTGTGGGCCATTGTTATGGAGAAATGCTATCCACCTGCCTTCACTACAAATGTCTGCCATTGGAACTTTTTTTTCAATTTGCAGAAAAGGGAGATCATTTCGTGCATACAAACCGAAAATGGGAGGCCGAATAATGAAAATGCCTTTTGGAGAGTTAATGTTGAAGGGAAACGTGAAGGAATATTGCAGCCCCGTCGCAGTAGGTTTAAGTAAACCACGTATTGATTTGAAATTAATTGGCATATGTGAGAATAATCTGAAGGGAATCATGCATTAGGTTTTGCTGCCAATCACTTCCTTCTGCATTATTTCTACTTTTTGTTTAGCGATATCCTTGGTTCAGTCAATGTGTGTGTGTCATTGTCTCTCCTGACTTCTTAAAATGACCTGTACTTAATTCAAGGGACAATTAGGGTGTAGTTAGAAAATAACTGACTATCAGTGACAATTATATAATTAGCTGAAAGATTGTTTCCAGAAGGGAAGCGAACGAAAAACAAGAAACTGAACTTGAAAAATCACTTTCCATGGCTTAGATGTTTTCAAACAAATGCACCTGGAAACACAAAATAACAAAAGCCGTAAGTGAAAAAATCAACATGGCGGTGGATTAGTAAACCATGCATAGCCTTGGAAGGGGGAAACTTAGAGAATGCAAATATCTAACTTTATGCATGAAAGCAGAATTAGAACTTAGAAGAAAACATCCAAATGATTGGTGTTTCAATTGTATGAGTCAATAACAGACAACAGAAACTATGCTGCACACTGAGAATCTCCGTTAGCTTTACATTTATTTAGAAACGACAGGATGGAAGCATGGGTAACTATTTACTGGAAACGTTAAAAACTAAATCCAGTATCAGTTTAATAAAAAGTTATTATCGAGGAAAATGATAGTTAACTGGTCGCTGGGTTATGATATGTAACAGCTATAAGAAATCATCATTCCGGTATCGAACACTTGATAACAACACCCAGGGCATGGTATGAATTTGACATTATGAATGAAAAATATACTAATTTAACTTTTGTTTAGCCAAATATAGATCGAAACCATTGTAAATGAAGACAAGATAATTGTCACTGGAAGAATCATGGATAAGAATCGAACATCCAGGAACATTGCCGAAAACAAATGTCAAAGTTATTAGTAACAATGATGATTAAAGGAATACATAACTATTTTTATAAATTAGAAGGAATGGCTAATCAGTGTTGTAAAGATGTCTACATGACTTAATAATATCCTTGCACAATTCATAAAGGACCACACAGTATTAAAACGAGCAATTAACTTCGGTTCGTATTTAGCAAAAAATAACATAAGGGACAGAATGCATGTTTGTATTGATGATTAATTTTGTAATGAGAACGAATAAGTTGTGCACTCCTTTGAATTATATGGGAGACATGTTGTGTCTTCTTTATAGAAATGACATGGGCATAAGCACAGGGTGCACAAATTCACAGAGATCAATTCTAGAAAAATTCAGGAGAATATAGAAACACCTGTGAAATGGACACTAATGTGGCAAATGTGGAAAACTTCAGAAGGTTTCAAAGTCATGCAGTTTATGCAATGACCACCAGTATATTAGGAATGATACTATTTTAAAAGTTTGAAAAACAGAAGGACATGGGGTTCCATATTCATAAACCCTTTCCCTTTGCACTGCAAGTTTGGTGGGAAGAATAAAAAGTGCATGCGAATTGGAATTTTTTGTTTGCAAGGGGAATCATTGAACAGCAACAGAAATTAGGTTTTGGTATCTCAGTTAAATCTTCCCTCCAATATCTGTGCTTGATAGAGAAAATTCTGTGTACTCAGTATTTAACCATTTCAAAGAAGTCCCTAGTTTCTGTTACAGGTCAAGTAAGTCTCAGCTGCAATGAACTCAGTACATTGACACCACCTTAAGATCTTTAAATCAGAATTGGTTGAAAATTAGTACAAAATTAGGCAATATGTACTGAACTATTAGTAAGTTCCGGTAAGGCCTCAAGTAGAATATTGCATGAACTTAATTGACAACACCTTCATAAGAATAGTTAGGCCTTCAGATGTTTTCGAGGGGATATAATAGACTTTTTCCAATCAGGGTTGGGCTTTGTGAAAAACTAAAAGCTTATGCTTGAGAAGCATTGGTGGTTCTACTTTAAACTAAGGGTGCGAAGGGAAAATTAATAGAGGTGTCTATGCTTATGACATGTTTCGTTCAGACAGATGTTCCCATTTGCTGCTCATGGAAGAAGTGTGGGAAGCTGGTAGAACATCTTGGCCAAGAGATGCAGAATGAACATAAGCAAGAACTTATTTTTTTTTCTTGCACAACCAGCAGTACTGCCTAGAACTGTCAATCTACGAGTGTGCTGAACTCCAGGAAAGATTTCCGAACTGGATTGAAATAGATATTGAAATAAATATGTTTGCAATTCCACTGGAATAGGACAGGGAAATCCAACCCGTCGCACTTTGCCAGAAACATGGAACATAGATTGAATGGGCAGAATATGTAGTTTCAGTGTGGTAAATTATTCTATGACTCTACCAGTCAGGTTTGATCCTATTGTTAATTCAGCAGCTTTGTTTATTAGCATGCTGAGGAGTGTAAAAAAAAAAGCAAGAATATGTTCAAAAGATGACCAACACTTTTGTTCGGGAAGCTGACTTCATTACCAGTAGTTCATTTTTTTTTGTCATATTGTCTGGTCCCACTGCATTCTGCTCGTCTGGACGTGTGGGGTGCGGGGTGTGGGGGGTGGTGGGGGGGGGGGGGGGGGGGGGGGGAGAGAATTCTCTCTTAAGTAACAGTGCAACCTTAGTGGTTTCAGCTCTCAGTACGGGCCGAGGCCAGTAACTCCTGCTTTGCACCTGTGAATTATTTCATGCAAATCGCCAATATAATATTCCTTTCATGTGTGATAATATGTTGCCTATGAGCATTCGAGCAGCGCACAATTTCAATGACTTTTGACTTCACTGACCTTGAAAACTGTATTTTCATCTTGAAACTGAAAGTGCGAATGTGCACATAAATGCTTTTGGAAACAAAAAAGGCAAACTGTATCTGTCTTGTATCAAGACGATTTACAGTCCTCTGGGAACGCATAGTAATATGTCTATACCAAATGATATAGATTTCAATAACAACGACCTATTTCTCATTAAGCTGACTGCTGCAGGACATTTGCTAATTCACTACCACTCAGATTTGTGAAAAACAATAATGTTCCACTCTCTTTACTGCATAGTCCCATATCACCCTTCTCGAAACCCACTCGTGAATGATCATGAAATGTTTAGAATTGATTAAACCAAATCATCTTGCCTGCACACCAACATTGCCTTATTAACATGCTTGAAAACATCTGAAACGAAGTATTATAATCCTAAAGGTCACTTATTTCAGTTTGTTTGTCACCCATTAATTCTTCCATAATTCTAACTCACTGCCTATATCTCAAGTTCTCTCTCTCTCACACACATGTTCTCTATCACAGATGCTCTCTCTCTCATATCCACACGTAATTTCTCTCTTTCCCTCACACATATATATACACACAAGCAATGTGCAAACATTGCCTTTCTATCGCTCACTCTTTATCTGTCTCTTCCTATATCTCTCTCGCCCCATCTCTCTCATACCATATGGAAACAGATACATACACAGATAACCTCTCTCTCCCTCTCTCACGCACCCACATACACGCATGCACATATTTCTGGTTCCTTCCATTAATATCTCTTTTTTCTCAGAGTGCATCCACTTCGCCTTTATCTCTCAACCTCAGTTTCGTTCAAACTCTGCCTTTTACCAGTATTAAGATATCTTTCCATCTATCTGTCTTTCTATCAATCAATCTATCTATCTATCTATCTATATCAATCTATGTATCGATCTGTCAGATTATCTGTCTGTCTGCTAATCTATCGGTTTAACAATAAATCCACCTATTCATCTATTTTGTATCGACCGATCCATCCATCCATCTATCTACCTATCTATCATCTATCTACCTATCCATCCATCTATCTATCTATCTATCTATACATCTTTCTATCTATCTATCTATCTATATATTCATCTATAAATCCATCCATCTATCTATCTACATACCTATCTATCCATCTATCTATCTTCCTATCTATCTATCTATATGTATGTGGCCAGCTATCTATCAATCCGTGTGTCTATCTACCCACACATCTATCAATCTATTTATCAATCAATCAATCTATCTATCTATCTATCTATCTATCTATCTATCTATCTATCTATCTATCTATCTATCTATCTATCTATCTATTTTTTATCTCTCCATTTGTCTATCTATCTATGTATTCATCTATTTATCAAGCCATCTGTCTACCTTCCTACCTACCTATCTATCTGTCTATCTATCTATCTATCTATCTATCTATCTATCTATCTATCTATCTATCTATCTATCCATCTATCTATCTATCTATCTATCTATCTACCTATCTATCTATCTACCTATCTATCTATCCTTCTCTCTTTCTATGAGCCCCATTAATGCCATGTCAGGAATCACAATTCGCTGGCGAAAACATTTTTAATTGGGCCATTGGGAATTATTTACTTGTTATGCTCCTCTGAAAATTTCGGGAAAGTGAAACATGTGGACTTTTTCCTACACATGTAATTCCTTGTACCATTTAAAGTCACGTCGAAAGTTGAGATTTTATTTTATATTTTCTGTACTCAATGGACATTAAACAGGGGCTTGAGCGTCTTGAGTGATGTTGGGGTTGCACTCATCCAGGCAAGTGGAAAGTATTCCATCACAGTTCTGACCTGTGCCGTTTCGGTGGTGGAAAATGCCTAAGGATTCAGGAGATGAGACACTCCCTCAACTTCCTAGGATCTGACTTGTCATCAGATTATTTATATCGCTGCTCCTGTTCAGTGTATTGCCAATGGTAGCCCCCAGTATTTTGAAAGTGCGAGTTTCAGCGATGGGAATCCCACTGAATGTCAAGGGACAATGTTTAGGTTATCTCTTGTTGAAGATGGTCATTGCCTGGCAGTTTGCAGCGCGAATGGTATTGCTTCTTGTCAGTCCAAGCTTGATATTGTCCAGTCTTTGCTGCATTAATACATGGGCTGCTTTAATACCTAAAAAGTCGCAAATGGTTCCGAACATTGTGTAATCATCAGCGAAAAACTGTGCTTCGTACCTTAAGATGCAAGGAAGGTCAATGATCGAGCAGCTGAAGATGGTTGGGCCTAGGACACTACCCCAAGCAAATCCTACGTTGATGTAGTAAAACAGAGATGATTGGCAATCAACAACCACAGCCATAATCATTAATGGTCGCTATGATGTCAACAGGTTTTCCTCGTAATTCCCATTGACTCCAATTTCGTTTAGGCACCTTGATGACACATTCATTCAAATACTGCCTTAATGTCAATAGCACACAATCTCACCTCTCCTTCGGAGTACAGATCGTTTCCCCCAACACCCCACTCCCCATCACTCCCACTTTTATTTGAACCTGTCCAGATATCAGGCGTTGAGTGTCGTTGGTGGAAACCAAACCTAGCATCATTGAAGAGGTTTTTCCTAACAAGTGTCGCTTGGTAGCACTGTTAATGACACCAGCCATGAATTCACTGATGGCCTTTGTCTGGACGGATAGGCCATAAGTTAGCTGTTTGGATTTGTCATGTTTTATCTGCACGAGGCATACCTGAACAATATTCCAAATAGCCGGCTAAATGCAACTACTGCAGCTGTACTGGAGCAGCTTGGCAACTAGCGAAGCAGGTTCTGGAGCACTAATCTTTTGTGCTGTTGCCAGAATATAGCCATTACTCGTTGCATTTGCTTTCTCCAGTGCCCTTAGCAGTTCTTTGATTTCGCATTGAGAGAATCAAATGGGCTGATGACTGGCATTTGTGAGAATGGCGAACTCCGGAGGAAGCTAAGATGGATCATCTGCTCATTACTTTTGGCTTAAGATTTTCGCGGATGCTGCAACCTTACCATTGGCATTGATGTGCTTGTTTCCTCCATCATTGGCGATGCGGATATTATCGAGCCCCCTCTTCCACAGATGTTTAGCTGTCCACTATCATTCACGACAGAATGTGGCAGGTCAGAAGATCTGATACATTTGCTATCGAGTCTCTTAGCTCTATCTATCACTTGCTGCTTATGCTGTTTGGCACACAAGTATTCCTATGTCGTATCTTCATCAGGTTGATGCCATACCTTTAGGTATGCCTGCTGCTGCCCCTGCCATGGCCTCCTGCACTCTCAATTGAACCCGTGGTGATAACCTGGCTTGTGGTAGTAGTTGAATGAGCGACAAACCAGGCCACGAAGGTACAATTGAATTTTAGTACAATTCTAATTCTGCTAATGGCCCACAGCGCCTCGTAGATGCTTAGCCTTGAGTTGCTAAATCTATTCTAAATCTACCCCATTTAGAACAGTGGTTGTGCCGCGCATCACGATACACCACAATGTGAAGATTGGGCGTCGTCTACACAACAGTTGTGGGATGGTGTTACCTGCAGATGCTGTTATGCACAGATGAATCTGCTGCAGGCAGGTCGAATATTTTCTTTCCCCGCTCTTGTTGGTACCTTCAACACATGCTGCAGGCCTGGTCTTGCAACTAATTTCTTAAGGACCCGGCGAGCTCGTCCAGTAATTGTGCCACATAGCCTTTCTCTTTGATGGAATTTGAAGTCCAAAACACAGCGTACATTCTGCACCCTTGCTATTCACTGTCTTTTTCCAAGCAGTGTTCAACAGGGAGAAGTAATGATTCATCAGCAATGGAGCTGGAGGTTCGGGGTTGTGTCTGTGTTTTTTCTAGTGGTGAGCAACACAAAGCTTTATTAAACATGTTTGGATTGATGTCATGAGACTCCATCTGACCTCGAACCACTGTTAAGCACTACCAGGGCAGCCCAGTCTCGATGGTATACCACTGTTTAGCGACCTCTGCTGGCTGACTATTGTGATGTCTGGACATGATCTGCAAAGTCTGATCCCATAAGTATGACTTTGGCGTGCTGTTGCTTGACTACACTGCAATACATCTCTCTCAGTGTTGGCACAAGACCTCACATCATATCAAGCTGCTCTTTTCAGGGTCGACAAGGCTATTTTTTTTTCTTTGTTCTTTTGCTGAGGTCAATGTCGGGGGGTCCGTCCAGTTTAATTTATTTTTGTTTTTTTTGGTGAAGTGTTGCAACTGACTTGCTTGGTACGCCACTTAGCGCATTGAAAGCTCATCTGGCTTCATCATATTCCTAAAGCAAGGAAACCTGCAACACTTTGGCCTAAATGTGAGCCCAGGCCAATAACCATGTGCGTAACTGTTAAGTAAATTTGAAATTCCCTGCTTAGCCATTCTTTTTGAGGGCAGTTAGGAATGAGAACACTATCTTACATCTTATTAAATTAGAAAACTCAATATGATCCCGCAATTTTTAAACATGTCTGGGCACCCATTTCTAGATAAATATAAAGATTCTTGTCTACATGCTTGCATTATTTAAAAAAAATAAACAGCCGCATAAGCTGAAAGATTTTTTTTTCTCTTTTGAGTTATCCTGACAGATATTGTTACCTTTTTCGCGGCACTAAGACTACATCTGTTTCTATATATATTTTTTTTTCTTAGCAAAGGCTAGCAGTTTAGTTAATCTATTTTACATTTTACCAGATAAATTGTTTAGTTATGTCGATGTATTTTGGTCTGCATTTTCTGAACCAACAGGTTATAATAAGATAGGTTGAATCTCTTCCTGTATGGAAAACAATATCTTTCCTCCCGTTCTCAAATAGCGTAGTCCTGTGAAACTTGAGAAGCATATAATCATTGCACATTTTAGTTATCTTATTATATGGTTCTTAAATGACAATTTCGGAAGAACAAACCATTTCAACACGAGAAGGCTGCATTTAATGTTTTTTTATTCCACCACTGGGTGAAACATGCAAAGTTAACACAGCAGTCTTTGGGTTGGGATGTTATTCGGAGAACTCAGCTAGTCTTTCAGCAGGCAAAGTTCGAAGCAAAACACTGGAATTCTTCAGAGTTATATGGTGCATTTGGATCACTCACCTATATCAATTAAGGAAATGAGAATACCTGGTCAGTATCAGGAGGTGGTTTGTAGGACTTGATTTCTTAACAAAGAATTGGCTGCTATAGTTCCATTCGTAAAATGATCAACCGTAAATTGATTTCAATTGTCCAAAAATTGAGATGAGGCGATTTGTTATTCTGAACGAAACTTCAATCATTGAAATGTTTGTTCGTATATACACTGACAATCTTAAACATCTGAGAATTCGATTGACTGGAAACATTGCCTGTCACTTTCTTGCATACAATATCATGCCAGGTATCAAGATTCCGTCTTAATGTGAAATTTCTGCTCAGGCTTAAATTTCATTCCGTATTCAAATGTATATTTATCTCTTACGTGTTTCCCCATCAGATTGTCGGAGAGATAGCTACTGGTACCCCAGATGGAATCTGCTAGCTTGTGCTGTGTTTAATTTGGCTCATCAGATGCCAATTCTCCAACTATCCTGTTTGAATTTGCAAACTTGCAGAAACTGAAAACAAGATTGAACTGCTACACTAAATGCACTAAAGATTTCAAAGCTCCAATGCTCAATGAAAATGTATTGCTAGATAAGAATTAAGGCCTTGCAAATGCTATTACACGTCGCAGGGCGTATAATGGAAATGTGAGATCACACGTGACGCCTCGATTTCCGTCTGATGTAATGGAATCATGTTTTCATAATAATCTACTGCCAGTGGTCCAGCCTAACTGTGCAGGCAATTTGAAATGATGACCGTTCTCAAGCCCACTTTCCAACTTTTCTGGCATGACGTTGGAAATCCCCTGTCCAAAAGTGACAGAACAAAACACCTTGAAAATGTTCATTTCATTAATTTTAAGCGGTTGTAATTTGTATACGGGTTTCATAGCAATATAAGCATATTAATCCCATCCCCAGTCACTCTTGGTGGTGATGGATAGCCGCTGTTTTTACAGTAGTGTTCAATGTACACATATTCGGATGTCCAGGGAGTGTCTTGAGCAAAAAGCCATTATGGAAAAGCACTGAATTTCCAGGTCTGTAAACCTCGATTACACGAGCTTTTGATTTTCTCTGTTTCCACTTCCCCAATTTCATGTCTCAGCGACCATTTGCAACATGAAGTTCAATCTCCTGTATTCTTTCGGAATTTGCTGCGTTTTCCTGCACCTTGGCTTTCAGCATTGTCAGCAACACGACAGCTAAGGCTCAACAGGATGTTAAAAAAGATCAAGCATCATTTTCATTCCTGTGTATTTCCTTTGTTCATAAACTCAATGGATAAAAGTAGTTTCAATAAACATGTCTGATACACTTGCCCCACTATATTCATGGTTTGGAGCATCTGAATATCAAAAAGCAGCAATTCATTTATGCTCTTCACGTTGATGTACGGAGCAGGCATCTTTGAGTGGCTTGAGAGAAAAGTGTTGAAGTCAGGAGAAGCAAGAATTGAAAATCCAAGGATCTGAGGCTGCAGCTAACTGAAACAATAGGAATAATAGACATCGGATATTGAACACGAACTAATGCATTGAATGAAGACAAGGAGATCCCCGAGCACCTATGTGTATAAGTGTCTGTGTGTGTGTGTGTTTATGTGTTCGTGTGGGGCGGGTGGCGCTGGTTCGTGGTGCTCGGGGAGTAGATTGGCAAGCAGTGAAGTACTGGGGAGCACGGGATTCACGGTATGAGGATACTGTCACTGACCCTTTGGTGAGGATGCAGTGCAGGTCTGCGTAGCAGTGATTGGAAATATGGGAAACAAAAAACAAACTACACTCTATTTCGTAAGAGGAAGAATATCAATGAGAATGTGTTTGAGTTCGGTAGATTGTAAGCAGCTTCTGGAGGAAAGGACTGGGAGTCCTCAAGGAGATAAAAACAAAAAACTGTGGACGCTGGAAATCAAAAACAAAAACAGAATTGCCTGGAAAATCTCAGCAGGTCTGGCAGCTTTGGCAGTGAAGAAAAGAGTTGACGTTTCGAGATCTCATGACCCTCAGCTCGAAACCTCAACTCGTTTCTTCTCCGCTGATGCTGCCAGACCTGCTGAGCTTTTCCAGGTAATTCTGTTTTTGTTTGAGAGTCCTCAAGGTGCTATTTAAAAAATTGTACTAGTGTTAAGAATATCTCCTCGTTGCTGTTGGGGGAGAGGATCTGGGAGGGGACGTGGGTAGTGGATTTGTCTTAGTAGATTGATGAATTAATGACTTAGTTACAACTACAAGTTAATTTCTGTTCATGAAATTGTTAAACTCAAGCCTAAGGAGGAACTCAACGATGATAATCCATGAAATGTTTTTCTGTACCATGAAACCAATTGGCATTGGGTGAAACAAAGGAAGGAGAAGTATGTGTGTTGGTGTGAACAGTTATTTCGAATGTTTAGTCACTGATTGCACTGCGGGGGGAAAAGAGAGTTGTTCCCTTCATTGGGCTGCAAATAAACCTGGCTTGGGCCAGTATCCTGGCAAAGGAAATAACTAGAGCTATTATTAGGCAATAATAACACTGTTACTAATAGTGATCATGATAAGCGTAAGAATAAGAGTAGATATTAAAAAAAAGAGAATAATTTCAGGCAAAAGTAAGAGCATTGTTGATATGCAAATAGAAATGGGGAGATAATTACAGGAATGAACAAATAGCCTAATTGTGGGATTGATTCAGTTAGTGGGGTCGAATCAAGTAAAATTGTAAAAATGTTTGAATTAAATATTTTCTTTTACCGGAATTCACAAACGATTGCTAAAAAGTGCCCTTAACTAATGCCACGTCAAATAAATCGACTTGCCATAGTAGCTATTATGTTGAGGACTAAATATTTCAGAGGAAGTTAGAGTTTGGAAGTGCCGGATACAATGGACAAGTACGACATAGACATAAAGGTTACAAAACAGAGAAAGGGCCTTCGGACCATCGAGATTGTGCCAATTAAAAAGGCACCAATCTCTTCTAATCCAATTACCAGCACTAGGCCCATAGCCTTGTATGCCACGGCATCACAAATGCACATCCAAAAACGTTTTCATTGTTATGAGGATTTCTGCTTCTACCACCCTCTCAGGCATTGATTTCCAAATTTTCACCACAATTTGGGTGAAAAGAAATCTTCCTAACATCCCCTCTAAACCTCCTGCCCCTTGCAATAAAACGAGGCCCCCTGTTTATTGATCCCTCCACCAAGGGGGAATGTCCCTACTTGTTAACTCTCTCAATGCGCCTCATAATTTTATACACCTCAATCAACCCCCTCCCCCCACCTCAATCTCCTCTGTTTCAAGGAATATTACCCAAGTCTATCCAATCTCTCTTCATAACTAAAATTCTCCAGCCCAGGCAAATTCCTGATAAATCTCCTCTGAACTCTATCAGTGCAATCACAACATTTCTATAATAGAGATTCCTGGCCTGGACGCAGTATTCCAGCTGTAGCCTATCCAACGTTTTATACAGTTCCAGCATAAACTCCCTGCTCTTATATTCTATTTCTCAGCTAATAAAGTGAAGTATCCCATGAGCCTTCTTAAACAGCTGATCTAACTGTCATGCTACATTTTGGGACCGGTCTACAAGTTCACCAATGTCCCTCAGATCTTCGGTACTTCGCAAGGTCCTACCGTTAATCACTGTTTCCTGTGCATTGTTTGTTCTGCCTACTTGCATCACTTGACAATTATCCAGAATAAATTCCATTTGCCACTGATCAGTCCATCTGACAAGCCCGTCTATGTCCTCCTGCAGTCAAAGGCTATTATCCTCACTATTTACCAACCGACCACTTATCGTTTCTCCTGCGAATTTACTGACCAACTCTCCCAAATTCATGTCGAAATCATTTACCTATACCACAAACAGCAAAGGAGCCAACACCCATCGCTTTGCAACCCCACAGGACACAGGAATCTAGTCACAAAAACACCCCTCGTCGTCACCACCTGCTACCTGCCACTCAGCCAATTCCAAATCCAATTTGCTTAATCGTCTTGGATCCCATGGGCTCTTACCTTCGTTACCAGTCTCCCCTACTGGAGCTTAACAAAGTGCTAGTAGAAGTCGAATTATTGTTTTGCCCTCAGCTGCATACCTGGTCACCTCTTCGAAAAATTCAGTCAAATTGTTCAGGCATGACCTCGCCTTAACACAACTATTGTGACTGTTCTTGATTCATCCCTGCCTCTCCAAGTTTGGATTAAGTATGTTCCTTAGATTTGCCTTGAGTGGTTGCCCACCACTGAAGTTAGACTGTTTGGCCTGTAGTTCCATGGCTTATCCATTCCACCCTTCTTCAAGAACGGCACCATAACGGCTGCCCTCTAGTCCTCTGAAACCTCTTCTGTGGCCAGAGAGGTATTGAAAATTATTGCCAACGGGCCTGCTATCTCCTGCCTTGCACTACTCAACAGCCTGAGATATTCGGGCCTTGAGATTTATCAACTTTTAAGCCACCAAGACCGCTTAGAATCTATTCCCAATCTATGATTTTTTTTAAATTAAACCCCAGTCCTTCAGTCTGATTTCCATACTCACGTTGTCCCTCTGACTTGTGAACACCGACACAATGCATTCATTTAGGAAACTGCATTCGTCTTCCAGCTTTGTACAAAAATTACAATTATGTTCCTTAATGGCCCCTGCTCTTCCGTTCGTTATCCACTTTCTCTTAATGTACTTGTAAAATAATTTTTGATTCTACTTTATTTTACCTGGCAAAGCTTTCTCATCCCCGCTTTTTGCTCTCCAATTTAGTTTTTATGTTCTGCCGTATACATCGTACACTCTTCCAGGGCTTCCACTGTTTGGAGTCCTCGGTATCAGCCATAAGCCTCCCTTGGACTCGTTATCCAATATTGCATATCCGTCGACATCCAGGTTTCCCTGAATTTGTTGTTTCCACCCTTTTCCTTTACTGGAATATGTTGGCTCTGTACACTCCGTATTTCCTTCTTGAATGTGTATCACTGCTCTGACACAGGTTTAACCTAAAGTTGGCTGCTCAAAGTCCACTCTGGCAAAATCATATCTGATCCGTTTAAAATCGGACTTCGCCCAATTTAGAATTCTGATTTCTGGACAAACTTCTCCTTTTCCATAACAACATTGAACCTAAAGAAGTTTTGACCACTAACAGCAAAATCCTCGTCCCTTGATACATCTAACACTTGCCTGGCTTCATTCCCTGCTATTAGGTCTGGAACTGCCCCTATCTTGTAGGACCTTCTGCGTACTGGATTAAGAAGCTCTCCTGGATGCATTTTAAGAATTCCATTTCTTCTAAACCTATCAGGCTCTGACTTACCCATTTGATGATGGGAAATTTGAAATCCACCACTGTTACTAGGCTATTACTTCTTCAGTGCTCTGAAATGCGCCTACATATCTGCTCTTCTATTTCTCTCTGACTCTTTGGTGGCCTATGGTTCAATCCCAGCATTGTGATTGCTCCTTTTTTGTTTTTCAGTTCTACCCATATGGATTTCTTTAAGGGTCATGCGAAGATGTAACTGATTCCTTGATCAATATTGTGATAACCCTTCCTTTCTTACCTGCTACCTTTCATTGCCTGAACACCCTATATCCAGGAATGTAGAGCTACTAATTCTGTCGCAATCTCAACCAAGTCTCTGCGACAGCAATGACATCAGACTTCAATTTGCTAACGTGTGCCAACAACTCATCTGCCTCCTTGTCAGACACCTTACATTAAAATTAATTTCATCCATCCTTGCCAAACTCCCTTGTGCTTTAACTGGCCTATAAATTCCAAGTCTTCCAGACTCACTTGCTCTCTGTTCTAATTTGGGCTGTGCATCTCCCCCAGTTCAACCTCCTGCCAGCATCCCACCCCCATGACAATTTAGTTATAAGCCTCCCAACAGCACTAGCAAAGCTCCCCGCAAGCGTGTTGTTCCAATTCCGGTTCACTAGCAACCCAACCATTTTGTATAGGTTCCACCACCCCCACAAACAGTCTCAAATTCCTAGAAATCTAAAGCCCTTCCCCCAGCACCATATCTCCCGCCACATATTCATCTGGACTAGCCTCCTGTTTCTATGCATGCTAGCGATTGACACTGGAAGTAATCCAGTGGTTACTTCATTTAAGGTCCATTTTTAAAGACAACTATTTCCTAGCTCCCTAAATTCTATTTGCATGACCTCATTCTCTTTCTGCCTATGCAGTTCGGATCAATATGTACCATCATCTCTGTATGTTTGTCCTCTCACTTCAGAATGCCCTGCAGTCGCTCAGTGACATCCTGGCCCCAGGGAGGCAACATATCACCCTGGAGTAACCTAAAGGGCCGCAGAAGCGCCAGTCTTTTCCCCTTACTTTGTAGTCTCCTGCCACAATTGCTATTCCTCTTTTACCTCCCGCCCTGTGCAGCTGAGCCACTGAAAGTGCCTTGAGCGTGGCTGCACTCCCGAGAGGAACCCTCACTCACACCGTTTTCCAACAGAGAATAATGGTTCTTGACGTCATGTACCCTGAAGATTTCCTGACCATCTCCCTGACAACATTCTTCCAGCTGATGGTCACCCATTCGCCCTGTGTTTGCACTCCCGTAAGCTGTGGGGTGACCACGTCTAAATACTTGCTCTCCATGAAATTCTCAAACTCTTGGATGCATCTCAGTGCCTCGAGGTTCCGCCAAGCTCCAAAACCCGGACTTCAATTAGCTGTAGCTGGTGGCACTTCCTGCATGTGTATCTGGTCGAAGCGTAAGAAGCGCCCTGGATTTTCCACATGTCCAAGGCTGTGTAGAACACGGGGCTGAGCAGCCCTGCCTTGTCTCTGGTTGAAAACAAAACACTTACTTTAAGTAAAAGACAGTATGAAGTGTTAATTATTTATGTGCTTTAAATAAAATCTAGAACTCTTACCTTTCCTTAGCTTAATCTATTTTAAACTGGAGAAAAGAACTGGAGGAAATCACTTATACACTCCTCACCAATCAGCTGTCCCCTTTCTAATGATGTCACTTTTTTAATTGACTGCTTCACCGAGGTACTGAGTGCAGGGCTCTCTTCCCAGAGTACTTCACCGTGATGCTGACTGTAAGACACTCTTCCCAGACTATTTCACCGTGATGCTGACTGCAAGAAACTTCCAAGACTGCATCACTGTGATTCGGACTTTAGGAATATCTTCCTAATCTGGGTAGTGGCTAGTGAATTATTGTGCTGGTGCTAATGATCGATGACAGAGAACAGTGATGTAACCCCTTGGTCAGAAGAGAACGGCCCGAATTAGTACCATCAGGAATAAGTGATATAGTACAGATCATAATAATGAAGAATAATACTGATCATAAGGAATAACACAGGAGGAAAATGCCACGCACTACAAGCTATACTATTAGATTTCGTTCACGTTTGTGGGCTTCGCTGGATGGCCCAGGATTTATTACCCTTCCTAATTGCCCTTGAGAAGGTGGTGGTGTGCTGCCTTCTTGAGCCTTCTCTGTTCATATAGTTTAGGTACACCCAAATGCTGTTAGCTCAGGAGTTCCAGGATTCTGACCCAGCGAGTGTGGAAGAATGGCAATATATTTCCAAGTCAGGATGGTCATTGATTTCGAGGTGGTGGCGTTCTGATCTATCTGCTGCCCTTGTCCTTCTACTTGCCAGTTGTCGTACGTTGGGAAGGCATTGTCAACGAAGCCTTCGTGAATTCCTGCCGTGCACCTTGTAAATGGTAATACATGATATTAAATCAGTGCGTGCGGGGAAGAGGAAATTAGCTTTTAAGAATGGAACCGCAACAATTGCCAGCGATGTTAATTTCCATAAATACCCAGCCGATCAATTTGAGAAAGCTAGCTCTGTTATAAAAAAAATATAAAATGTATTCATTGCAGTTTTAGAGAACTGCAAGTCGTGGAAACTGTCAGAATTGGGAGTAATTTAGATCTCGTTTGTTCCATGGTACATGCAGCACTATCATATTAATGGGAATGATGAAAATATTATACAATTTCGAACTGAGGCAGTAGGGTCCGAATATATACTAATAACAATCAGGAAGCGAGTTATACAGGCATGAAGTAGGAATTGAAAGAAGTAGATATTGAAGTGAGATTCAATCCCTTGTTGACAGATAATGAATGGTCATGTTTTCAAGTCATATTGAATACTTTTCACCGGATATGCATCGTAGCAAAAGAAACGATACGTAGAAGGTATATATCTTGGTTAAATGAAGAGGTTAAGGACAATATTGTGTTGGATAAAAAGCCTGTAATGTTACAATGAAGCATAGAATTTCTGGGAAGTAGGATAATCTAAGAGACCACCAACCAGAAAATAGAATTACAGTTTGAACTGGAAAGAAATGTAAAAAAAGATGGGGTGAGCCTCTGTAATTTGCAAGAAAATGGAAGTCAATATCCAACATTCACGTATACACCACAGAGGCTGAGACAAGGGATACAATGAGGAGGAACAATAAAAAAGGAGGAAGATGAATCAAATAATTTGTGTCCGTATTCACAGCAGAAGGTACCGAAGCCACAGGAGCCATAACAGGGGACAAAGTGCCTAATAGTCAATAGGCAGTTGCAGTAGTTAACATAAGTAAAGGCAAACAACGGAAAAGATGCATAACACTAACAGGTGGGAAATAATTTGGGCCTTCTGGCCTATAATCCACTGTCATAAAATAGTGGTTTCCGTGATAATGAATGAATTTCACTTGATCTACCATGACACCTTAGGACAGGGGGCACAAGAATATATTTGAATCTGCCAACTGTCACTGACGCATTGAGGAAATGAGAAGAAACAGGTAGGTACATGTTAAATAGTCCAACATCAATCTTCAGAAATATGCTGGTATAGATTCTTAAAGATGTGTTGGGAAATCCTAATATGATTGGGAATAATTGGCTGAGGTTTATGCCAGCCAAATCGTGTTTATCTTTTCAATTAGTTGATTATGGCTACATAAATATCAGCAAAACTTGCATTTTTCAGAATGCATTTCATTCAATGCGACAGATAAGAAAGAAAACTTTACACGAGTCATGTTCATAGGATTTTGATCCTGAGCCTGCCCCACGTTCTTATTGCGACCTCTTTAGGGACCAGCGTTTTTTTTTTATTAAAAAGTTGGTAATGTTTTGATTTCAAAATATTTATTAAGGGAATAATGTTCCAAAATTTCACGTGTATTGTGAAATCGAAAATATACTTGAATAAACAATTTAAAAAGGTGATAACAATTCGCAATCTGTGCCCTGTACTCTAACTTTCAGTGTTAATATTTGGCCTTTGTCGAATTTTGGGCAAATTATTGCTGGAACACATCGCAGTTCACCATAAGTGGCTTATCTGCTATATAAACACCGCAATGATTTCTCAACATCAAATCCCTTGGCCACAACCCCCATTGCTCTCCCGCCTTTGCCCCCATTCTCGGACTGCAGGACACAGATTGAGCCACTTAATGTAGTTGAAGCTCTGTGTCCCTCAAAAAGGACTCAAAAATAATCACTTCGGAAATCATGTCTCTGAATTCCCTCAAGGCCACACCAAGTTGACAGTGTCAACGATTGCACACCTCGCAGTGTTTTCCTCTTGGTCCCCCGAGGTTCAATTCCAGTTTATACTAAATCTTAAATCCAAATGGTCAGCGCTATTTCTCCTCTGTATGATACTTTTGATTTGAATGGGCTGGCAGTGCCGTTGGATTTCACAAGCTTAAATGTTCCCACCGACATCAAGTTAAAAATGACTCCCAATGCTTTTTGAGAACTCTGACCATTTCCAGCATGCACCCACTGAACTGCTGCCACTTTAATAATTCCTCAGGAACTCACCTGATCACTAAATAGACGGAACTGTATAACGACTCATGGGCATTCATCTGAGCCCCCAAGTACATGCTGCATGCTAACAGTAATGAATTTCTTGCCTGTACCTCTTTCACGGTAGCATTTCCCCTGCTGCAGAACAATCACTACTGCAGCAACATTTGCATCAATTGATAACCTTGGACCTTCTTCAGCTCCAGACATTTCGATAATAATGTAGCCTTCCAGGGCTCACTGAATGTTTTTTTTTAAGTATAATGTGAGCTCTAGCTTACAAAACAAAACAACTGTGTTGGCTGCATTTCCTTTCAGGCAGTGTAGGCACGACCACTCCAATTCTTCACCCTAGTAAAATCACCTACTGTTCAACGATATTTTTTTCGAGCTGTTATCCTCTTAGATGAACATGACCATACTGTTTTTAAGTGTAATAATCTGCAACTTCATTTATTTGAATTTACCTGATCTTTCACAGTTAAATTCCAATCTTCAGAGATTTAAAATTATCCCTAAGTTATTACGATAAAACATAAACGAGGTATTTTGGCAATAGGTTGCAGTGACTAAGATGAGTACATGGCTGGATGATTGATAATTGACACAAGTCAGAAAGTAAAAGTACGCCAGATAGTTTAGGCTTTAAAGCTGCTATTAGCACTTTTCCCAATGAACAATGGTTTTCACTCGTTTATAATAACAGTAATAATAATGAGAATAATAAAAATAATAATGGCAACAACAATAATAGTGTTTAAATGCATAAATCATATGAATACTGTTATTTCGATAATATGACATATTTTGATGCATCTAACTTTGTTTACATCATCAAGAAAGATGTGAATGTAAGCTGTGATGGGGAGAGAGGGTGTTTATATAGATGTCATTTTGCTGAATCAGAAATAAGGTCCATGTGGAAATAATTGTGTGGGAGTGGCAAATTAGTCAATTTTGTAAGAAAAAAAAAGCAGAGAATGCCTTAAGAATCGACAACATGTGAAGTTGTGAAATTCCTCATTGTTTGACCGTTCTTGTATACGAGGTACTTCAGGATATCATGCCGCATATTTTGGTAAGCAAACAGTATATTGGTTTTCTTTCAAAAAAGATTGGAGTATAGGCAAAACATCCTTCTGGAATCTTACAGTGATTTGGAGAACTGTGGTTGGCCCTTAGGGTTCAAGGGTTCAATAGTTACCTTCGAGGGTGTGTGATACATGCTACCTAAATTGGTACTTGGAATAGGAAGGGTGGGGCATAGAAGATATTGAATAGATTGAATATTATTCTCATGGGCTTAGAAGAACGATAACATTATTCATTGAAACATGTGCAATTATCTAAGTGGTTACTGTTTAGAAGCTGTGACGCTTTTCTCACCTATCTTGGGAGCAAATAAGCGAATGGTATCGACTCAAATTGAGTGCCAACCACTTTGGGCCAATGTTAAGGCTGAAATCTTTGTACATCTCTGGAATTTTCAACTCTAAGGGCCATTGAATGTTTATTTGATGGCTATACTCAGGGCTGTGATGCATCATTATTTGGACTATAATAATTTGACACAGAAGTTCAGGTGAAAGACGATCTATGATTTAATTGGACGCCAAAGGGACTAGAAGTGAGATGGAGCATTTTTTCATCCATGCCATGTTGTAGTTTTTGCATAGAGGTCTATTACTTCACAGCTCTTTGAATTAACAACTCCTGATCTGAATGTACCTACATGTCCAAATATTAAATTCCCTCATGAGGTGTATAGCTGTCCATATCAATATTTACCAATGTGAGAATGTTTTGTCACCTGCACAATTTAACATGCTTCTCCAGGGACACTTGTCTCATCGTTTATGCAAATAGAAATATTAATGTAACAACCACAAAGCAACTAACTCTGCAAATTTTGGAACAAAATAAAAAAAAACATTCCGTTTTTTTTCTGTCAATGACATTGATCTGCATCCAATATGTTGCTTCCTTTCATTACATAGGATTTAAGTTTATTTTTAAAAGTTGTGTGTGCGAGCTTGCCAAATGCTTCCCAATCGACCATATTAAAAACACTTAAAGAGCCATTTGATCAAAATTCTCTTTTGGCTGCAGAAAAGCAAAATCAGTTGAGGCAGACACTACTTATGTTTAAATACTCCCTGATGGTTCAGCCTGATTAGGTCACGAACTAAAATAAAAAATGATCATGCCTAACAATGGAACAAACATAGTTCCTCGCGCTGCCTCAAAATATAGGAGCAGAATTCAGGCTTGAATAAAAGGAAGGCAAATTACGAGTACTCTCTCTGAAATTATGAAATTGGGTAAATAACGAAGGATCATAACATATGCTCGTGTTCGGCCAATTAGTTACATTCCATGTAATATTACGAAGTGGCTGAAAGCATTGGATGCTGCGAAGTGTATGGGCCCTGAAAGGCTTTCGGCTAAAGGACTGAAGGCTTCCCCTCGAAAAATTAGCCGCTCCTGAGCCAAGCCTTCTAGTATCGGTACAACAGTGTCATCTTCATGGCAATGTGGAAAATTGCCCAGATATACCCTGTTCACAAAAACAAATGGGAAAAATCCAACATGGCCAAATTTTTATCTTCAACAATGGTCTAAATGGTATGTTTGGCACATTCTCATTTGTAACCTGTTCACTGACGATCCGCTTGGCTTCTGTCAGGGCCAACGAACCTCTTGAACTCATTACAGCATTCATCAAATCATGGACATAAGAACTGAAATCAATAGATGAGTTGGGACATAATGCACTTCACAAAAATGATAGCATTTGATTGAGTGTAGCACCAAGAGCCTATAAACTGAAGTCAACTGGAATCAAGGGAAAAAACGCTTCTCTGCTTGGAGTCATAACCAGCTCAAGGGTGGTGGTTGTGGTTGTCGGGGGTCAATCGTTTCAATTCGGGGATATCAATGCAGAAGGTTCTCTAGATGCTGCCGTAGGCGAAGCCATCTTCAGATGCTCCATGAGTGAACGTTCGTCCAACATAAAGACAGAAGTGGGGATGCTCACAAATAATTTCACAATGTTGAGCAACAGTTGTAACTCCAAAGGTACTGAATCCACCCGTACCCATATGCAGCAAGAGCAGGTCAATAGTCAAACATGAGCTGAAAAGTAGTAAATAATGCTCACATCATACAAGTGGCAGCCAAATATTAACCACAACCAGAGAATATCTTAAAATTTGCAATTGCCATCCAATGTCATTACTACCATTGAATATGTCACTTTCGACGTGCCGTGGACATCATTTGCCACCAACTAACCTGAATCATCCATATTAATAATGCAGCCGCAAGAGTTGGTCATATGTTTAATTGCCACAGATAGTAACTCAATTCCTGATTCTACATTGCCTGTCTAGCATCTTCATGACCGAAGTCAAGAGTGTGGTGGAATACACTTCAGCTACCCAGATGTGTGCAACTCCAACAACGCCAAAGAGGTTCGACATCATCGAGGACAAGGCAGCCACCACATTGACTGCCACCCCAGCCACCACATTCAACAAATACTCCGTTCACCAACAATTCACACAGGCAGCAGTGCATATTGCTTCAGTGTAGAGATGCACTGCAGCAAATCGCCGTGGCTCCACCGGCAACACCTTAACAAGCCATGTACTTTTCAATCTAGGTGGAGAACAGTGCTTGAACAAAAACTGCAGATTCCCTTCCAAGTCAGTCACCATTCTTTCTTGGGCCTGTGTTCATTTATTGTCGCATTGGACAATCTCCTGCAGGATGGGTGTACTTGTCCCACGTGGAACATTCGATTTCAAGAGAACGGCTCACCGACACCTTCTCAAGGACAATTAGGAACGGGAAATGCGTATTCATATAGCCAAAAATGCCCTCTTTTGAGGACGGAATAATAACATTAATAACAACCTATGCACGGAAATCACGAGATCATTCCTTGGATAACATGTGCAGTTTTTATATCGATACATGAGGTAATACATGAGGGACAAAACATAGGTGTAACAGAGCTTCAGTGGGATGTTCATTTGATGTGTGCCTTACCTTTTATGATAGCGTGAGTATACAATCCTATTTCCCTGGAATTTAGAAGAATGAGATTTCATCTATTTAAAAGCAATAATCTATTAATGTCGTTGGTAAATAGACGCTGATTGGTAGAGGATTGGCCATGGATAATGCACCAGTTTACTGGTGAGTGACAGTTAATTGTCAACCTTGGTTTAAATCAAACCAGGCAGGCTACACGTGAGTGGTCAATGCATTCCCCTGGGAATGAAAAGAGAATGATCACCGTCCATTTTGTTCATTTGAAACAGGCACAATAAGTCTGCATTTAGTTTTTGTTTGCATAATACCACGCCCTATTTATAAATATATGAATCTTCAAGCGTGTGTAAAAGTGGTCTACTACGAGCACAACTAATAATGCTAAATTGTTTATCAAATTAATTTTTAGCACACTCAGGGTTGTTTAACATGTTTTGTCCAGGTGCTGATTTACATAAAGTTTTGTAATTTGTGTTTCTTGATTTTCAAGCCCTAGTTAGTTGGATATGGTCCCGCTATCATAGAAATCAGTGATGTGATATATAAATGTCAGTGCTGATTTGTAGGTAGATACGTCTAGCATCTATAAAGGCACCAGAGGATCACATGAGGCTAATGAAGGCAGCAACTTCGCAACCAACTATTACTGGAATCTAGAAGAATGAGGGCAACAGGTATGAGGTAAAACCATCCTGGGAAATTGCCCTCCAAGCTATTCAATATCCTGGCTTGCAAGTATATCGCTGTTTATTCACTGGTGTTGGATAAAAAGCCTGAAACTCCCTCCTGAGCAGCTCCTTGGGTTTAGCGACGTGGAATAGACTTCAGCGGTTCAGGAAGGCAGCTCACGTCCCCTTCTGAATGGCAATTCGGATGTCAATAAAGGTTGGCCTCGCCAGCGATGCCCATATCCTATGAACGAATAATGAAAAGGAAACTAGCTGCTTCATTCCAAAGATTGGCGAGTCATATCAAATGTTACAGCGTTTTGATTTTTCTAACCATACTCCCATCCAACCACGAATATATGTGCAATTCAAACTGGCAAGCAGGCTTGAAGCAATGCATCAAACAGAAGTAGAAGTCGCATGTCAATGAGGCAAGAGTGACCATCATTCGTTGCAATTTAGTTTGCTGACAGAGAAGAAATTAAGCTATACGAAACTTTAGTGACTGATTAATAATGGGCAAAAAATTGTTCTGAGTTGCTGAGTGTATCAAAGGGAAAATAAAATGGGCAACATATCCGGTAAACAATGAAACAGAACACTGGCCTGTATCCATGTAGGAATGATAACAAATTGGACAAGGGTCATAATTTCCATAGGCAGCAGGGTCTGCATGGCAAAGATAATACAATGATGTTCGGAGATAAGCCACGAACATAATTAACAAAGCAAAGAGGAATTACAAAAATAAATTATTAAGAAATAAAAAAGAGAATTTAAAAACGTTTCAGACGCATGGAGGTAGCAAAATGAATAGTTAAATATGAAAATGACCAACTAAATTTAGACAGAATAATATCACAGGTATTAATATGACAGCCTTTTGAACAATTATGCCAGCCCGTTATTTACTAGGGAGATAGAGAAATAAATATGACATTAAATAATCAGATAAATTATGTGAATCAATTTATAATTTAAAGAGTAGAATCCATTTAATCTGCAAATGAATGCTGATGAGCATAAAGTCCCTGTTTTGAAATAGATCCAAACTTTTCAAGTACTTGGACAACAGACAACAGAAGCATTACAACATAACGCTAATTGCCTGTGAGCAACAAAGCAAAAAACATACCATGCCAAGCACAGGATGGTATCTAAAAGGAATGCTATAATCAAGGAAGCGGACTGAGAATCGTTTGTAAATTAGACAGAAATTAGATCAATAAAGAATAACCAAAAGCCTGCATCTTGCTTTGCGAAACTTGCTGAAAGTTCTTGTTTTTGGGGGCCAATAGAGAGTGTAGGCATTGACATTTCGGTGGATGGAATTTATTTGGAATTTCAAAAGGTCTTTGGAAAGGACACTCGTCATAGAATAATATATGATATCACAGAAAGTGAAGTTAGGGGCAAGTTATAGGTGGATGCCTACCTGGCTTAAAGAGTTGAAGATGAGATATTAATAAATGGTTGTTTCCAGAATAACAATTTGTGAACTCGTATTCAGCAAGGATAATTGTTGGGACTACTGCTGTTCACAATTACCAATGTCCACTTAGGCTATGGAGTGAAAAGCACAATTTCTAAATGTATTCTGGACACCAAATATTCAGTGCTGAGGAGGAAATCTACAAAATGCATAGAGCCATAGAACTCTACAGGACAGAGAAACAGGCCAGTCTGCCCTTCTAGTCTGCGCCAAAATATTATTCTGCTAGTCCCAGTGACCTGCACCCAATCCATAACACTCCAGACCTCTCCCATTCATGTATCCAAATTATTCTTAAAACTTAAGAGTGAGCCCGCATTTAGTACGTCAGATGGCATCTCGTTCTACACTCCCACCAATCTCTGAGTGAAGAAGTTCCCCTTAATGGTCCCCCTAAACCTTTCCCCTTTCTCCCTAAAGCCATGTCTTCTCGTGTTTATCTCTCATAATCTAAGTCGAAAGAACTTACTCACATTTAGTCTGTCTATACCCCTCACAATTTTGTAAACTTCTATCAAATTTTCCATCGTTCCTCTATGCTCCAAGGCATAAAGGCCAAACCTGTTTAATCTTTCCCTGGAACTCAACTCCTGAAGACCTGGCAACATGCTAGTAAATCTTCTCTGCACTCTTTCAATCTTAATGATATCCTTCCTGTAGTTAGGCGACCAGAACTGCACACAATACTCCAAAGTTGTCCTCACGAAATGTTTTATACAACTTCACCATAACATCCTAGCTCCTATACTCAATACTTTGATTTATGAAGGCCAGTATGCCAAAAGCTTTATTTACAACCCTGTCTACCTGTGATGCCACTTTCAGGGAATTATGTATCTGACCTCACAGATCCCTTTGTTCCTCTGCACTCCTCAGTGCCGTACCATATACTGTGTATGCTCCACCTTGGTTTGTCCTTCCAAAATGCAACATCTCAAACTTTTCTGCATTAAATTCCATCTGCCATTTTCTGGCCCATTTTTTTCCAGTTGGTTTAAATCCCTCTGCAACCTTTGAAAAACCTCCTCGCTGTCCACTACGCCTCCAATCTTGGTGTCATCAGCAAACTCGCTGATACAATTTATCACATTATCATCAAGATCATTGATATAGACAACAAACAGCAATGGTCCCAGCACAGATCCCTGAGGCACACCACTAGTCCCAGGCCTCCAGTCTGAGAAGCAATCATCCACTACCACTCTCAGTCTTCTCCCACACAGCCAATTTCAAATCCAGTTTACAACCTCTCCGTGGATACCAAGTGTCTGAACATTCCGAACTAACCGTCCATGTGGGACCTTGTCAAAGGCCCTACTATAGTCCATGCAGACAACATCCACTGACTTTCCTTCATCTACGTTCTTGGTAACATCCTCGAAAAACTCTACAAGTTTAATTAAACATGACCTATGGCGCACAAAGCCATGCTGACTATCCTCAATCAGGCCTTAGTTGTCCAAATAATTGTAAATAAGATTTCTCAGAATAGTTTCCAATAATTTACCTACTACTGACTTCGGTCTCACTGTTGTGTAATTACCTGGTTTACTTTTAGAGCCTTTTTTAAACAACAAAACAACATGAGCTACCGTCCAATCCTCCGGCACCTCACCCATGGCTAAGGACATTTTAAATATTTCTGCCGGGGCCCCTCCACTTTCTACACTAGTTACCATCAAGTTCCAAGGGAATATCATGTCAGGCCCAGGGTATCTATCTAACTTTATTTGCTGTAAGGCAGCAAGCACCTCCGTTTCTTCAAGCTCCATATGCTCTATGACACTATTGCTTTTTTCCCTTCCTTCCTGATAAGCTATGCCAGTTTCCTGTGTAAATACTAATGCAAAAAATAGTGTTAAAGATCTCCCATATCTCATGAGGCTCCACAGATGCAACATAAATAATTTGTAGAATGGGAAAATAGGTGCAACGTTCAACAACAATTAATTTGACTCAATAGTTTGGTTGGAGGAAGAATATGGAAGTGACTTTAAACGTGCAAACTTGAGGCATAGGTGGAGTCGGTAAATAGGGACAACTCAGAATACAGACAGACCAAACACGAAATTTTGCAGTTTAGTTCAGCATGAATGCAAAGGAAAAACACATACTAGAATTTATTCCTGGAGGTCTACAATTGAATGGCAGGATGATATGCCCAAACATTGTCGAAGCTTCTTTAGATCGCAATTACGATATTGATTTTATTAGTGGTTGCCACAGAATATAATATATAATACAGAAGCGCTGGAGAATTTGCAGAGAAATAGGCTGTCATGAAGTCATTTTATTCTGTGTATCTCTGTACTAAATTAGCATTCTGTGGTGGTTAAAAATATTTAAGATGCAGCGTGTTTCACTGCTTAATACGTTTGTTCCTGCTTAGTTAGAAACCCGGTCCCTCAGTGAGTTATTTGATAGATCATCATATCAGCTCAAATGCCCGTGCACAGTCAGTTTGAATCCCTCAGTCAATTTTAATCAGAGCCAAAGTGTCAGGAGAGGGAGAGGGAGTGATCTCATAAGGAAACTCCGAGGTAAGTTTCAAAGGCAGTGAAGAGAAACAGGTGCTGTTTAAGCCAATAGAAAATAAAGGACCAGAGAAACAGGCTCCAATTTACTGAAGGAGCTGCGTGGAGAAGACTCATGCAAGTGGGCTCATAAAAAGCCCTGTCAATCGAAGAGGCCACCAAAGAGGTCCTGAAGACCCGAGAAGGCAGCCAAAACTTGCTCATTCCTTGGTGCGGTCCATTAGGGCAAAAGCACCGCTTTATAACAGTGCTGTTCTGTTTGGCACGACCAGAGAACCGAAATTGCCCTGTTCCGTTGATGCTTGAGAGTACTCAGACATCCAGGAGAACACAGTCTTAGAAGGTGAATTGAAAGCCTGTGAGATTGGCGGATATTGAATCCATCCCGGTTGTAATGACTTTTGGAGAGATCTCCAAGGAAAGATAATCAAAGGTGAAGATTATAAACCCTCATGAGAAGAACGGGTTTCAGTGATATTGGTAGAATGACATTCTGACTAATGTCTGCGTGGGTTGTTGAGATATCCATGGAATCTACTGTGGTTGCATCTGTAATATGTGTTGTATTGCAGTCTGTTCATTCACAGTTGGCTTGTGAAAGTACATGTATTTTATATTCCCGTGAATGTTAGAGCATAAAACAGATACCGTTAATTCTAACCATGTATATTAAAGCCTCGTTTTCTTTGTTCAAAACCCATGGACTCTTACGTCTTTCTTTATTAAGTACGTGTCTTAGGTATCAAGCTTTGTCTACCTTTAACAAAACTTCATTGGTCCCGAATCAAATGTCAGCAACAACTTCGGATTGAACCAAGGATTGTAACACAACACTTACAGCACTGTGTTAATTATGAACACCATAGAGCAGAACAAATATATACAGAGGAATGCAAAGGATGCAGGGAAGCATTAAAAGCTTATACCATAAATGCATGTGCTAAAAGTAAGGAAATGGTGGTCATGTGGGTGGTTTCTATCGTCAAAAAAAGGAATGTTGGGTTATAATGAAATTCAGTTCTTAAAGCTATGAAAGGGGTGCATTGATTGTGCGAAGGCAAAATACTTCCACTGGGGGAAATATCATAATTACACCACATAGATGGCAGGTAGCCACGTTGAAATCGATAGAAACCTCTGAGTAGAATGGGCTGGAAACAAGGGAGCTTAGTCAAGCAGAAGGGCATGAGCGGAATAGAGAGCTGTGAACATGGATTGTAATCAGCAGAGATGCAATGAGGCTCTTTTGGAATATAAACAATACATTGGACTTTCTGACACAGATGGACGGTTTCTCTGTTGCATTAAATACGTAATCCAAACCAATACGTTTGCAAGACTGTAATTTTCAAATCTGCTGTAATGCTCTCTTTAACTCCACAAGTTTGCGACAGTAGAACAACATTTCCTGTTTTGTTTCCTACAACTTGCTCCTTTAAATGCAGATTGTTCATAAATTCATTGAATGTTAAACATTGCGTTAGTGCCAGCATTTTACCAAAACTACCTTCCAAATTTACGATAGCCTACACGTCCGCCATTACCATTTGTTTTATTAAGGTTTAAGCCGTAATGTCTGCGTTATGTTGATCAGTTTCAAACTTTGTATATTTTACTTCCTTGTTATCATTGCAAATATATTGGAAGTCACTTTCCTAAAATGTTGTCAAATAAAAAAAAAACCCTTTAGCAATAATACATTCAAAGTATTCAGTTTTCAATTTGTTCCTTGTCAGTTTTAAAAAAATAATAATAACATTATACACATTTCACTAACTCATTCTCATCACTATTTATGCTAATTAGTCCCCCACTCCTCTCTCTGAAATGCAATGGCCATAAATGATTTCTGCATTTCTCTTATTAATTGCAACTAAATTTTCCATTTCAACTATCATGTTATGTGAAATCAAGTTGTAGGGGGTTTATATACATATATTAAAAACTCTGGCAAAGGTTTTCCACTGCGTACTTATTTGTTTCAACCTAAGCTGATTGCGCTTCTTCATATCTTAAACCCTGGTCTCCCTCCCGCAATCTCTTCAACTCATATTACAAGGAGGAGGTGGTGGCATATTGGTCTTGCCGCTAGACTATAATACAGAGGCCCAGAGTGATGCAAGGGAGATGGAGAAATTTGAATTTAATTTTAAAATATTGGAATTAAAAATCTGTTGATGATGATGAACCATTGTCGATTGTAGACAATGTCATACATGTTCTTTACTTTAGGAATTTTGCTGTTGTTACCTGACCTGGCCTGCACGTGAATCCAGAACGACAGCAACGTGGTTGACTCTTAACTGCCATCTGGAATGGCCTAGCAAACGACTCAGTTCGATAAAGTAGATAAAACCCCTTTAAAAATGGACCTGGAAGGAGCAAATGCAGCATTGACCTAATGAGCGGAACTCAAGGCTGTGGTGTTGTGTGGCATCAGCAGCAGGACTAATGTGCTCAAAATATATACACTCATGGCCGGCCAAATAACCGACTCTACGATAGTGACCAAGCCAGAGTTTCAACCATGCTTCAATCAAGGTAGCAGGAAGGCATGGCAGCAGCAGTATCAGGCAAACCTAAAATGAGGTGTCAAACTGGTGAGGCTATAACACAGGTCAGCTTACGTGCCAAACAGCTTAGGCAATAATTGAGACAGAGCTAAGCAATTCCACGGTCAATGGATTAGATCTAAGCTTTGCAGTCCTGTCACGTCTATTCATGAATACTGGTGGGCAATGAAACAACTCACTGGAGGAGGAGGCACCATAAATATCCTCAACCTGAACGATTTGGGAGCCCAGCACAGCACTGCAAAATATAAGGCTAGAGCATTAAGATGCAATGTTCAGCCAGAAAGTCTGAGTGAATGATTTATCTGGGCCTCCTCCAGAGGTTCCCGAGCAGGGAAGAGAAAATGCAAAATTCATGTGGCTACAAACAACATTTTTTTTTTCCCTGACCACGTTGTTAACTAACACTAATACGTTCCTTTCCATGCCTCGACCTTCCCCCACCAACCCACCCAACTGAATGATGTCCAGAAATAAGATGCCCTGGACAGCTGGCGACAGCTTCTTCTCTCAAACACACCCCCGTCCATTGTTCCATTTCGAGTGCTAACATTGACTTCTTCACAAATTTTATTATTGTTATTATTATGAGTATTATTATTATTATCGTTATCATTATCATTATTTATGTTGCTGATAAAAGAGTCTTGTTGAAACTATTTATTTTGCACTCATCAGGACACTTCTTATGACAAGAGAGTGCTGATAGGTTGGAAAGTTGACTCTGAGCAGTGTTCACCACTAAAAGGAAGCTGCTGTCAAGCCAAAAAGATGTTCTACCCATCACTAGAATGATTGATGTGGTTGCTCAATTTTAGTGCTGATGTGATCCTAAGTATGTAGGCTGTACTTTCCAAAAACTGCCGGATCATATTAAGCATGATGTTTCAACCGTGTTTACAATAGGCAAGGTACAACAAATGATTTTACCAAATCACCTTTCAAGACCTTGGGAGAGGTAAGCTGCCTGAAAAAAACTCACCATTATTTGCGATTCCGCGCTGGATAACATTTGCTGAACAATCCTCAGTGTGCTAAGTAGTATGCTGTCCACCAATTTAAGGAGGCCAGTCGGCTCGTCCTGTTTGCATTTGCATATACTGGAAGCTACACATATTAAATCACAGAGGCCTATGCTTTTCCAAAATAAAAGATATGTGCGCGCATTACATCTCTTTCACGTTAACAAGATTAGTGACAGCCATTCGCAGGCGCATTCCCCAGGGCAATAACATGACCAATTAGGATTAAGATCTGCACTGTATAAAGTTCAAAAAATCTCTGGTAGTTAACTGCCAGTCACCATCACAGGGTGCATTTCGAATGGCAACGCATCTAACAATAAGCGTCCACTTGCCTACCTATCAGCAGTCTCTTCTCATGGACTGTGAAGTCCACATCTACCCTTATAGTAGTATTCTTGCAAAGTGTCCTCGTAAGAGCAAGTTGAACATCTTCTACATGTCTCTATGTTCGGCAATAAACAAGTGTTGTGCAACCAATAATAGTAATAATAATAAAATGAATTATGTTATTATTTTTACTAGTAGTAGTGTTAGTAGTAGAAAGAGTAGTAGTAGTAATTAACCCTTTTCAAGATTTCCAGAACCACACAGCTTTGATAAAATACTTAAATCAGAATTGCATCAGAATAAATTGAATCTTGGAATCATGCATTAGAGACAGTGCCTCTCAATGCAACGTTTGTCTGCCATTTTCATTCAGATTTTACTGTGGCTCCCAGGGCAGCTTTCTCGCAACTCGGTTCTCATTTTAAATATAAGACCTTGTCTTACATCATTTTTTCATTGTGCTAATGGTTACAATTTGAGGGCGCTTATTTAAATCAGTGAAAAGAAACAAACACAGCAAGCGTATGGGCTTCAAAGGGGATGCATGGAAAATTCGCCTTGAAAAACGTCACAAAAGGGGTGGCATCTATTATAATACCCAAAGCCCTTTTCTGCCGTGGGTTTCAATGGGCACATAAGTTGAGTGCATTATAGCAGGGTGTTTGTTTCCAGAATTTATTGTTTTGAATCTCAAACCAAATGTATAATAACAATATATTTTAGCCAAATGCATAGATAAACATGAACTGCTTCTGAATTCCCCACACCCAGTTTGTTGAGATCACAAACTTCTTTGAAGTAAGTTAGGCCGTTCACACAAGGGAAATCATTAATGCTGTGGCTGATAATTAAGCTGGGGACATTTCCTTTAAGTTCAGGTTGGAAATATTTAGAGTGTAGGAGTTATTGTTGAGCAACTTGCTTCTAAAAAAATAGAAAACAGAAATTTGATTGCTCTGATTTTGCTTAATTTATTTATTGATTTATTTGTGAAGTCATATCAGCAAAACTGCAGCCGAAAGAAACAATTAAGCTAAATGTGCAGTTGAAGCATAAAAGTCACGGAAATTCATTTTGGCAAAAGTGACAAGTCCATTCGACTACTCGTTAAACTAATTGCACTAAATGGGTGCACATTGATGGCAATGGAACTAAACATTCTGTTGTCTATTATGTGCCGCCACGTTAAAGCAAATAATAATTTTACCAAGTCACGTTTCGAAACCTCAGGCGAGTTGCACTGTAGACGGAGTGGCAGAGGAGATTGATAGAAGGGAGGGAAGGGGTTCAGGGCACGTCACATGTATTGTTGTAAGTGGATTGGGATAGAACAATTGTTAACACGTGCGCAGGGGACGTTGAAACAGCGAGTGCACCGTTATGTGAAAGAAATTCAGACCTAAGATTTACAAACTTGTAACAAAAGCAAAATGGGAGAAGAATAGCAATCTCTATTTTGGCATTGCTTATCACAGGAAGTGAAAATCCAATTTTTGGTTGAGGATTGAGATTGAATGGCGCTCTGCTCTCTCATTCTTCTTATTTATTATGGTTTAGATATGAGGGTCGATTGCGACTACACCAATGTCAGGGTGCCATCACTGACGGTGATGACCCAGAGTTTAAAGACAGGGGTGAGCTCACTGGTGAATTTTTCTGTGATAGTGTGCAGAAGGCAATTGTCACTGACAGTGTAAAAAGATAACGTGCCAGCCTCATAGTCCAGATAGATTCCAACCGAGCTTACATCAGACAAAACGAGAGATGTACCCAAATTTCTGACCGTAAAGTCTGTTTTCTTAACATTCCATAGCATCAAAGTCCAAAATCCCTTGCTGGGTAGAGGCCTGCTCCACCTACTCATGGGAGCATCAGGTTTTGCCACACCTACACTCCATACTGTGCCCTTCGTCACTGAAACCTCCCAGTAGTGCTTGCCAGAACTGAATCCCTCAGAGGCTCTGATGGTCCCTGAGTCGTGGTATTTCTTGTCCTTCATTGAAGCGTTGGTCCGTTTGGGGTCCCACGAGGTGTTTGTTCCATCTGCAGACACTGTGAACCGGGCATCTGCCTTGCTTGCATCCAGATGCAATTTGACTGCAAGGAAACAACAATGAATTAGTTATATCCCTTCTTGACCCGTTATTATGGACTATCATTCCACCGCTTCGTGGATCAGGATCGTTTCATGAGCAAATTTAATTGTCATTATCGTCGCTGGATGGAAGGCAGTTTAGATGGATGGGTCAGTAATTTTATCAGATTCCCATTAATAATCTTTAAAATGGTCGTCATACAATTGTCAATTCAGGACCTAGGGCCTGCAGTTCAGCATCCTGTAGTCTGTCGTTTTAAACTAAATGTTAAAAGTCATATAACACGGTGACTGGGAATCTGGGATGAAAAAGCAACATTTCAGAATAAAAGCTTTGGTCAAAGGTGCTATTGAAAATCAAGCAGCCTGCAAGGCTAACTCTACTTCTCTCATTGCATGTGCCTCCAGAACAGCTGAGCAGTTCAAGCATTTTTCTTTTTCTTTAAATCCAAGGGGTTTATTTTGAATTTGTCAAAAGTTGTAAAAAAAAAACTGGCTTCCACGGATGATGGTATAACACCCTACCGAGAGAATGGCAAAGTTACAGCACGGAAACTGTTGATAAGGCCCAACTGATCTATCCGTGTGCCTTTATTTTTCTCCCACCCACATTAATCTAAATTGTTCAGCATTTACTTTCATTCATTTTTAGCTCGTGGGTCTATTTGCCTCACAATAAATGTCTTCTGATCTATAAAGTTTTAATTATTCCTTGCGAAATTCGAACAACTCTCTGGGCACATAAAATTCTGCTGAATTCCCAAATGGATACTGTAGTTAAATTTATAGTGATGGGCAACATATTCGGTATCTTCACAAGTGTAACATTGTTGCCTACACTACGGTGTCAAAGAACATCTGAATGTTAGAGGTCGCTATCATGTCAGAATGCATAAATGTGCGACATCTTGATGTAAATATCAACTTAATACGAACATTCATTACAATGTTCCTCAGAGCCATTTATTTTTTTTTCCTTGCTGTTTCGAACAATAACATTACATGTGCAATTGCAAGTCGTTAATTCCATGCTGTGAATTTTTATTTTTATTGACAACATCAGTTTACAAATTGTGCAGAGCTGTAAAAAGTATTTAATATCCGTTTTTTAATATCAGTGCCAGGTACCACTAACCCCTTCGTTCTATGGTAAATGAAGAAGAAAAAACACAGGCACAGGAAAACTTGCATGAATAATAATATTTATATAAAAGATTAATGAAATTCCTAAAGTTTTTTGCGAATTGCAATTGCTAATGAACCCACCAGTTGTGTTGAAAAAAGAACAAAATGCAATGCATTAGCTCATAATCTGAATTCAACATTATCAAATAAAAACTTGAGTTTCGCTTGCACCAAAATCTGTTGTTTCCGCAAACAAAAATATATGTCCTGCGGCAAAGGGGACTCTAGTGTCCTGTGTAGTAGGATGAAAATGGTAACAGGCCCAGAAGCTAGAAAAATAGTGACATTGAAAATTAACTCAGTTCGTGACATCACCGACTGCAATAAAGAAATTGAAGAGATGTGTGGGACACTCTAGAAAAAGCAGCCATCATGGAAGATCTGGACATCGGAGGGAGCCTAAATGTCATTCAATACCTCAATATTGAACGCATTCTGGAGGGTCCTGGTGCAGCTACGGGCTCGTTTGTATCTAATACTGCTCCAAATGCTCCTTACGGCCTGAAATAATAACGCATGTGAAAATCTGCATCCTTAAATCATTGTGCAGTATCGTCTCTCCCTCTGCTGGAGGGTAGAAGCAGGCATTCAACTTGTTTGTGATGCGAAGATCCAACCGTGAACATGTAAAATGATGCGGTGCATCACGAATCGGAAGCTATGCTTTCGACTATGCCTCCACGGTTTGATGGCCACAAGAACTTGCATTTGTGCCACGTATCTTCATTGAAGATCGAGCTGTAAATCGGTCCAAAGTGCATTAAATGCAGGCAATGAAAGCAATAGAGTTTTTCTTTCCCTTCCCTGTAATGAAATTACATTTAAGAGCTCTACCATAGCTATCGTACAAGATTGCAGTAAACGTGTATGTTATCGGAGCAAGTTGGATCCCAGGAGTATTGAGTAACAGAGTACCACACAAACAATTTGCAACAGCCACCTCGCATCTCTCTTCAGTGCCATGTGAACGATTTACCTGTGCTGTCTTTGACAGATCAGTAAGATTGTTTATCGGTTTCTGCCCCAACACCCAGTTTAGCGGCAAAACAAAATATTTGGCAGGTGTTAGAGAAATGTGGGCAATATTAGGTGCAGTCACCAACCTAGTCGACTTTGTTTGCTTCTTAAGTTACCAGAGAAATTGATCTGCCCTGTTAACATGTTCAACGTGATCTGCCCTTTGCATGAGAACTTGATTGGTCGGATTATTCACGCCCAGGAAAAAGCAGAAGACTTGGAGTTCAGTGGTGTTGACAAACTGATGGAATTCTCGAAGCAAATAATCCTTCCATATAAATTCGCCTTGGTTTCACATGCCTTCATGTATCGGCAGAGTGTGTCTAGTTATAACGCATAATTAACGGAAATCTGTTCAGCTTTGACGAACCTAATGTCCAAGGGAAAACTGCTCACGTCCTCAGAAGGTAACTGCTGTACACCGTTAATGATGCACTGACATTCCATACTGAGGACCACCTTCAGCGGCAAATGGTCTCCCTCATGCCCCAAATGATTTTGATGTGATTATCAATATCAAGGAAACAAATATCGTGGTGCAGGGCTTTGCAAGGCCATGAATCAAAAGTTACAATATGACCCTGCAGGTTGCCGATAGTTTTCAACTATTTAGAATTCATGGTCACCGGCCGTCTGTCACTTCATACTGAGTTCATCATGAACAGTGCAAGAGGTGTAGCTGTTATTTTTTTCCCAGATGAATTAGAAGTTTTTGAACAACGGTTGGAAAAACAGCTGACTGAGAAGGAGTAACTCTGACTCTACCAGGCATGCTTTCTCAGTGCACTCCTCTGCAGTGTTGAGAGAGGGGCAACATATGTGACGCAGGAGAAGCGAATAAATTGTTTCCAAATTTGCTGCTTCAAACATATTGCTGGAATAAAATGTTGGGACACCATTTCCAACAGCAGAGCTTGCCCTTACACATAATGGCCTGACGCGCTTCAAGATTGTGGCTCACCAGCGCTTGCTCAAAGGAATCAGGGGAAATGAAACAATGCTGGCCTATCCAACGGCCCCCATATGCCCTGGAAGAATAACAATAAAATAAATAGAAATATTCTTCGGATCTCTTGTGGATAAGATTAATCAAATCAGGGATCGTGCAGTGATTCCTTTCCCTCAGGATACACAGATTGCTCAGCCAGCGGCATTTCGGCTGGCTCAGTCAAATTTAACAGTTTGGTAGCAACCCTGTACCAAAGGCCTTCTATTGGGCGAAGTCGTCTTTGGTTAATTATCGGTTGTACTTCCACAACTCCTCTGGAAGTGGCGACGCAAGTGAGAACATAAGAAGGCAGGCACCGATGTTGGCAGCAGTGCAACAGTCGCTAACGCCTTTGATCTATGGAGGCTGACTGGTTAGAAGCACATTTGTGTCAACTGAAACGGAAAGCTCAGCTGACAGAAATAGACGCCCATAGCAAGCATATGTTATCGAATGACACACATTTTCAGACCCTTGGCTTCCTTTTCAGAATTTTGTCACAGATTGCCATGACAGAGCGGTGCTCGAGAATTCAGCATGATAAACGCACAACGTCGTTTTGAAGATGGAAAGATGCCACACGCAGAACCTTACCTTTGAACGCTTGCAGTTCTTTCACGTCTGAAAATATATTTTGGAAATACGTGAAAACCAGGCAATGAAAAATCATGAAAAATAAAACAAACTGTAGGTAATGATCCATATTCGGCAGTAGCAGGAAATTGCCTGTATCATATTGGCCGCCTGTTATATGACGTGTTTATTATTGAGTCAATTAATACCAGTGGGCCTTGATAATTGGACATAAGTTTGAACCTATGGTAGCTCATTTTCTGCACCAGTCGTCAATAGTATGTTCTGCTATCAGCTTTCCAGTTCTATTCCATCTGAAGTGTAGTGTTCGAACAAATGTTTGAATATGACTGTCTTGGACGGTGAGACTGTTCTGTTGACGTTTATTTTTGCGAATATAAACTCCTTGTTTACATCTGTTTCACGTGAGGGTTTTATTTCATTCACCGTTTGGAATGGATTTCATTCGTATATTTCTTAGTGAAAAACGATTATCATGCTACTTAAACGTACTTTCTGTTTCCTGTGGCCATATCCAACAGGGGATTGGAATTACATTCCAATATTTTTTTTCCGATCAATTAAGTCCTTGATGCCAATATCAGCTCTTTCAATGAGCTTTCGAAATAGGAACACAGGACATTTATCGAAACATTTTCCTTTGAAACTCTGTATGCAATTGTCTTTTGTTTGATTATAAGCCCACACAATATTTTTGCGCAATGACATTCATTTCGTAATAGAGAGATGTGTGTTTTGCTTTTGTTTTTCTATTGCTGTAGGCCTTCGATCCATTTCTGATTTTTTTTTTCGACCTTGGTTATGTTGGAAACTAGATTTTGTTCCTCATTTAACGCCTCACAAACTCTTAATTTTCGGCACCACTTAACCGATTCTAGGTAGGTTTTTCGTAGCAGAGCCACTTGGCAAAGTAGATCAAGGCGTTTTTGTGCTCAGACGAACATTTCCCAACTCCTACTCAGCTAAAACATTTGTTTTTCCCCCTAAACCTAGTTAAAAAACACTACTTCCCCTAAGTTACATGAATTTTAATTATGCCATGCCGTGCCGATATGTGCACAATTTTTAAAGAGAATGCTGGGGAAAGCACGATCCAAGATTATTTGCTTTCCAATCAGAATAGATCCAGACAGAGTGGGAAATGGAAAAAGAAATCTAGCTCACGGGTTAAACTCCGATACCAAAGCAAGGAAAGGAAATCTTGTCAACTAGGCGTGTTGGTTGAAAGACCAGATATAAAGCATTTCAGCCGTGGAAAATGATGTAATTTGAAACGATGTAAGATGGAAGAAGAATATCATCCATTTTTTGTCCTTCCAAGTGACCTTTCGAATTAACTCCAAAGGAAATTCATTCGTGATTTGAAGGGGTGGGCTATTTCTTTTTTAATATAAATTACATTACAGACAAATATTGATCACTAACCCGATAGATAGATTTTAAAATAATGAACTGAAGGCATGGAATCAAGGAATTGGGCTATTGAAAGTAATGCCCGCTATTGTCCAGTCTGGGGCCGAAATGGAGAGAACTCCTTTACCGATGTCAAAACTCCATCCATTCTGGTGCTGAAGAGTTAGGGTCTTCCTGTCACGGCTCCATTTTGAACAATTACAAAGCAGATAAGGGAAACCTTGTTGCAAAGAGTAACAGCCTTTCTTTCCCCTAATGCACAGAAGATATTCCTCTTAAGGCCTCTGTTCCGTTCCGTGAATGAATGTTGTTTTAAAACCTATATTTTAATCCACAAACAGTTAGCGGGTGCATTTGTGAACTGAACCTTATCGGGGATTCAGGTGAATCAGCAAGTTCGGTCGGTTGAGCTATACAGCGAGAGTCTGATCTGTGGCACGGATAGATTGGAGTGTGTCTAGTGGGTGCGCAGTATTGGAAGGGCATGAGTTGTGTCCCAATTGGGGCGAGAAGTTTCCAGATCGATGGAACTGTATTGGAATGGGCGTGGCTCATGTCTGTGTCAGCATTCTTTTGGTCAACGTGGATATTCCACCTGATTTATTGCGAGCTATGTTCCATCGAAGACTGTCTGTGTGCTAGGAACAACTGTAAGATAAATGGGGATGCAAAAACAAAATAGTAAGTATCGGATACGCTGATTTTGTTTCCTGCTTTCACTGTCCAGCGATACGTATTGGCAGGAGCTCCCAGCGACTCATTGCTTCGACAGCGCAAGCACCTGGTTCCCCTGCACCCAGGAATTTATAATTTTAGTGACCTAAGCAAAAGTCTCAGCGTTCGCTACTACTGCGATCCCAAAGTGTGAGTGATTATGATAAGTGAAATGTAGAGCAGATTAGCAATTTTGAAACAGGGAAACTGAGCAAAGCGATTCACGATGCAACAGATATTTTAGCAAAGTTAAAAGCATATTCGTGGCAAGGGTGAAGTCAGAGACGAATGGTGCAACAAGTACGACATTCGAATAGTGTTAAGTGTATAGATAATCAGATAAACAAGGGACAAAGTGCACAGACGTAAGAGTGCGCCAGTCGTTAAGCCAGGCATGCGGATAAATTATTAGATTTAATGCTGCATATTGGACAAAAAACAGAATATGAATATTTCGCTTATTTTAGGGTCGGTAGTCTCTGAGCTAGTGGGCTGTGGAGATGATCATCACTCAAACTTTTTTAGGATCCGAATCAATGACTGAGGTGAAGTGACCTAATACAATTCTATTTGTCGACCTTGTCATAACTCTGACATATCTATATTTGGACTCCTTCAATGTTCAAATAAAGGGCAATGCGAACTCTAGTATCATTTCACCATTAAGTTAATCACTTTGCAACCATCTGATTCAGTTGTCGTGTTTAACACATTACTACTGAATATTTGTTCCGATTTCGTTTCCCTTTTTTTGCAGTTTACGTTTCAAGTGTTCCTTTCAATAGCAACCCCCCCCCCCCACCCCCCCCCCCCCCCCCCCCCCCCCCGCCCTCCCCTCCAGCACTACCAAACACACATTCACAGACACACGATGTCTTGGCTATATTCGTTGTTCAGACTGCCATTCAAACCTCCTTCCAGCACACCCTTTATTTAGCTACTTCCTTCATCACCGCATTCATTGACTTTATACCAGCAACTCCTTTGTCAATTAGTGTTTCCTGTCTTCTTGTCAATACACGTAAATTTTAATGTTCTTTATTTCAACAGCCGCACCATGCGCTTGATAAAAACTATTTTTTTTTATTTAAAAAGTGTTTTCCCTCTCATCTCTAACGGAAAGGTATCAACCTGTTAAATGTTTTGCTTTAAATGTTTTGCTTCCACAACCACTTGCTTGATATGTTAAGTAATTCCACCACCTTCTGCCTTTATTTCAGCTTTCTGGTATCAGGATCATTTTGCTTCTATTGCAACGTGTCCAAAATTTATTGGTAAGATACAACTTTAGCAGGTAACATAATCACTGAAGAGTAATCAAGATGGAGTAAAGACCATTGAGTCAGCTTTAATATGCGTGTAAGACAGTGGAGGTTGAAATAGAAATCGACGAATTATAAAAGTCATACATTTTACTTGAAACAAAAACACAAATAACAACATTTTATTATCAATGTTGGGCACAAGGAAGTGGCTAGCATTTTCAACGATTAATGTGGCATTCTGCATGAATCATAGGAACCTAGGAATCAGGTATATCAATAACTTCGGAAAACACATTTTAGGGCAAACTTTATTTGAAGGGTCCTGGAGTTTAAGAGTAAGGAAATCTTAAGTCAACTGCATAGGGCATTGTTGAGCTAGGAATAACGTTCTGGTTGTGGTGCCCTGATATAAACATATGCATTTGTTTTCCTGCAATGATGGGATTCTACCATGTGGCACGTACTACACCTATAATACCTAATATTTAGAGGCACGTGAGTTGAAGTATTTATGCCCTGTACATTGTTGAGGGCGAAAGAACATAATTGAATGCCTTCGTGAAGAAAGAAAGGTACTGAAGCATTTTTTTTTATTTGTTTAAATAAGTGTATATTTTCACACATTTAGTGAAGCCGACAACGCACGCACAGGAAATATTTAATCTGGCTAGCCATTGCTCCTTTGTCACGGAATTGAATTGATCAAGCCAGTGTGACCACTCGTCATTTCAAACTGAGGCATGCACAGCTTTGTAGGCATGTTATCTGAAATGGGTTAATGAGCAGGTCAACGAGGAGAAATTGGTGTGGGGCACGATTTATGCTGAAACCATTGTATGTATCTATAACGAAACATAAGTTGCTTGTGGTTTCGCTAACTTATAGGACCACTTTTTATATTGATACCACTGGCAAGTTCGTGGAATGATGTGGTTTGAGGGCGGGGTGGTAATGGTGTGCTCATCTTCGTAGGGCGCAAAAGAGGGAACTTAGGGCTCCTGCAAGCTCTTACCCTCCACCCGATAAATTCTGTAGCTACAGACCAGTGTCAGCCATCCCACAACACCTGCACTTGACATCCTGAAGCAGGCCATAGATAGACACTTAGTAACATGTCACAATGCTGCTTGAATTAAACTAGCAGCAGTTGGGCTGACAGCCACGAGGAGAGTTACTGCAGGGAAACAGGTGTGGTTTGCTTCTAAGGAGGGGTGGTGTCCTTTGTCCTCAGTACCTCAATCATGGTGTTAGCAATGGGAAGGGTTTTGCGGACTGAGATCTGCGGTTTTGTCCTTGCTGCCAACTTACCCAGCACAATTTCTCCAAACAGGCATCCCCGAAAACCCTTTACAGCAAATTTGCCTGGTCACTCCAGAGACCATGTGTCTTCTGTGGCTGTATTAAAGAAGCAACGACCGCCTGCCTGGTGAAGCTGGTGGGAAAATGATCTGTAGGCATCTAAGTGCTTGGCAGCTCTTGGCAGGCGCGGCTCTCCACCCTGGGGATCCTGATCCCCTGTAATGGCCTCCAATATCACCCAACTGCCAAATTTTGTCTTCACTGTTCTGGTCTTTCACACAGTTCAGAAGGCAGGCCTCTAGAAGGCATCCCAACTTGTGACAGAGACAGTAGTCACCTCTGCAAAATTTTCCTCATGGTTTCAAATTCCGCCAAACACTGTCACTGGTCCCTGTCAAGTATGCACATTTGCACTGATTGACTAGCAGAAATAAGAGGAAATACTTGAATGCCGTGTTTTGTTTTCATTACGGAGGGGATGCGGGAGCAATAGTGATACTAATGCGTTATATAAGCTTGCTGGCGCAGTACTTCCATGGAAATTTACTAACCTGAATAGCTGGCGCCAGTTGCTATGTCATGTATGTTCTGTTCCTTTCCGTGCACAAGAATCATCCTTGAAGTTGTGTGCAACATGTGCATGCATTCTTGGCTTCTTATCATAACAAGTCATAGCATAGGAGCTGCATTATTATCTTTTCCTTTGAAATTTTGCATCTCGTTCAGAAATAATTAAAAAGCACGGTGATGTCACATTTCGCTCTAATTCTTGCCATTGGATATCTGGCCTTTCTACCCCCGGAACAATGAATATATTTGATGCAAATGACACACATGCCTCACCTTTTGTGCCTTTCTTGCAACCTGTCATTTGGGCGAAGAGGCATGGTAATATTGAGGAAGATGGTTAAATTATGATCCAAAGCCGTGCTAGCAGGAACAAGCTTTAATGAAAGAACGTTCACTCGTTGAATTAAAGCAGTGCGCATCACCATATCCATTGATTATTCCAGATGGTAGACATTTGCCTTGGAAAGCGATACCTATGATGCCATGCTGTGTGTTTAAGCTATTCCCAGTCCCCGTTGATTATTGGGAATTAATATTTGCTGGGAACAGTAGCACACAAAGGCATGGAATTCGCCTGTCTTGCACTACCACAGTCCACGTTAAAGGGCAGCAAGCCCTGGACAATTGCCATGGCTAGGTTGACAAGAGATTCCAACTAACACTCTCTGACATTCATTGGCATTACCATCGCTGAATCCCCAAAAAACAACATCCTGGGTGTTACCATTGATCAGAAACTAAATTCTACCACCCATATAAAATACAGTGACCCAAAAAAATCAGACAAGGGGCAAGGGAAAATGCGGCGAATTTTTTCGCTTCCTGGCGCCACCAACAACTGCCCAATATCTTTAACACATTATTCAGGAGTGTGATAGAATGCTCTCTGCTGGCCTGGATGAATGCAGCTGCACAACACTAAATAAGCTGGACACCATCCAGGACAAAGCAGCCTGTTTGATTGGCACCCCATCCACTATCTTTCATTCCTTACATCACCGACGCACAGTGGTAACGGTTACACACTGGAAGAACTCACGGTGGTTTCATTTGACAGCAGCTTCCAAACCCACCACGACTACCATCTAGAATGAAAAGGACACAGGACACGTGGGAACACCATCACTAGCAAATCCCTGTCCAAGCCAACCGTCACCCTCACTGTAAATAATTTGTGTTTCCTTCACTGTCCGGGGTTCGAAATCATGAAACTCCCTCCTAACAGCACTAACGATTTATCGATACCACATGGACTGAAGCAGTTCAAGAATACAGCTCATCAGCATCTTCTCAAGGTGAATTAAGAATGCACAAATAAATGCCCAGCCAGTGATTCAAACATCATATGCTTTCATTTAAACACGTTTATTTTTCTTCTCGTAATTTACTCTAAACAATGACATACTACAATTATGCTATCATAAACAAAATCATGTTTGTTTTGAAGATGGGCCTGCTACATTGCTGCTTCGTTGTTGTTGTCTTGAATATAGCACAAGGTGCCATAAATAAAAAGTCATAAATACGTGACTTCTATTGTGTTTATCAATTGGCGTGTTATCCATTCAGTATAAAAGACATGCCATTTTTGTTATTTTTGCTTAATTCATTCAGTTGAGGCCAAGTGGAATTTTGTACTAGCTGTATACTATGAGAAAATCGCTGCATTTTCGGAAGTACCTTCAGCTTTATTTGCATGTGCATGGTGTATGGCCGATGCTGTCCTCTAGACTTCATTCGCAAACCGTGCTAAATTCCAATTCCATAACAGCATACCTCTCTGAAACAGTTTCTCCTACCCTGCATCAGAAAAAAAAATCTCGCCCATGTCCTTGCAAGCTATAAAATCCTCTATCCCAATATTTTTCCTGGTCGGCCTTCAAATGTGCACTCTCTTCAATCTGAAATCATGGTTGGTAGATACGGACCAATTTGGACTTCAGCCTGCTGTAGGTAATTTGACTGGATTACACGATTTAAGGTTTTACAGCCCCTTCCATTGAACGTTAAATATTACAATTTATTCGTGTTTTTTCTTTTCTCCGCAGGAGCCATTGCACTTATATGTTTTTGAAAGATTTTCACATAATTGAATCCATTACATTCATTAAATATTTGATCGAGGGCATAAAGTAATCAGCTTGCTCCCTCCAACTGTACACGGCCATCTGACTTAGCACTAGAACGGGGTTGTTGAGGGCCATGTACAGGTAACGTGTTTTCACACAAAACGCAGTGAAATCAGAAAAATCCTCCTTCATAAATGTGTAAATGAAAAGGCGCTGGAGTGAAACGCCAAATTGCAAAAACTGAAACTAAAGGAGCATGAAGCTGCATGAGTTTAGGCTATTTGGGGGGATGTAAGATACTACCTTGTGATGAACGATTTGAACGGTAGAAAAGATTCTTCTGGCTGAAAGGTATGCCCTCGATCAAATTATTTAATGAATGTAAAGGATTCAATTATGTGAAAATCTCTCAAAACATATAAGTTTCCTACGTTGGTCCTTACTGGGTGGAGTATAAAAATGTTCGATAATCCTACGCAATATGAGGCAAGATGGTAACAATCCCCCGCCAAAGTAATATGTAAAACAAAAACAGAATTACCTGGAAAAACTCAGCAGGTCTGGCAGCATCGGCGGAGAAGAAAAGAGTTGACGTTTCGAGTCCTCATGACCCTTCGACAGAACTTGATTTCGAGTCCAGGAAAGAGTTGAAATATAAGCTGGTTTAAGGTGTATGTGTGTGTGGGGGGGGGGGGGGGGGGGTGGGGGGGGGGGGGAAAAGGAGAGAGAGAGAGAGACAGAGGTGCTTGTGTAGACAAACAAGCAGTGATAGAAGCAGATCATCAAAAGATGTCAGTAACAAAAGAACACATAGGTGTTAAAGTTAAAGTTGGTGATATTATCTAAACGAATGTGCTAATTAAGAATGGATGGTAGGGCACTCAAGGTACAGCTCTAGTGGGGGTGGGGGGAGCATAAAAGATTTTAAAATATTTAAAAATAATGGAAATAGGTGGGAAAAGAAAAATCTATAAAATTTATAGGGAAAAAAAGGGGGAAAAAAGGGGGAAACAGAAAGGGGGTGGGGATGGGGGGAGGGAGCTCACGACCTAAAGTTATTGAATTCAATATTCAGACCGGAAGGCTGTAAGGTGCCTAGTCGGAAGATGAGGTGTTGTTCCTCCAGTTTGCGTTGGGCTTCACTGGAACAATGCAGTAAGCCAAGGACAGACATGTGGGCAAGAGAGCAGGGTGGAGTGTTAAAATGGCAAGCCACAGGGAGGTTTGGGTCATTCTTGCGGACAGGCCGCAGGTGTTCTGCAAAGCGGTCGCCCAGTTTACGTTTGGTCTCTCCAATGTAGAGGAGACCACATTGGGAGCAACGAATGCAGTAGACTAAGTTGGGGGAAATGCAAGTGAAATGCTGCTTCACTTGAAAGGAATGTTTGGGCCCTTGGACGGTGAGGAGAGAGGAAGTGAAGGGGCAGGTGTTACATCTTTTGCGTGGGCATGGGGTGGTGCCATAGGAGGGGGTTGAGGAGTAGGGGGTGATGGAGGAGTGGGACCAGGGTGTCCCGGAGGGAGCGATCCCTACGGAATGCCGATAAGGGGGGTGAAGGGAAGATGTGTTTGGTGGTGGCATCATGCTGGGAGTTGGCGGAAATGGCGGAGGATGATCCTTTGAATGCGGAGGCTGGTGGGGTGATAAGTGAGGACAAGGGGGACCCTATCATGTTTCTGGGAGGGAGGAGAAGGCGTGAGGGCGGATGCGCGGGAGATGGGCCGGACACGGTTGAGGGCCCTGTCAACGACCGTGGGTGGAAAACCTCGGTTAAGGAAGAAGGAGGACATGTCAGAGGAACCGTTTTTGAAGGTAGCATCATTGGAACAGATGCGACGAAGGCGAAGGAACTGGGAGAATGGGATGGAGTCCTTACAGGAAGCGGGGTGTGAGGAGCTGTAGTCGAGGTAGCTGTGGGAGTCGGTGGGTTTGTAGTGGATATTGGTGGACAGTCTATCACCAGAGATTGAGACAGAGAGGTCAAGGAAGGGAAGGGAAGTGTCAGAGATGGACCACGTGAAAATGATGGAGGGGTGGAGATTGGAAGCAAAATTAATAAATTTTTCCAAGTCCCGACGAGAGCATGAAGCAGCACCGAAGTAATCATCGATGTACCGGAGAAAAATTTGTGGAAGGGGGCCGGGGTAGGACTGCAACAAGGAATGTTCCACATATCCCATAAAGAGACAGGCATAGCTGGGGCCCATGCGGGTACCCATAGCCACACCTTTTATTTGGAGCAAGTGAGAGGAGTTGAAGGAGAAATTGTTCAACGTGAGAACAAGTTCAGCCAGACGGAGGAGAGTAGTGGTGGATGGGGATTGTTCGGGCCTCTGTTCGAGGAAGAAGCTAAGGGCCCTCAGACCATCCTGGTGGGGGATGGAGGTGTAGAGGGATTGGACGTCCATGGTGAAGAGGAAGCGGTTGGAGGCAGGGAACTGGAAATTGTTGATGTGACGTAAGGTGTCAGAGGAATCACGGATGTAGGTGGGAAGGGACTGGACAAGGGGAGAGAGAAGGGAGTCAAGATAACGAGAAATGAGTTCTGTGGGGCAGGAGCAAGCTGAGACGATCGGTCTACCGGGGCAGTTCTGTTTGTGGATTTTAGGTAGGAGATAGAAGCGGGATAGAAGTAATATGTAAGATTGTTTATGACACCATTGAATTCCGATATCCCTGCCTGTAATCCTGTCCAAATCATTGTGACTAAATAGCATGAGTAAATAGCCTCTACTTTGGTTATGGGCGATCCCATGAAGCAATTAATATTTCTGGTTAGAATGCAAAACAGAGGTTCACGAATATTGAACAATCATTGTTAAATTACCTGTCCCTATCGATGAATGAAAGTAGAATTTTGGGAGTTTCGGGAGTTTTTGCAAGAATAAACATGACAACGCTCTACCTGAGATGAAATTGATGTCTGTCTTAAAACAAGGCCAATTAAAGCACCTCTGTACCCCCATAACAAATCATTGCCTTATTCGACGTTGAAACACTTCTGAATACGAGAACCTGTTTTAGAAGATCATCTTTTAAGTGGAATGCCTGTGGAAATGCAATGTTTTGTTACCTGATAACTATTTCTCTGTAACGCATCTCCTTGAAATCTCATACACTTATTTCCTGTAAAATCCTCCAGCCTTATGAAAAATTTTGGCTCATTCTATTTTTCTGACATTCCTGGCTCTTCCGTCGGCTGCCCTGCCTTCATACCTCGAGGGCCTCACCTTTGGATGTTGCTCTCTGTGGCACATAATTCCTTAATGTCACACTGCCCCATTCGAATCTCGTGAACAGTCATGTCTTTCACGAACTTTCAGTCACCTGTAGTGATATTTCGTTTGCGGCTAGGTGTTCAATTGCTTTTTCTACCTGTTTTGTGAAGCGCCTTGGCAAGGGGATATTCCATGGAACTAACTCTCTTTTCATATCGTTCGAATCACAACTGCGAAGCGATTAGGGACAGCCTGTGGGGTTGTTAATCAGATTTTTATTGAGTTTGCAGTAGAGGAAAGAAGAAATTACTGGCATTTACTAAGAAATTAAAGTCACAAGATTGCACGGTTGAAACAAACAACATGTATTTCACATTTCAAAGGTGAACGAAGCAGTTGCTAATATGTCTTTTACTCTAACATCCAGAATTAACATGCGGCAAACCTGTATTAACAGGCAAACGGCGATCAACCATACCGCCAACCGCACAATAAATGAAAAGATAACAAAGACAGATCCCAGAAGTATCTCAGCCACCCAACCAAACTTTAGGTATCACTGTGAGGCCCCAACATCTTTTAAAATCTCTTCTCACAATGCATTTCAGCTGGCCTCCCAGGATGTTTACAAAGCCTTTTTTTCGCTCAACCGTAGGTCCAACTCATCCTGCAAGCCCACTTCCATCTTAAGCATGCAATGAGTTTTAGACAACCCAACTTCACCCCAAACTACCCAAAGGACTATTCACCTCCCACACAATTACTTTGTCCGAGGCTGAACCGCCCCACGACCCAAATCCCACCACCCACAGACCACCCCAACCTCCACCAATATTCCCCAGTTTTTCCAAGGCTTCATTGCCAATCTATAAGCAGGCATACTTCCAGCTCCTCAGCTGCATTGCTGCCAATCTTTTACACAATGACACCAAACATTTACTGCCCCAGGCTTTTTTGAACCCGAAGTCCTTAGCAGCACTGAGCTACGAACGTCTCCCTCACTTCCATGAAGCCCATGCCCCTCAGCATAATTGAGATGACGATAAAAATCCAGCTGCATGGAGCCGATCCTCGTCTTCCATTGGCCCCGACTAACTGCCACGTGGGCTCAGTTCGCAACTCCTTAAGTTCACCCCGTCGTATTTTGTTGCACCACACCACCGAGCAGGTGCACTGAGCGATCCCTGCAGCTGCGGAACAGCCTCCAAAATTCCAATTCACTGCTCTTTCACCTCATCAGAGTGGGCAGTACATTGTTCAACGAACGTGCAAAACCAAAAGCAGGCCCGTTACGCATATCCCTAATGTTTCTGCCTCGCCAGTTCATTATAATTTTCGCACAACACATTCATGTTGGCCGTATGTTTCATGATTGTTAGGAGCAAGGGAACAATTCCTACCTGGAACAGGAGGCGTCTTCCCCTCTTCTGGAAAGAGGAATATTTATATTTCCACTAAATCAACAATGCATTCACTTCAATATAAAAAAAAACATTGTTTCGGTTACTGCAGAATTCTCTCATAACATATACCTTAAATGGGATTTTTATATTGACAAGAGGCGTTAAGTATTAATTGAATGCGACGGTAAAATATCCAGGACATTTTGTTGGATTAAATCGGGAAAAATTGCTTCACTGAGAAGCTGATAGATTATCGCAGGTCTCAGATTTAAATGGAGCAAATAAGGTGAAACGTATGGACTGTTCTTTTACGCAGCGATGTTTTTATTAATGTGGATGAACTTCCTGAAACGGCAGTAGTCGCAGAATCAATGGTAACTTTTTAAAGAGAACTCGATATATTTGAAAATAACATGTACTGAGATTTACCGAGGGAACTAGCGGCTAAGTTTTGGATAATAGCTTGTTATGTGGTTAAATGAATATATTTTCCCAAAAAGGAATATATTCCCCAAAAAGGATACCAATTTCTCTCACATGCATATTATTCTCGACTTCAATTCATGCAAGTGAATCACAGAATCACAACATTTTAACGGCACTGAAGGAGGTCACTGAGACCGTCGTCACTGCACTGGCTCTCTAAATGAGCAATCCGACCTCGTGACATTTCCCTGTAACCCAGGCCACTGTATCTATTCAAAAAATCATTGAATGTCCTCTTCAATGCCTCGATGGAAACTGCGTCCAACACACCTCCAGGCAATGCAGTCCATAACCGAACCACTGATTGTAGGACAACTTTTTTTTAATAATATATATTTTTTTTCCTGTTGACTGCCCTCCTTCCCGCTCCCACACGGCCGCCCAGTACCCACCGCCACTCCACGCCCCCAACCCCACACATACACACACACACTTTTCTGGGGTAGGTAACTTAATATATCAGTCTTTATATGCAATCCCACATTTTTTTCCAAACGCCTGATATATCAATACAATGGCCGGAGTTTGCGATCAGTAGCAAAGCAAGTGTAACTTAAACATCGTTGAGAGATCGAGCGATTAGCTCTGCGATAAGAACCTGAAACTTAACATTTCACTGTGAGCATCGGAATAATTTAATAGTGTTTTACAGAGGGGAACTGTCATGATATGAATCTTTCAAAGCAGCCAAATGACTTTAATCATTTTAATATGGATGCGGTGAGGCAGCGCATCACAGTCTGTGGATAACAAAAAGCGCCACATGGAATACGTTAATCTCATTCATGTAGCTCCACTACTCTCCACCCGACGGCACATAAAATTCGGCCATCATATCTACTGTAACAGCGATAGCAATATCACATGATTCGGACATACCTTTTACTGGTTGTTTTTCTTCATGTTCAAAAGTAAAAATGACTTATATTAGCCTTTCTGGGAGTGAAATATGAGCCTCTATTTACACTCTAAGGTGACGAACATTGTTCCTCACTGACTTCAAAGGTTGTGGCTCAGAACCGTCACAAAATATTTGATGTAGGATTTCCCTTTCCCGAACTATCACCACTTCAATTGTGTCGCCCGGTATTAATCAGATGTAAGAATATAAGCATTGAATCACACTGACGTTTTCTCACAGGCGTAAGAAACGAAAATATAAAATCGCTTTAACCTAATATATTGCAGTGGAAACTCCTTTTTAACATTATTTCAAAAGTACTTGATACTGACCTTTAACATTAGACATGTACATTCTCACCCTTTCAGGGACATGTTTGTTTCTCTTAGCACCATCACAGATTCTTCATTGAAAGAAGGCAATTGACCCCTCTTGTCCATATCCGGTCTCGGTATGAACAACTCTACTGGCCCAATTTCGCTCTCTTTTATCGTGGGCGGTTATCTTTACTTTTTTGTCTTCAGATGATTATCGCATTTATTTATTAATTTTTTTAAGTCAAATCGAATCTGCCACCACCAGACTATCAATTGGAGCATTGCAGATCCTAATCGTTCCCCTTCTTTAAAAAAAACTTCTGCTGGCTCTGAATCTTTACAACAACGTTAAATAATGCGGTTCTGATCCTCCACATTTCAGCTGATGGCGACGGTTTCTACCTACCTATTTTCTACAGACCCTTATGACTTCAACGATCTCCACACATTTCCTATCAAATTTATCTTCTTGAAAAAGCTCAACACCACCTTCAAAGATCTGTTTACTCAACTGAAGTTCCAGTGGCGGAACAATCAACGTCTGTATTGCAGTCACATCCTTCCTAACGAAATGCCCAAAGGTTTACAATGTACACCATTTGAGTTCGAGCCTAATTTGCAATGATTCGCCTTAAATCCTTACTTTTTTGATATTGCATGCGACTTTTATACATAAAAGATGCTCTGACGCATTCAACGATTCGAGCCTAGGTACTCCCATTTCTTTGTTCATTTAATATTGAGCCATTTGTTTCATTGGATGTTGTTCATCCCTCCTAACAGCATTTAACACTTCATACTTGTCTTCATTAAATGCCAACAGGCATTTCATTGTACGTAATTATAAACTTGGTGATTCTATAAAACTCAGTTACACATCAGTCAACAGGATGCAACTTTATCTTTATTTTTTTTTAGGGAAATCAACGTTGCAAGAATGGAAGCTCCTGTCAGTTCAATGTTTGGAATCTGATGGGACCCTTACAACAGAACTTTAAGAGAAAAGAAAAAAATTACGAACAGAAACTTAAATCATTCCGGCTTATTCTGCAAATGTTGACTTATCAAGTGCTGTCATTTTCCGCTAAGTAATGCTGTCAAACGCCACTTCTTCTTCAACCGCCAGGCCCAAAACTTCGGGCTAGCTTCAAATACCTGCGCAATGCCCCACGCCTCAAGGATGCTTCCGACGAGGTGCTGCTCCGGATTTCAACCGCCATTGCCTAACGATGACATCCACAAAAATGTGCCACAAAGAGTCTATGAGTGAAATCCGTCAGAGCGGAGTAGATTCGGGAGAGACAGGACACGCCATATGTTACAAAGGTGTTTTGCATGGTAAGTCCTGTTAGTGAATAAATGCTTGAATACTTGAGTGAATGGACGAATAGTTGAACGAGTGAACTTGCATGTGCATAGGTGTGAATGGTTTGTAACTGGTTAAGATGGCTAAGTTTCTAATGTGATTAAGTAGATAGGTTGGGAAGTGCGTAGGTATACATGTGGTTGATTTGGAAGGGAGGGTCAGTGGAACAAGTGGCAGGCGGGGGAGGTCGGTGGGTGGGTGAGGGAGGAGGTGCCTATCACAAACACAGAATCACAGAGTGCAAAAGAGGCCCTTCAGCACTCAATTCTGAAACATGTCACATACATACCTAATCATATTTACCAGCAATTGGCCCATAGCCACGAATGTTATTATCTGCCAATTGCTCATCCAGGTACTGTTTAAAGGATGTGAGGCAACCCCCCCTCCACCACTCTCCCAGGCAGTGCATTCTAGGTCTTCAACACCCACTGAGCAAAGCATTTTAACTCACATCGCCCCTAGACATCCTGCTCCCCCCCCCCCCCCCCGCCTTGAACGTATGCCCCCTTCAACTAAGGAGAACAGCTGCTCCATATCTATCCTGTCCATGTGCCTAATAATCTTGTATATCCCGATCAGGTGTCCTCGTAGTCGTCTCTGCTCCAAGGAAACAACACAAGCCTAACTTTTTAGAATGGACAGAGGGTTGCGTAACTTTGGAAATAGAGTTTAATTTCCATGATTAAAATCTGTAACTAGTTAACCACCTAAGGCGTCAGTGTTGGGTATACAAAGGTTAACAAACGACAGTAATGATATGGATAAAACGCCTGCCTGCACTACAGCCAAATTTTCTGAATATGCAGCGATGCTGAAAAACAAATCTCTGAGGACACAAGTCAAAAAAGGGACAAGGATAGTTTGCATTAGTAGACATAACATTGCCAATTGCTGCAAAATATTATCAATGATCGGATCCTCAACTTGGGAGGAATAACATCTTTTAAAAAGTATTTAAACGGAGGAAGCCAAAATATTATTGTGAGTGAAAGAGAAAGCTGGGATTTTTTCTAATTCGTCTTTAGGAACTCAAATGGAATCCTGGTTTTGCTGAAATGCTGCCAGGGATTATAATAGCATTTAAACTTACTGCAACTTTATTAGACACTGGTAAAACACTTATTGTGTAATAGGTACACGTTTGTTAGCTTCAATTAATTGGATATATAATTGCACTGGAGTAATTTTATTTGGCAAAGGTTGAACCCCGCAAGATATTGGTTCGCTTCTACATAATTTAACTTTTGGAGCGTGAGGTGAGGGGTTATTGCAGCATGTTAAATTGTGAGGGGGCGTGAATGTGTAAAGGCTAATAGCAAATATCTTTGTGAAATATTTCCCGAACAAGGTACATAAGAGCTTCAGGTGTATTAGCTTGGGAACGTCCTTTCCGAGGGACTTCTGAAACCCTGCAATGATCTCCCGATAAACCTTTGAGTCTGAATGATTAAATATTTTCAAAGCGGATAGGGCCTTTTTTCTGAATTATGTGAGATGAAAGCATTATCGTTAAATTAGAACTGATTTTCAGACCGAGATTTGTGCAGGCATACTGGTAGACTAGTCTCCAGGCGACGGATTGCGTCATGCTTGTTTTGTTTCTTATATTCCAATGGTGCCTTGGGATGGTTAGGTGGAGCTCAGAAGCCGCATAGAGATGTAGATTCTGCATTGGGTGGATCAGTCCGCATTTCAAATGCTTTGCTTCCTCGCTGGCATTCAATCCTGAACCAATCGTCTAAAAAAGTTACAGACCTTCAAAAGTGCAGTGCCTCTTCAGGACGACACTACTGAAAAGGCTGGAGTTCATCAATACTGGCTATTTGACAGTGCAGAACGTCATCAGTACTGTGTGATTAAGTACACTCTTGACTGTAAGGATGCCTGCACTGTCGTTGCCCGCTCATCACTGGATTTGCCATCACCTCTCGATCACCACAAGTCTACTCACAATGAACTCAGTAAAACCTTGAAGCCTATATATGCATTAGAACAGCAAAATTTGTAGACATTGCCCGAATCATGATCAGAGCAGGAGCGAATTGGTGCAGTAAATTTTAAACATATTGTGTTTATTAAAGGAAGGTAGCTGGCATATATAGTGTTAGTCAACAGGAAACTTTGCACTATTGACCTCATCTGAAATTGATGATTGCAATTATTTATGGCTTGTGTTTCCGCTTTGTTGACTAATAACGATTGCGTGAACAGTTGTCAAATCAAATAATACATCCAACAAGATGCAAAGTCGGGGGATAGCTTTTACTAAATTAAACAATATATTGCTTTGGAAGTATGCAAATTGGGCTTGTTTTTTTCAAACAGGAATTAATACTCGCAGAGAAAAAAAGGAACAATGGCTGCCACTGAATTGAACACTGGACAGGAAACATCAGACTCATCAGTCTCGACTGATGGGAACACTAACCTTCCTCCTGCATAATTAAGCCTACCACCCATGTTTGGTTCGTTCAAGTAAGAAATTCCTTGGGGCATAGGCTGTTTTTGATTGATTATGGTGAGTTGAGACATAAGATTATCTGCTGAAATGGAACCTTACGGTGACCGGCAGCAGGGGAGTTGATATGGATGAATCTATAAAACTAACTACTTCCTGTGAAACACTGGAGACCGTTGACATCCCGGCCCCAGCTGCAGATTCAAGAAATGGATGGGCAGCCTGGGGAGGCATAAAACCAAAGTAAGGATAGTCTCCTCATGCCTTTTGAAATGGTAACACGCACTGAACACATGGCTTCAATTCATTGAAGAGATTTCAAATTGATCTTTCAACGGGACAATGGGAAATGCCACAGCGCCCCTCTGCTGTGTTCAGCTCCGCCTCTGACCAAGTATAATTCTGGACACCCTCGCATACCATCGACACAACTCACCGCTGACCGAAATCTGCTCACCCATATTACTCACAGCTGAGGCCTGCAATCCCTCCCCCCTCAAAGTGCACACTCACACCCTCCAGCACCTCAGACACGGCTCATGCCCTCACCAACGCCTGGTGCGGGGTAACCGCTTAAGTCATGGCAGAAGAGTACTCGACATTCCCCCGAAAATGCGCATAACATTGCTGTGCACTAGACACAGCTTAACATCTGCAAAAGTACATATATCTCTATTACATTGAAACAATGTTCATGCCTCACAACAGCTCCACACCATGTGCACCATCATGCCTCAAGGAGTGTTCACCTTCCATCCCCCTTGCTATCATTGCAATGCTTATTACCCGCTGCAACCAACTTGCGGTTTCTTACATTTCCAACATCTGAAATAAATGACTCAGGGATTTCGGATCATGCTTGTAGAGCTTTTGCTGGTATGATGAGTATTCCCGAGATAAAAACAAAAAAACTGCGGATACTGGAAATCCAAAACGAAAACAGAATTACCTGGAAAAACTCAGAAGGTCTGGCAAAATCGGCAGACTAGAAAAGAGTTGATGGTTCGAGTCCTCATGACCATTCGACAGAACTTAAATTCGAGTCCAAGAAAGAGTTGAAATATCAACTAGTTTAAGGTGGGGGGGGGGGGTGGTTGGGGGTGGAGGGAGGGGGTAGAGAGAGAGAGAGATAGAGAGAGAGAGAGAGAGAGAGAGAGAGAGAGAGAAGTGGAGGGGGTTGGTGTGGTTGTAGGGACAAACAAGCAGTGATAGAAGCAGATCATCAAAAGATGTCACAAACAACAGAACAAAAGAACACATAGGTGTTAAAGTTGGTGATATTATCTAAACGAATGTGCTAATTAAGAATGGATGGAAGGGCACTCAAGGTATAGCTCTAGTGGGGGTGCGGAGAGCATAAATGATATTAAAAGATTTAAAAATAATGGCTATAGGTGGGAAAAGAAAAATCTATATAATTTATTGAAAAAAGGAAGGGGGAAACAGAAAAGGGGTGGGGATGGAGGAGGGAGCTCAAGACCTAAAGTTGTTGAATTCAATATTCAGTCCGAAAAGCTGTAAAGTGCCTAGTCGTAAGATGAGGTGTTGTTCCTCCTGTTTGCGCTGGGCTTCACTGGAACCATGCAGCTAGCCAAGGACAGACATGTGGGCAAGACAGCAGGGTGGAATGTTAAAATGGCAAGCGACAGGGAGGTTTAGGTCATTCTTGCGGACTGACCGCAGGTGTTCTGCAAAGCAGTCGCCCAGTTTACGTTTGGTCTCTCCAGTGTAGAGTAGACCACATTGAGAGTAACGAATGCAGTAGACTAAGTTGGGGGAAATGCAAATGAAATGCTGCTTCACTGGAAAGGAATGTTTGGGCCCTTGGACCGTGATGGGAGAGGAAATGAATGGGCTGGTGTTGCATCTTTTGCGTGGGCATGGGGTGGTGCCATAGGGGGGGTTGAGGTGTAGGGGGTGATGGAGGAGTGGACCAGGGTGTCCCAGAGGGAGCGATCCCTAGGGAATTCCGATAGGGGGGGTGAAGCTAAGATGTGTTTCTTGGTGGCATCATACAGGAGTTGGCAAAATGGCGGAATTTGATCCTTTGAATTCGCAGGCTGGTGGGGTGAATCATGATGACATGGGGGACACAATCATGTTTCTGGGAGGAAGGAGAAGGCGTGAGGGCGGATGCGGGGGAGATGGGCCAGACATGGTTGAGGGTCCTGTCGAGGACCGTGGGTGTAAAACCTCGGTTAAGGAAGAAGGAGGACATGTCAGAGGAATTGCTTTTGAAGGTAGCATCATCGGAACAAATACGCCGGAGACGAAGGAACTGAGAGAATGGGATGGTATCCTTACAGGAAGCGGGGTGTGAGGAGCTGCAGTCGAGGTAGCTGTGGTAGTTGGTTGGTTTGTAATGGATATTGGTGGACAGTCTATCAACAGAGATTGAGACAGAGAGGTCAAGGAAGGGAAGGGAAGTGTCAGAGATGGACCAGGTGAAAATGATGGAGGGTTGGAGATTGGAAGCAAAATTAATAAATTTTTCCAAGTCCCGACGAGAGCATGAAGCAGCACCAAAGTAATCATCGATGTACCGGAGAAAGTGTTCTGGAAGGGGTCCGGTGTAGGACTGGAAGAAGGAATGTTCCACATACCCCATAAAGAGACAGGAATAGCTGGGGCCCATGCGGGTACCTATAACCACACCTTTTATTTGGAGGAAGTGAGAGGAGTTGAAGGAGAAAGTGTTCAGCGTGAGAACAAGTTCAGTCAGATGGAGGACAGTAGTATTGGATGGGGATTGTTCGGGTCTCTGTTGGCAGAAGAAGCTAAGGGCCCTCAGATCATCCTGGTGGGGGGTGGAGGTCTCGTGGGATTGGACGTCCACGGTGAAGAGGAAGCGTTTGGGGCCAGGGATCTGGAATTTGTTGTTATGACGTAAGGTGTCAGAGTAATCACGGATGTAGGTGGGAGGGGAATGGACAAGGGGAGAGAGACGGGTATCAAGATGACGAGAAATGAGTTCTGTGGGGCAGGAGCAAGCTGAGACGTTTGTTCGACCGGGGCAGTTCGGTTTGTGGATTTTAGGTAGGAGATAGAAGCGGGCCGTCCGAGGTTGGGCGACTATCAGGTTGGAAGCAGTGGGAGGAAGATCCCCAGGGGAGATAAGGTCTGTGACAGTCCTGGAAACAATGGCTTGATGTACAGTTGTGGGGACATGGTCCAGGGAGAGGTAGGAGGAATTGTCTGGGAGTTGACAGTCAGCCTCCGCGAGGTAGAGGTCAGTGCACCAGACAACAACAGCACCACCCTTGTCAGCGGGTTTGATAACAATGTCAGGGTTGGACCAGAAAGAATGGACTGCAGTAAGTTCAGAGAGAGCCAGGTTAGAATGGGAGAGATGAGCAGCGAAATTGAGACATCTAATATCGCGCTGACAGTTCTCAATGAAATGATCAAGAGAAGGAAAGAATCCAGAGGGAGTGGTCCAGGTGGAGGGAGATTATTGGAGATGGGTAGAAGGATCCGTTGAACTGGGAGAGGACTCCTGCCAAAGAAGTGAGCCCGGAGACGAATACGGTGGAAGAAGAGTTCAGCCTCATGCCGAGCCCGAAATTCATTGAGGTGAGGGCGTAAGGCAATGAAACTAATTCCTTTGCTGAGCACTGACGTTTCATCATCGGAGAGGGGAATGCCAGGCGGTATAATGAATACACGGATGGGGTTGGGATAGGAAAATGGTGTGGGGATGGAGGGACGGGCATGCGTGGAGGGCCCTAGATGGGTGTTGGTGTCGATGAGTTTTTGGAGCTTGCGTTCCTTAGCACTTGAGAGAAGGAGAAGAAAGTTTCTTGTTGAGACGTCGGATGAGCCGAAGAATAAAAGGAAACTGGGGGCACTTGCAGCTTTGAAAAAGGGTACGGCGTTGCTGCTGGAGGAAGAGGTCGAGTGCGTTCATATGGCGGCACATGGCACTGATGTGGATTTCAGAATGTGATGGGAACAGCAGTCTGAGAAACGTTTTATGTCCCGGAGATACCGGTAATCCTGGGTGGGTTCGAAACATGATGGGTGGAATTTCAGTGGAAGTCGGAGATGGAGATAGACACTGAGAAAGTAGATATGGCTGTGAAAGCTTGTTTTAGTTAAGACCTTGTCAAACACCAGGAGGGAAATGGAAAGCAAGGTAGGTGAGCAAGGCAAAAGAGAGGTACGGAAATCTTGTCAGAAAAGAACAGAACTTCTTCAAGGAGGTAGGCATTTCTTGAAGAGCAGTGGATGTCAATTAAACACAGAGATAAAAACAAAAAAAAAAAAACTGCGGATGCTGGAAATCCAAAACATAAACAGAATTACCTGGAAAAACTCAGCAGGTCTGCTAGCATCGGCGGAGAAGAAAATAGTTGACGTTTCGAGTCCTCATTACCCTTCGATAGAACTTCTGTTCTAGTCCAAGAGTTGAAATATAAGCTAGTTTAAGCTGTGTGGGTTCGGGGCGGAGAGAGAGAGAGAAAGTGGAGGGGGTTGGTGTGGTTGTAGGGACAAAGAAGCAGTGATAGAAGCAGATCATCAAAAGATGTCAACAACAATAGAACAAAATAACACATAGGTGTTAAAGTTGGTGATATTATCTAAACGAATGTGATAATTAAGAATGGATGGAAGGGCACTCAAGGTATAGCTCTAGTGGGGGTGGGAGAGCATAAAATAAGTTCTGTTCTTTTCTGCGACAAGATTTCCATACCTCTCTTTTGCCTAGCACACCATCATTGCTTTCCATTTCCCTCCTGGTGTTGACAAGGTGTTTACTAAAACACGCTTTCACAGCCATATTTCCTTTCTCAGTGACTGTCTCCGTCTCCGACTTACCCCAAGTGGTTTTGAACTGAAATTCCACCCCTCATGTATCGAACCAACCCAGGATTACAGGTATCTCCGGGACATAAAAGGTTTCTCGGACTGCTGTTCCCATCACATTCTGAAATCCACACTCAATGCCATGCGCCGCCATATGAACGTACTCGACCTCTCCCTCCAGCAGCACCGCCATACCCTTTTTCAAAGCTGTGCATGCCCCCAGTTTCATTTTATTCTTCGGCTCATCCAACGCCTCAACAAGAAACTTTTTCTTTTTCTCTCAAGTGCTAAGGAATGCAAGCTCCAACAATTCATCGACACCAACACCCATCTAGGACCCTTCAACCCTGCCCGCCCCTCCGTCCCCACCCCATTTTCCAATTCCAACCCCAGCCATGTATTCAATACATCCCCTGACCTAGCCCTCTCCGATGCTGAAAGATCAATGATGAGAAAAGGACCTAGTTTCATAGCCTTACGCCCTCACCTCAACGAATTTCGGGCTCGGCATGAAGCTGAATTTTTCTTCCACCGTCTTCGTCTCTGGGCTCACTTCTTTGGGCAGGAGTCCTCTCGCAGTTCAACGGATTCTTTTACCCATCTCCAATATTCTCCCTCCAGCTGGACCCCTCCCTCTGGATTCTTACCTTCTCTTGATCTTTTCATTGAGAACTGTCGGCGCAACATTAGTCGTCTCAATTTCTCTGCTCCTCTCACCCATTCTAACCTGTCTCTCTCTTAACTTACTGCACACCATTCTCTGAGGTCCAACCTTGACATTGTCATCAAACCCGCTGACAAGGGTGGTGCTGTTGTTTTCTGGCGCACTGATCTCTACCTCACGGAGGCTGACCGTCAACTCGCAGACACTTCCACCTACCTCTCCGTGGGCCATGACACCACCACTGAACATCAAGCCATTGTTTCCAGGACTGTCACTGACCTCATCTCCTCTGGGGATCTTCCTCCCACAGCTTCCAACCTGATAGTCGCCCAACCTCGGACGGCCCGCTTCTATCTCCTACCCAAAATCCACAAACCGCACGGCCCCGGTAGACCTATCGTCTCAGCTTGCTCCTGCCCCACAGAACTCATTTCTCGTTATCTTGACACCCTTCTCTCTCCCCTTGTCCAGTCCCTTCCTACCTACATCCGTGATTACTCTGACAGCTTACGTCACATCAACAATTTCCAGTTCCCTAGCCCCAACCGCTTCCTCTTCACCATGGACGTCCAATGCCTCTACACCTCCATCACCCACCAGGATGATCTGAGGGCCCTTAGTTTCTTCCTAGAAAAGAGGCCCGAACAATCCCCATCTACCATTACTCTCCTCCGTCTGGCTGAACTTGTTCTCATGCTGAACAATTTCTCCTTCAACTCCTCTCACTTCCTACAAATAAAAGGTGTGGCTATGGGTACCCGCATGGGCCCCAGCTATGCCAATCACTTTATGGGGTATGTGGAACATTCCTTGCTCCAGTCCTACTCCGGCCCCCTTCCACAACAATTTCTCTGGTACATCGATGATTACTTCAGTGCTGCTTCATGCTCTCGTCGGGACTTGGAAAAATTTATTAATTTTGCTTCCAATCTCTACCCCTCCATCATTTTCACCTGGTCGATCTCTGACACTTCCCTTCCCTTCCTTGAACTCTCTGTCTCAATTTCTGGTGATAGATTGTCCACCAATATCCATTACAAACCCACCGACTCCCACAGCTACCTCGACTACAGCTCCTCACACCCCGCTTCCTGTAAGGATAGCATCCCAATCTGTCAGTTCCTTCATGTGCGTCGCATCTGTTCCGATGATGCTACCTTCAAAAACAATTCCTCTGACATGTCGTCCTTCTTTCTTAACTGAGGTTTTCCACCCACGGTCGTTGACAGGGCCCTCAACTTTTTCTGGCCCATCTCCCGTGCATCCGCCCTCACGCCTTCTCCTTCCTCCCAGAAACATGATTGGGTCCCCCTTGTCCTCGCTTATCACCCCACTAGCCTCCATATTCAAAGGATCATCCTCTGCCATTTCCACCAAATCCTGCATGATGTCAACACCAAACACATCTTCACTTCACCCACACTATCGGCATTCCGGAAGAATCGCTCCCTCCGGGACACCCTGGTCCACTCTTCCATCACACCTTACTCCTAAACCGCCTCCTATGTCACCACCCCATGCCCACTCAAAAGATGCAACACCTGCCCCATCAATTCCTGCATGCTTACCGTCCAAGGGCCCAAACATTCCTTTCCAGTGAAGCAGCATTTACCTTGCATTTCCCCCAAGTTAGTCTACTGCATTCCTTGCACCCAATGTGGTCTCCACTACATTGGAGAGGCCAAACCTAAACTGGGCGACCGCTTTGCAGAAAACCTGTGGTCTGTCCGCAAGAATGACCCAAACCTCCCTGTCGCTTGCCATTTTAACACTCCACCCTGCTCTCTCTCCCACATCTCTGTCCTTGGCCTGCTGCATGGTTCCAGTGAAGCCCAACGCAAACTGGTGGAACAACACCTCTTCTTCCGACTAGGCACCTTACAGCCTTCCGGACTGAATATTGAATTCAACAACTTTAGATCTTGAGCTCCCTCCCCATCCCCACCCCCTTTCTGTTTCCCAATTCCTTTTTTCGATAACTTATATAGATTTTTCTTTTTCCACCTATTTCCATTATTTTTAAATGTTTTAAAATCTTTTATGCTCTCCCCACCCCCACTAGAGCTATTCCTTGAGTGCCCTACCATCAATTCTCTATTAGCAGATTCCCTTAGATAATATCACCAACTTTATCACCTATGTGTTCTTTTGTTCTATTTTTGTTGACATCTTTTAATGATCTTCTTCTATCAATGCTTGTTTGTCCCTACAGCCACATCAACCCCCTCCACTTGTTCTCTCCGTATTCCTGAGAGTTGACTAGGGGGAGGGGGAGGCTTGATTGGGGGTACGGCATCGACACTGCGCTGAGTGTGTTTTTGCTGGCCTGTAGAGAGGGCGGGAGTGGGGGGGGGGGGCGGTGGAGGGGGTGAGAGTTTGTTTTTTGTTGGTGGTGGTTGGGTGGGGGGGTGGCATCAGTGAGTGTGTGTATGCATGGGTGGGGCTGAATTTTCTTGCTATAAAATATGTAATGCTCATTTCTAGGCGTTCAATATGATACGAACATTGGAAAACCTCGGAAAGTTATCAAGAATCATTCATATTAACGTGGGGATTATCGGGGGAGTAAGGGAGAGAGCAGCGATAGGGCTGCTCATGCTCATGAACAGACGTGGGATATACGAGGGCGCTGACATCGTAGAGTTTGAAGGGTGTGAGCATCCACGTAATAAGGGAGGGACAATGAGAATTAACCAGGGCCCGAGTGAACTTGAGCATTTTCAGGATTCTGGATGGGCAGGCGGATTGTGACCAATATCTTGGCTGCGAAAAGCATGTTAAGCTTTATTGGGCAGCTCACCCCTCATTCTTCTCTGCTCCAAAGAAAACAACCGCACTCTATCAACCAACACTTCATCCCAGGCAACATCCTGGTGAATTTCCTCTCAACTCCCTCCAGTGCAATCACATCATTCATATAATGTGGCGAAAACGTCTGCACACAGTACCCCAGCTGTGGCCTCAGCAAGGTTCTATACAACTCCAACATAACCTCCCTACTTATGTAATCTATGCCTCCACTGATTAAGGCCAGTGACCCATACGCCTTTTTCACAACCCTGCTAAGGTGCCGCTCCTCATTCCGTGATCTATGGACACACACGCCAATATCAATTTGTTCATCAGAACTTCCTAGTGCCATGCTGTTCATTGAATATTTCCTTTCCAAAATAATCCTTCCAAAGTTTATCACCTCACACATTTCAAGGTTAATTCCATCTGCCCCATCTGCCATTTTGACCATCTCTTGTTTAACTTCCTGTAGCCCAAGATACTCAACCTCACCTTTAAACACCCGGACAATCTTTGTGTCATCCTCAAACTTACTAATCATACCACCCCATTGTCATCTACGTCATTTAAATAAATGGAAAATAATAGAGGAACGAGCACAGACCCTTGTGGTACGCTCATGGACGCTGGCTTCCACACAATAAAGCATCATTCTGTCATCACGCTCTGAATACTACAACTAAGCCAATTTTGAATCCCCCTAATCAAATTACACTTTATGCCATGTGCATTTGCCTTCTTTGTAAGTCATAATGTTTTTCAAGCCCCATTCAACTCTGTGGAAGTTAGCCTTCTTCTGTGAATACTGCACAATCGCATGAGTCTGGATTTTCATGGTGTCCAAATTCCAATTGTGGCAATTCGCTGGACGTTCACAGCTCTTCCAAAGCGAACATTCACCCCCAAGTGTTTTGTGTTATTTTTCTCTGCAGTGACAGCATAATATCCGGAACACTTCCACGGTATTTATTTTTTGTTCCCATTGAATTGAACCTTGTAAGGGTCCCTCTTGTCAGATTGGATTCAATTGTGCCTTGAATTTCAGAAACTGGAGATAATGGGAATCAGGCGGGAAATTAGCCGCTGGTTGGATGCATACATGCCAGAAAGGAAGAGGCTTGTGGTTGCTGGAGGCCGGACATCTCAGCTCTAGGACCTCACTGCAGCAGCCCCTCATGTTAGTGCCCTCGGTCGCTCCAACTTCAGCTTTTCATCGATGACCTTCATCCCATTATTAATGCAGATGTGGAGATGTTCGCTGATAATTGCACAACGTTCAGAATCATTCACAACTCACCAGGTATTGTAGCAGTTCATTTCCTAACGCAGCACGTTTTGGACAATGTAAAGTCTTCAGCTGACAATTAATAATTAACTTACACTCCACACAATGGTCAGACAATGCCCATCACCAACAATAGAAAAACGAACCACCGCCCCGTCATTGTCAAAGCATTACCATCGCTGAAACCACCACCATCAACATCCTGGGGGTTCCCATTGACTGAAAACTGAACTACCCTAGCTATAAAAATCGTGGCTTCGAATGCAGGGCAGAGGCCAACAAGTCTGCGATGAGTAGCACTTCTTGGCTAACCAAAACCTGCTCTCCATCTACAGGGCACTAGCCAGGGATGTGATTGAATAATTCACATTGGCTGGATAAGTGCAGGTCCCATAATACTCAAGATGCTTGACAAAACCCAAGCCAAAACAGTCCATCTAATTGGAAACACATCTACAGGCACTCATTCCTCCATAATCAACACAATGAGCAACCGTGTTCACCCTCTGCAAGATGCCCTTATGGAATTCGGCAAGGCTCTCTAGAGAGCACCTTGGAAACACAAGACCACTAGCATCTGGAAGGACAAGTGCAGATATTTGTTGGGGACACCACTACTTGGAAGTTCAACTCCAAGACACTCACCATCCTGAACTGGAAAAAGTTCACGCTTTCTTCATGGTCGTTGTATCAAAAAGCTGGATTCCCTTCGTCACAGTACTGTGAATGTGGCTACACCACATGGACTAGATTCCCAGAGGGTAGCACAGCAACAACTTCACATGGTCAACTGAGATGGCTAATAAATGTAGGCACAGCCAGCAAAGCCCGCGTCCCATAATTTCAAAATAAAAAAAAATTCTGAATGTCAGCCAATTCTCCATGCAGCTCTTGCCGTCATAATTGGAGTCAAGGCATAATGAGGTCAGGAGACTAAAGGCTCTCAACGTACACGAACCTTTCTTGTTGAGCAGTTTTGTTCTCTATACCTGCTGTTTGGCAGCACTGTCGGTGACGCCTTTAACAGATTTGCTAATGATTCAGAAGGGACTTATGGGACAATGATTGGCCCACTTGGATTGCTCTACTTTTCCAGGATTGTACATTAATGGTAAATGTTCCACAATAACAGTTGTGACTGTTCTGTAGATATACTTGTACAGCATGGTTAAGGCCACGAGTCATAGTGGAACCTCAGCAGCACCAAATGTCCAAAGTTTTTCAACATCATTGTCTCCTATTATTAATTCCACAGCCTCACTTGATGTAAGCAACGTCACTTCAGCTACACGTTTACCTTTGTATGTGCGTCCTGATGTTTCAATTATTAACTGCCATATTGCATATACATTTTTTTCTCAGTCTCTAGTTTCTGCAAAATATCTAAAAGCACTTTACGAAATGCAGTTTGATTGCCGTCAAGGGGGTTAACTATTGGGCTCGATATGGATCAATAGTTAACACTTTACTGATCGTGTTCTTCAGCTGCATAACTTGCTTTTCCAGACAATTTTTTTAAAAATGAGATATTACTAACTGTGTGGGGTAGTGTGGAATAGCCAATTATGGTGTGTAAAATATAAAGGAGAATCATAAGTAAGCTTCGGATGGGCAACATGAGAAATACTTCGTTATGATTGTGATATTGGAAATGCATTGCTTCTCCATGATAGATATTTCAGTCGGGGAATGTGCATATCATTGAATTAATGAATTACATAATGACATCCAGTGCCATTATCGTTGCTGATTTCCCCACTAAAAACAACTTGGCCGTAACTATCAACGAGCAATTGAACTGGACCATCCATATAATTATTGTGTCTCAAAGATAAGTTCAAAGGGGAGTAACTGAACCCCTGATTCGCCGGAGCCTCTGCATAATCCACAAGGCTCAATTCAGAATGTGATGCGATAATTTCCACTCGCATGGATGACTGAGTCTCCAAAAGCACTCAAAAAACTAAACCACATTCATACCAAAGGAGCCATATTAATCAGCACCCCATCCACCAACTTAACCTTTCACTCGCTAACCCTATGACTCTGTATAACAGGACAATGTTCCATATATAAGATCAATTGCAGCAGCTCATCAAGGCTCCTTCGAGTTCACATTCATTTCTCTGCTGGAACTGATAGAGCTAAAAATTCAATGGAAAAGACCCAGATGAAAAAATCATTTTCTGCACGTTCCACTCCATGCTTCACACGACCCTGGTTTGGAACTAAATCATCATTCCTTTACTGCCATGGGGCAAAAACAAAACAAAGCTAAAAAAAAAAACGGAAGTCAATTCCCTGCCACCATCTAGGTGTTCCTTCAGCCAGATGGCAGCAGCATTTTAGTATGTTCACTCACCACCCCCTCCTGAATGTCAATATGAATTTACCACAGATGCTGGGCTTGAAAAGGATGCCCATATTTAATGAAACAACAGAACCATACTTATGTTACTTTCAATGGTAAAATTAAGAGCCCAACCTCGATCTCGAAGCTTGTTCTCAAGTTCTGGATGCAGAAAAGTATAATTTTGTATAAAATCAGCATTATAACATTGGAAACTAAATGATGTATAGATATGCGTCTCAAATAATATCCCGTTAATAACAACAATCAAGCCCACACCCATCCCCTCTCGCTGCACCCCCACCCCCCGCCCCACCCTGCCCACTTTCAATGTTCCCATACACATCCCCTTGCAATCAACAAACATAATATCGGGCATTGCGTGTAAAAACAATTTATTTCTTTCATCATGTTTTTCCACAAAGTAAATGTATTTCAACCAGACCTTAAAAGTCTCCCTTTAGGAATCTCCATTACGTTATACAAGGAGAAACATTGCACGACAGCCATTTCACCACGGTTCTTTATGTAATGGCTGTGCTCGACAACATGAACACATGCCAGCCTGCCCTCCTGCGTCCTACCTTCTTTCAACACGAGATTGCTTGCATCTCTCCTCTATCCCTATGCAATCTTCTGCTGCTTTAGACGCCGCCGACATACCTGGAGTACACTAATTTTGTACTATGAGCATCTACAATATTAAGTGCTCTACAATTCATGATGATGGTGTCTCGCTTGATCTTGAGCTCAGGGTGTGTCTTGCTAACCTGACAAAGACAAAGTCTAGCTCGGCTGCAAAATTCTAATATCCATCGGAGTTTCGTCAACTTTGACTCTTCTTTCTGTTTACTCCCATTTTATCTCCCAGAAAAAAAAGAGATTTCATCCCCGAACAAATCGCCGAAATATTTAACTTTCCTTGCCTTCATCTCAGTTCCAGAGCTGTTTTTTGTTCCTGCAATTTCAAGCATCTCTCTATTGGTGTTATGGGGTTTCTGGTTAGATCTTAGCATCCTGATTTCATATCAGAGTCTTTTTTTTTTGCTTCTTGCAAAATTAACTTTTTAAGGTTAGCACATCGTTTACCCTCGCAAAATTACTTTCGATTTTCTTCATCCTACTTTTGTCATCGCAATCACGACCTTCTGTAATCATTTCACCTAAATGCGCAAATGTATCTATTTGCTTCACTCTAACAGCATCCAACTAAATCTTCAATCTCTGCTTACTTAGCCAATCTTTCTATTTCTCATTGATGTTGACTTCTGGTTTTTATTTCTAATTCCAAGTTTTAAACATCTAGATTTTACTTGACCGGAGATATGTTGTAGGATATCTTCTGATTCTACAGTTGGCATGCTGGCATCCACGTAGCTCATTCTTGTTATGTTCTGGACTCTAATTTTGCCACCAGCCGTTCGACTAATTCTCAGAATCGTTATTATCTGCACAGACTGAATGATTTTGGCGACATTACGCAGCCTTGTGACACTTCTCTCTTCACTTTAAACATGTTTGATTATCAATTTTCTCGCTATTTGGCACCAATATGGACTGCGGGGAAATCTCATACCTTTACTAGCAGTGCCACATTTCAACACCACACCTAATGTATTTCGTTGATAAATACGATAGAGCGATTTTCATATTGCATGAAGCATATGTAGTTTTGAAGATTGTTCATAGGTTAATATGTTCTCTGTCTTGATCCTATTCAAGGTCTAATTTCCTCATCCTTTTTATCATTTTTAATAAGTTATCTAATTTTTCTGACTTTTCTGGGCAATGTCACTTCACACCAACTACGCATCAAATGCCATTCAATTACTAGAGCTTGTTCAGACATATTTGTATATAGCAATCATCGTATTCACCGATGTCAGCTATGCTTTCTGGCTTTAATGTGATATATATATATATATATATGAAAGCCTCGATGTTCAAATTGTGTTCTTCCTTTTGACTCACTCCAGGGCTTGGTGTTTCTCTGTCTCTGCAGCCTGCTTTAATCTTCCATCCTCCGAGTTACGAGTTATTTAGACTTCTACAATCGTAGATAATTCCTTACACCATTTTTCTCTGAATCAACATTAGTGACCAGGCCTTCAGTTACTTCTTCACTAAAAATGGAAATCAGCTTTGTATCTTAAGATTTCACTCTCCTTCTATCAGACGTTATTTGATGCTTACCTCATTGACCTAATTCTTCTTCAGAAATTCAATAATCCTATAGGTATTGCGGTGCCAATTATGTACTAAGACGACTTCAAAACTCTTGAGAAAAAGTTCCGAAGTTAAAAGTCCTAAAGACATTCATTTTTTTCCGTAAAAAAGTCTAATTCCTTGTTCACGAGATTTTAAGAAGATGTAAAAATCTGAAATCAAGCATAATTAATTCTGTAAATCTTAAATCGGACATTAATTGAATTCATACTATGAGTACCTTTCAACTGATTGCAGGCATCAACTGATAAATGACCATATGGGGATAAAAATGCAATCAGTTATAAGAAAGTTGAAACTTAACTTCAGCTTACCAAATCGAATATGATTATCCATATTGCAGTGTAATGGGAATATAAGAATATTAAGAGCAGGTGGTAGAGGTTTCTTATATGACAAACAAGCAACATTGACGACAAAACTTGACTGACCTGCTTAATTCTAAACAATTATTAGTGCACAGCAGAGAATAGTAAGACATTGCTTCTGACAGTGAGGGACTCCCTGCTGTCGCATGTAGGACATTAAGCAGCAAAGCTTGGCCAGCATTGGTTTTATATCCTTAACTGCCCTCATGGAAGGGCAATTTTGTACAACTGCAGTTCATGGCGTGTAGGTATATTCACAGGATTGTTAGGGAGAGTGTTCCTGGATTTTGGCCCAACGGCAGTGAAGGAATGGCGATGCATTTGGATGTCTGAATGGTGACTGGCCTGAAGGAAAAAATCCAGGTGCTTGTGTTGCTATGCATCGCTTAACAATGCACCTCCTGTTGACAGAATTCAGGTGCTTTCGAAGGATCCTTGTTGAGTTTGTGTAATGCATCTTGTAGATGGTACACATTGTGCCAATGTGCCCTCAGTGGTGGAGGAAATGAATGTATGTAGATGCGATGCCTTTATCATCCAGTTGCTTTAGACCAGGTGTTGTCGGTCTTCTTGAGGGTTGCTGGCGCCGCATTCATCCAGGAAATCGGAGAGTATTCCATCACACTCCTGTCATTTGTCTTATAGATTGTGAATAAGTTATAATGAGTCGTGAGCTGAGCTACTCGCCACAGGTGTCATTGCATCTGCTCTGTCCGTATCGCCACATTGCTGATGCACCTATTCCTGTTCAGATGCTGGTAAATTGTTGTGCCCTGAATGTTGATAGAGGAGGATTCATCTATGGCGATGCCAGTGACTGCCCAAGGGTGATAGATGGATTCGCTGTTGTTGGACATGACCATTGCCTAGTAATTGTCTGATGTAAATGTTACATGCCACTTGTTAGCCCAAGGTATCAAGCTAAGTATGTTTGATGCTTCCAATGACGCCGACTCTAACTTAAAATCGGTAGTTCAAACTTCACGTGCAAGTCTGACGTTTATTTGGGGGGGGGGGGGGGGATTGCGGGGGGGGGGGGGGGGGGATGGGTGAAGTGGTAAGGGGGTGTGGCTGATGTTCGCAGGGAGAGGCGCTTCTGATGGATCCTGTAGCTCATCTTAAGGTCATGGCGGGCTTTTGACTACCTGTATACGAGAAGCTTGGGCCAGCTTGTTGAATTGGAGTAAATTAATTTCGGACGAGAGTTCAATTTGGACGAGGTCCATTTGTCTGCCCCAATCCTGCTTAGGGCAATTCCGACTTCCCTTAAATCTGCTAAGAAGTGCAGTGTTCCTATGCTCGGGATCCTCAATTTGTAGTCTAGCAAGAGACTATTCCGCCAATCAATAATACAAGATGTACATGTGGGATTTGCATAATTACAATATTAAAAAAAATGTTTCACACAGAGCTCTGTGATGCAGGTCAATCGCTAATTTCGATTGGGCTGACCTGAAATTCAGTTTCACAAAAGGTTTTCGGTGACATCAAATTGCATCCCATGAGTCCAGGTACTTACATCTGATTTTGTACGTGTACCGCCAGACAATAGTTTTGGCCAAGGTTTTGTCGTTAATTGTATGATGTGCAATTTTATCGTAATCAATTGAATTTAAAAACCGATGGCCTTTCAATGAACGGCCGATGGTATGTTCTTATTCAACTTATCCATCCCACAACCAATTTAATCATGTGCAGCCTTTGCATTAATTTGTTGGATAGTGTAAGAGTGAGGGAGAACAGATAGATATTCAATCATGAATAGAATCGCAGTGCACAATTGACTAAGTATAATATTCACCATATTTTTTTCGAAGCACTTTAAGTTCTGAAAGAAGGAGGATGGGAAGATGCCATGAATGAAGCCTTAATATATAGGGAAATAAACAATACATGTTATAAATCATGTGCGTTCTTTCAGTATTTGCACATAGAATCATCTGGATGAAGCAACGGACGAGCTGCATTACACACGTCCTTGTGAGTCGTACATATCGGTGTTCTAGAGGCCTTCTCTTAACATATAATAATTGTTGCAGCATAGGACACGTTCTGGCGCCTAGCCAGAACGGGTACAAAGCAATGAATGCATGGCCTCAGAAACTGAGTGTGGTGAGGTGACTGAGGACATCATATTAAAAAGGACACAAGGATAATTATCCTGTCTGCCTCGGGAATATTATTATGGATACGTTTAGACCCCCTTTATAGCTTATATTGTGAGTCATTTTATTATTCTCCTTGAATTCCTAACAAATCAGTGGACCTTCATAACTTGAACTGTAGTAAAGTTTGGATATACAGGGTTCTGTCTAAGTGCGATACTGACCCCCACTAAGTGATTCTCATAAATGAACAGATCTTTGAAGCTGGGGCTTGGGCTTGCCATGTTTCCTTGTTCTTTTTGTGAAACATCCAGTAAAATGCGCCTTCATTATTTTTCCTATCGATAATTGCATGTTGCATCCCCATCATATCATATTGTCTCAAACTGCATTTTAATCAATCATCAGATTGTTTTCCAATTGCTCTCCAAAAAAGGGGGAACCGCTTACAGGGATAGATTCTGTCCCTTAACTGATTTTGCAGTGTGTCCCTTAAGAGCCATTCCAACAGGTTAACCGACAGTGTTCCTGGGTGGAACAGGGTTTGAATTTGTTCCAATAACACCTTGAATTACGAGTGGGTGGTATCGATCCAGAAATTATGTAATGCAAGACAGAACAATGTACTAGGGTGAATAAAGACTGCAACTGTCTTATTCAAGTGCTAATGTCACCGTACTTGAAATTCCACGCCCCTGGCCTAGAGAAGACGTGTTCATATCACAGGACAATTTTACAGCCCCAGAGCAGCGTAGAAAGGGCCTTAAAATTCTGCGAGCTATTCGCATGTCCACTAGTTTCAGCTGGATCCTGATGTCACGCGGCCTAATATTCCAGCACAGTAATCAGAGAATGTAAGCTTAATTATTAAAAGATGGAACAGAAAACTGGTCTCGATTATAATGACCACAAAGGTTGTCATGACATCCCCTTCATCTCATTAGGACTCTATATCAGACGAAACCGTCCGCAGCTACTCAGTACGGTAGCATATTCTTCCATTCTCAGGGGGTTCTGTTACATTGGCTTCGACACAGCAGATTGTTTTGTCGTATAATGGCTAGATCATAGTTTTTTCACCAGAGAGTTAGACTTGGCTGAAACTACAATGTTCTTCTAAAAGGGTGCCCATTCGAATCTCTTGAGAAGTTCCAGCATGTATGTTTATCTGTCCCTGATTTCACTCCACTGGCGGTGTTCTATTTAAGAAGTACTTGGATGTGCATTTGCGTTGCCATTTCATAAAAGGCCAAGGGCATTTTGTGGGTCAATGCAATTAGAATAGTTAAGTATTTGTTTGAACGGCGCAGCTTCTGTGGGCTGAAGGGGTCATTTTTCTGTGTTGTAGGCCTTTATGACTATGACTATGACTGGGACAGTAAAGTGAGTGTATACATTTTATTAAAAGCACTTTCATAAATGTGTATTTCATCATGCAGAACCACAACTGTTTTAGACACTGATCATACTTTTTAATGAGTTGATAATCGGAAAAAAAACTCTAGGAAATCTTTAAATTATAGCATTACATGCCGAGGTAGAACTATTTTCTTGAATATCAGATATGTTACCGTAAGCGTCATCTTTAACATCGTGGCCTGTGACGGGGAGCAAATAAGATATTGTCTCATGGTCCACAATGCAGACTATTTTTGAAAAGCGAAAAACTTGCAATTGGTTGAATTTTAATTTTGTCCATGTGCTCAACGACAAACTGACTCAGTTTTAAAAAATAAATGTTCCCCTTGTAGCTTTACAGAGCACAAATTATGTTTACATTACTAGACTGTAGACGTTTAAGACGTAGCTGAATTGATATGCTGTAAGACCCTTAAAACACTGGCTAGTACCAATAGAGCAAGCTGGCTTAACAGTGCATGACAAGCTCTCATTTTATGTAAAAGTATTTCCCATAAGGCTAAATATCATTTTAAACTACCTTCAGCAAAAGCTGATCATGTTAGGTAAATTATAAACTGCAACCAAATATAATGGTAGTAACATCTAAAGCTCAAAAGAATACTCGTCCTTCTGCACACTAATTGAGTTAAAGTTGTAAAACATTAAATGTTTGGATCATAATAGTGAGAATCAGTTCATGTTGCACTTTTGAAAAAGTATTTCCTGTGAAAATGGTTTTCATACAGGCATCAAAGAATATAGCATAGCGGACGATCTTGTTGTCTATGACGCATATACTAATTAGATGGACCGATTGCCTAACTTAAACGCAGACAAAAAGCCTTTTCGCCAAATTCCGGGATCGTAATATCTTCAGATCATATTCAATTACCTTTTTGAAATTTGCTATGAAAGCTGATTCCACCGACCGTCAGGTAGTGCATTCCAGATATGAACGAATATCGTCACGAAGCACACTCTTTAACATTTCCCCGCTGGGGCATTTCCAGAATCAATGTAAATCTATGACTTCCGATTATTTACTTATTTTTCACAGTAAACAGTTTCCCCCTGATGGCTATAACAAACCCCTAATAGTGTTAACTATATATTCTATATTGTTTACTTTCAGAACCTTCACTCAAATTTATTTGATCGCTACAGATAGCAATTCTTCCTTCTTCCTGATAAAAGCCTGGTAAGTCTGCCGATTTCTCTGCCCAGTGCCCCGCATGTGGCCTTTATGTCCTTGCTACCCAAGCATTGCCTAGAATTTTACACAATACTCCAGTTCAGGGCGAAGAAAAGTTATAGCAATGTTTAACTTGTTTTGATTCTTTTCCATTATTTTCCAATGTTTTTAAAGCCAATTCGCCAGTACGATTATACTAAATCCAACTTTTGCTGTCAACCTCCGTTTTGTTCCCACCTTAGCTTCTATTTCGTTTCTCATGAATGAGAATGCAATGTTTGTTTTTCTCCTCCTGAGAATATGCTTGATTTGGAGCTAATTATTTCCACCTCGATGGCATGTTTCTCATTGATTCTTTTCATGAACATTCATTTTCCATTTCTGCTGGAAAAATCCTGCAACCATTGAAAGCGTTTCTCTCCAGGCCGATCAATTGCAGCTCTTTTCTTCTTCAATTGCAGCTCTGCTTATCCCTATTGACAGAAAGGTGAAATTGCAAAGTAGGTTTCTCCCTCAAGCACACATTGCATGTTCTGTTTCTAATACATTTCTGGCTCCAGTACTATTAGTTCCTATTTAAGCTAGAAACATAGGAACAGGAAGAAGTCATTTATCCACAGAACTCCACTCTTAGCCTGTCTGCGAGCCAGTGAGATCATTGCATAATTGTCCCCTGCACCTACCCATGGTTGACCAATTCAGAAATGTCTCATCAAAAGGTTCAGGACCTCTAAACGTCTCACGGACGTAAGTGACCTTTCATCAATTTTCGGTGGTGAAATATGTTGTATTATGTGTGGTTTCTGCTGTCGTGGTTTGATGCTGCATTATAGTGGTCCTTCTGAGTTATATATCTAAAAATTGCCCATTTATTGCCAGCCTTTAACTGCTTAGGCTTCCCAGGTCACAATCTTGGATGGAGCTGCTACAGCCATTCAAGTATGGGTGCAGATTTTACAGTGTTCCCTTACAATATTCTGATGTAAATCTATGCAGCATACCATGGGCAATGCTATTCTCCAGTTCCACGATAATCATTGCTCTGCCTTGCACCTTTACATTAAAATGGTATGCAGGCACATACGACATTACCCCACTTTCTTCTCCAAAGAAAGTATTCTGCCCTTCCAACTGTATATTTTCTTTTTGCTTGCTGTCCATGTTTCACCATCAGAAGTGTCTGACCTAACGCATTCCGACGACCTTTAGGCTTGGTGGTTTATTCACATCTTGGTCTGCCACTTTTTGTGGCATGTTAGCTGTACTCTTTGTTCTCCTACTTATCTATCACGATTTGATACGTTTTTGGTGCTCTTTTGCGTTGTGTTTCTTGTTAATTACAACTCGTCTGTTTTCTGCCCAAGAACTGTGGGATTCGTCTTGTGCATGCCGAGCACAATGTTCATTCCTAAAGTGGAGTAGCATTGTTTTTTTTTCCCTCCGTGCTCTCCTCCCTGCTCTTACTGGTGGTAATTGAAAACTTCATTGCCCTTATTTCACAATCTTAGTCAAACATGTGTTTGCTGCTTTATTTTCAAATACTTTTGCAAGCTTCTGAATCCGTTCATGCAGCTCAGAAAAAAAAGAACAACATTCATTTCCACTTCCACCTTGCATGATAATAACCTGGGAGGAGTCATATGGTCTCAAAATTTAGACCTGTTTCTCTCCCTACAAATGCAGCCAAATATGCTGAGTTATTCTTGCATTCTCTCTTTCTGCTTCATTTCCAGTTGTTTACAATATCAGCAAAACATTTCCCCCCCCCCAAATCCTCGTGCGAGCTTAGGAAGCTTTTGATACATATCTGGTTTGTCTTCTCCTAGTGCCTTGCCTTCAGCGTCAGATTTGTATTTTCTGATCTCATTTCTGTCTTTCCTTTCTGTGTCTCCAACAGAGCTTTGACCTTGTGCTTCCTTTTGTTTTCACTGTTGACCAGGTCAATAACTGGCGAATGTTTGACTTGTTTCAGTTCTTTTATTGTGCTAATCATGGCTGCATTATCCACTCAACTTCGAATGTTTTCAGCATTTCCTTTCAGTACCTCCTCTTTTTATTTATTCGACTGCTTCTTCTGCTATTCAGTCCTTTTACTGTGCCTTTTGACTTCCTGCTGGAATAACGAACAACGCTGAATTTGCTCTGATAACTGGATCTACTGCTTGATCAGAATGCCGTTTCATTCATGTTGTGTCTCTTTGTAATTTTACAGAAAAATAAACCTTTTCTCAAGGGATTCTTGTAACACGTGAAGTTATTTAGCAGGCTTACCTTTTCCTTGAAAGGTCACTTGCTTCATTTTGAGCTTGCCTGTATTTCAACTTGGTCCCTTCGAGTTTCTTCTGCAGTGCTCACATTCTGCTGTTTAAGACAGACTTCCTTTCTTCATGTTGCGAAATGTTACTCATTCATATTGGATTTGATCTTGAAGGACAATCAAGTGCATTTTGCACTGTGTTTCCGTCCACCAGTTCTATGCTGGTCCTGGGCTTCAGTGCATTGTTTCCTTGCTACTAATAGTGTAAAAACAATATTTAGCGACACTCTTTGCCCCTTGTGTTTCTTCCATGGCTACAAGCTGCTTCTTCAAGAAGCATTTCATGGCCTCCTGTTCTCTGTGTGACTTTTCTGCCTACTGCTTCCTCTTCTCATTGTTTCTTTACTGAAGCTTTCTTTCACATTCCGTTTGTCTGTGCAGTCTGGGGGCCGCCAGCTATTGTGAAATATAACAACGGATAATTTAAAAAAATATTCTTCTGCGCACCATCTCGTGAACTGTTTGAAGAAGGCTTTTGCATTTTTTTGTCACCCATCTTCTTAGCAATACCATTCTTGCTCCTTCTCACACAGGGGCCTCGATGGACTGCTGAAGTGCACAGCCCTGGAATTTGGCTTCTTATTTTCGTAACTTAGGGTGCTATTCTGGGTCCATATTTGCAGCTGCAATGTTTATTTCTGGCGTTGTTCACAAACGCTGATGAGCACGAAACTTTTGCATGAGCACTTCATTGGTGGCATTTAACGATTAATGGTACGCAAGTTACACTTACACATGGTGCTGTTATTGGCATTCTATTCGGTTGAGAGTGCAGCTTAAAGCATTATCATGTGATTATAAATCAGACTGTGGGCGGTGCTATTCTCCAGTCCCATATTTGCAGTAGCTTTCCCGATCGCGTTTGCATTATAGTGGCATGAAGGCACATATCACAACAGAGTGGAGTTCCAATGCTTTATCATAATCACATTGCCCTTTGGTCAAGTAAACATATTGAGGAGCATCTCTTGAAAACATATACAAAAGAGTTCACATTTTCCTGACGTTTCTTCTCATTCCTTTCCCAATGCTACTTTGTATTTCATTAAGTTGAACATTTTTCCTTAATCACATTTTTAATGTTGTATATTCCATAATAAACCAAAAAGGAACAGCAAATCCACGAAAATGTACGATTTTTTCTTTCTATTTCCGATATAAGTTCCCTTTGTTTAATCCGAACGTTTCTACTGAGCATTTGTGCAGATTCGTCATTTGAAACGTTGGGAAGAACTTGGTCACATGTTCAGGATTATGGGCCTTGCTCAGGTGATAAATCAGTGAAGTTTTGATCTTCATGCTGGAAACTATGCTCATTGTACTGGTAGATGATAACACCGATAAAGGACTTATGTTTCTTAAAGATGCTTAAAGAACGCAATGTGTACATATCTATTGTACCTGTTTCAACAATCATGTTACACATTGCTCATTCAAGTTGTAAATTGAAGAGACTGATGAACAAACAAAGGGAAAAAGACAGGGCCACTACGTGTTGGTAAGTGAAAAGGGGAACGTGGACTTCCCTCATCAGGGCTATACATTGGTCAATACTGCCCTTGTCATATTTTTAAACAAACCTTATCGTTCCTGCTTACATTGGTGCCAACAATAATTCGCCATAATTCCTGTCCATACTTAAGCCAATATTCAATAAGCAACTCTAAATAAGAGTCATACCGATTCAAAACTTTAACTCTTTTTATCAAAACACAGATGATGCCAGGTCTTCCGACTTCTTCCAGCATTACCTGTTTGATTTCAATAAATGTCTGTCCGTTAAGTGGGAGTTGGTTTGACCTGTCGACGCATGAATCGGAGAAATGTGCTGGCATTCTTTCCAACACAACCTAAATATGGGATAACATATCTGAATCTTGAAATTATTGGAGTGTCCTCATAGGTCCTGCATCTTGTTACTTACTGCACTGCTCCTGAAGATTTTGAAGTTCTATCGGAAAATGTATTGAAGAAAATGGAAAATATATTGTTATGAATCATGCGTTAAAGGACAACACTTTTTGTTTTAGCAACAACAGAGATCTAAGTCACATTTTTACATCACTTTGCTTGACTTCGCAATGTCCCAAAGTACTTTGCAGCATCTATAAAATGCAGCTAGCGTTGCAACGTCGTGCAATAGACAATCAGCATGCTTAAATAAAAGCCCAATATGCAACGTAAATAATTTGTCACAGAGCATATTTCAATGAAGATGGATTCACACTCACTTGTCCTAGCTTGAAACTCTCTTCAAAAGCACAGCACCTGACTACACAGCTGTAAATTTTGATCCAAATATTTCCAATCAGGCTCTACACTCGTACCATGTGGCACAGCTGACTCTAAAAGAACAATGTGCAATCTTTAATGTTGTGCAGCTTACTGAGTATGACGCCAAATTATTTTCTATGCCCTAGTTCCTGAAATTAAGGGCACACCTGCATGTCCTCACTTATCACCCCACCAGGCTCCGCATTCAAAGGATCATCCTCCGCCATTTCCGCCAACGCCAGCATGATGCCACCACCAAACACATCTTCCCTTCACCCCCCTTTTCGGCATTCCGTAGGGATCGCTCCCTCTGGGACACCCTGGTCCACTCCTCCATCACCCCCTACTCCTCAACCCCCTCCTATGGCACCACCCCATGCCCACGCAAAAGATGTATCACCTGCCCCTTCACTTCCTCTCTCCTCACCGTCCAAGGGCCCAAACACTCCTTTCAAGTGAAGCAGCATTTCACTTGCATTTCCCCCAACTTAGTCTACTGCATTCGTTGCTCCCAATGTGGTCTCCTCTACATTGGAGAGACCAAACGTAAACTGGGCGACCGCTTTGCAGAACACCTGCGGTCTGTCCGCAAGAATGACCCAAACCTCCCTGTCGCTTGCCATTTTAACACTCCACCCTGCTCTCTTGCCCACATGTCTGTCCTTGGCTTACTGCATTGTTCCAGTGAAGCCCAACGCAAACTGGAGGAACAACACCTCATCTTCCGACTAGGCACCTTACAGCCTTCCGGTCTGAATATTGAATTCAATAACTTTAGGTCGTGAGCTCCCTCCCCCATCCCCACCCCCTTTCTGTTTCCCCCTTTTTTCCCCTTTTTTTTCCCTATAAATTTTATAGATTTTTCTTTTCACACCTATTTCCATTATTTTTAAATATTTTAAAATCTTTTATGCTCCCCCCACCCCCACTAGAGCTGTACCTTGAGTGCCCTACCATCCATTCTTAATTAGCACATTCGTTTAGATAATATCACCAACTTTAACTTTAACACCTATGTGTTCTTTTGTACCATTGTCACTGACATCTTTTGATGATCTGCTTCTATCACTGCTTGTTTGTCTACACAAGCACCTCTGTCTCTCTCTCTCTCTCCGCCCCCCCCCCCCCCCCCCACCCCCCCCCCCCCCCCCCACACACACACACCTTAAACCAGCTTATATTTCAACTCTTTCTTGGAGTCGAAATCAAGTTCTGTCGAAGGGTCATGAGGACTCGAAACGTCAACTCTTTTCTTCTCCGCCGATGCTGCCAGACCTGCTGAGTTTTTCCAGCTAATTCTGTTTTTGTTTTGGATCTCTCTCGAGCCTTGTTGAAGTTGTGTTGGGAAGTCATTTTTTGTCGTTATTACTTAGCAAATTAAAGACATACTATAGGCCATGTTGAAAAAAAATATTCTTAGGAAGCGGCGAAAAAGGTGAATTCATTTAAAAGCAAATGAGGAAACATATGAGATTATTCCAAAAACAAAGGTAAAAATCCACAGGGACAAGTTCCACAAGTATGTGAACAAAACAACACATTGGGTGGAAAATTGGTTTAAACATTTCCCTTGACAAATCACACTGGAAATAAATTGGAAAAATAACATGGAACATTTTTTTCACAGCTACTTTATATCTGTCTTCATGTTGAAAGACACGGAATGGCCGAAATTCAAACAACGTTGATCACTGCACAAGTGCATCAAGCAATATCATTGGTCAGAAGTGACATGGACACATTTATTCATGGCACCTAGTCTTCAACTAGTCTTCTGCAGAAACAGTGGACAGGTAGTGGTTGTTGTTGTTTGTACTATATTCTGTTAATACACAGATGTGGAGGGCATTGTTTGGATCATCACTTTTATAAATAGAGCACAAAAATTGCCATTCCAGGAGACAAGAGTAGAGAGCAGTCAAGCAATCTATATTTTTCGTATTTCACTCGGTGAATATGTCAGTAGCACGAATTCTGGCTCTGGTGTCTACCTTCACCAACTGTTCAATAGGACTACAAAATGGTAGGGAGGGTTCATTGTCAAAACGTGAGGGTTAAAATCGAAGAAATCAACTCAAATAGAAGATGTCAATGCTAGGGACCACTGCAGAAAATTACAGAAAACAAATGTGAATTGTCTTGACATGAAAGCAGAAAGTGCCACAAAAAGCCAGCAGACCAGTCAAGATCTGTTCAGAGAGAATGGGAGCTTGTTCTCCCATGTCAAATATGCATTGTTTTACGGAACTGTTGAAAAATACATGTTTGATGTGTTGTGTGCTGTTGAGAAAATGGTAGGGCTAATTGGGACAAAGGGAAAAGTCAAGGAGAAGTTGGAGTGTAGGGGAGATTTCATGTCAAAGAAGACAAGGAAACAAAAACAAATCAAATGTTAACGAAGGAGATTGGCTACGAATTTCAATTTTGGTGAGCAACTTATGAAACCCCAGGAGGGAATTGGAAACTATTGACTGTGAGCATGGTGAAATTAAAAGTAAACGGAAAATAAACTTGAAGAGAAGAGTAGAAGAGCTTCAGGGCAGGTATTCTCGGAAGATAAGGTTTTATTTACTTTTTGGTGTACTGCCACGTTTCTCTGTCCTCAGATGCTTTCTGACCTGTTGCGTTTTTTATTAGCACTTTCTGTTTCTATGTCAGTTCTCCAGAATCCACATTTTTTTATTTGTTCTGCATGACGGCATGGTATTTGTTTGGACATTTTCAGAGTCTTTCCCTCGTGGCCAGTGAAGGAATAAAGTGAACAGTGGAAACTCTCTTGCCAAAGAGGAAATAAAGTAAGTCTCTTTCATGCTTTCCCCTAACAAAAGTGATAATTAACAAAGGAATTTGTGACCCATGTGCCTACCAGTGGATATCAAGTAAGGTACGAATATGTTATTAATTTTCTTGGATGGCTAGCATGCATCGTTAGTGTTCGATGGAATTCGAAATAAAATGAGAGATTGCATCAAGAATGCATTATGTACATTAGCATACTGAATAAAAATAGAATGGGAAAATGGGCCCTACTGGTTAAGTGTCCGCGTCGTTATTCCCAACTGGGGTTAGATTTCTTTTTGTAACCTTAAGAAAAAGTAAATATTCGGGAATAACACAATTCTGGCAGGCTCGGTGTCTCCAATGGCACATTCTGCGGTGTCAGAATGATAGGTGAATCAATGACTGTTGCCATTAGAAATCACCCATATATTCGAAACAGTGCCATGGGCATGGGCATGATATAGACAATGGAAATTAGGTTGAAAGGGCATTCATTATCGTTGAAGAAAATAGGGTTTAAGCAGCAATAATGAGTAAATGAATACTTGGAATTCTGGGGCAACTTATAACATGCATTAATGGTGTGGCAGGAAAAATCATAATGCAAATAACTCGCCAAAGCAGAAAGGCACATTGTTCAGAGGTCCACATGAAGGAGAGATTTCTGAGGTCAAACAACGCAATACCGATTGATCAATATCAATTATAATAGTTGGAATGATTGTTATTCTTGTGTTGAACGTGTTCATTGTGGACACAGCATGCTGAATTAGAAACTTCTTACTAAACGGTCTTGTTAAAAATTTAGGTGGATTCAATTAATAGAGAGGCTCAATGCAAGTTTAAGGTTTATTAAAGTTTTTATTTTAAAGATTCATTATGGCGGTCACAAAAAAGAGTCATGAATTCATGCCAGATTGTTGAAATAACTTAGTTAATCAGTGATGGCATGATCTCTATTGCTTTACATATGCTATTAACTGAACCGTGCATGCAAAGTGCTGAAAAAGAAATTGGGTGTGGAGCACAATGAGGAAACTATTTCTGAACGCAATGTAAACAATCAGGAAATGGGTGCGACTGGAAACAATGGCTGATATTTCTGACCAGAGCGTTGGAAATTCTGTAGTGGCATGATGAAACGAATCACAAAGAGATAAAATATAGCCATAAAATCACATGTAAAAAGTGTCCTTATGTCTGGCTAAATAAGTAACTAAATAAATAAATAAATGAATAAGTCCATAAACAAAAAAAGGAATGGATAATTAAGCAACTAAATAAATAAATAATTAGAAGTAATAAATAAATAAATCCTTGCATACGTAAATACTTTCATACATCTATAAATATCCTGCTAAACGAGATGGACATTGTTGGTGCAGAGTTTTGTTCAATGTGCAAAGTCTACAGGAGATTTCGAACTGTGTTACCCCTTCCAAGTGTTAGCCCCTCGCTTTGGTGTGCAATATTTTCAAGGTAGTTGTCTTGTATGTTTCTTTGTGAAACAATGTAAAGTGCCTTTGCTGTATACATTGTAGACATAGCAAACACATTGATATTTTAAATTGATAGTTTGAAAGGGCAGAAAGATATCTGCAGCAAAGTTGGAGAATTGAATGCCAACTGAACTTGAGGCACTGCCTAATTTTCTGACTATTAATGGAGGGTAATTTTCTTGATTTCGAGTTGGAGACATAGATGCAGAAATAATATTACGTCCATGGATGCTGCAGCTCTGCCACCCTTCCTCACCAACTGGCTATAAAAAATATAAAAGTTGCAGTGTGCGTAAGTTTGCTACTGCTTCTGGAACGCAATCGCAGATTGCAAAATCAGTCATGTAACTATGCTATTCAAGAAAAGATGAAGGAGGTTAAAAGTAAAATTTAGACACCTAGCTTAAAGTATTTCCTTCGTTTAAAATGGAAGTTGCAATGTACGTTTAAAGTAGCAGGAGGAGGAACATTTTGATTAGCTTAATACATAGAAGAAGGGCTGACATAATTTAGGAATGTGCAATTGTGTGCCAAAATTAATTATGTTTTCTGAGACAGTAGGATATGTGGAACAGGCTGGGTAAAATGGGAACTTAAGCATTGAACACATTTCAAATTAAAAAAAAGAAACAAAATCCATGGCATACAAAGTTACATTTTAACTGCACATGAATAGAGCTTATGGTGATAAAGATAATTTGTATGCAACTGTCCCATTTGAACAAGTGGGTCCGAAAGGAAAACACATAATTTGGATAAATGAATCTTATACAGGTTACAAACAAACGAGCAAACAAACAAATTAAGAGCAGCGGAACGCATGGGATACCATATAAATCCCACCTGGAATTTCCACTATCTATGACCTAGAGCAATAAATTGGATGCATGGATACAGCGCATTGTGGCCGAATTTGCTGGTGATAGATCAATAAGCGGGACATCACATTATTAAGAGGAGGACAGTATGAGTCTCTAAATGTGCATAGGTAGTCTAATTGAGAGGGAGATGGAGGATGTTGCTGGGATGTTACAAAAAGTTCTGAGGGATGAGACACTTGTTCAAATGGGACTGGTTGTTCTTCGTCAGGTCGGGAACCAAATTGCCAAACCGGGGATTGTTGGGAGTGGGTGAGGGGGTGGGGGTTTTGTGATGTGGGAATGGATTGTTGATTTAGTTGGGGAGGGTTTAAGCAAAATAGATAGTGTTATTAGCATGAGCATTGAGAAGCAGAAACTTGAGCTATTGCTTATGAAGGATTGGGATTTTGGGTAATACTAGTGAAGGAATTCTTCCCTTACTAAAGAGGAACATGTGAAGTTAAACTATGAGGAATACAAAGGCTGGTTGGCAATAGATGTAGGCGAATTCTCAGCGCATATCGAAGGAGGTTCGCTATAACAATCCGAAATATTATTTAATGATAACAATGGGAAAACTAACAATGGTAAATGTATTGACAGAAAAAGTATTGTAAAGGCACAACGTGTGGTCTTTTTGGGGGTTGGGGTGGGGGAGGGTTCTTTTCAAGACTGGGTCGCTTCCAAAACGGGAAGGAGATAAAAAAAATCATAGCCGGGTTTCACTGGTGTTAGAAGATATTGACTAAGATCATGTCTGCTCATACTGAGTGCCTTTTCATGCAAACATTCTTTTTGGAAGTGTCAGGACGATTTGAAAGTTCTTTTCCCTATGCAGAATTGTAACTTTTCTAAGCTTTTATTGAATGAAAGAAAAAAAAAGAACAAATTGATCCCTTGAGCTCCCTGGTTCATTTGCATTGTATCAGGGAAAGCGAGATACAATTAATTTTAGTTTCGGGTAATGTATGAAATAGGAGATCTCGTGGATTACACACAGCAAACGCCATTTCACGTCTACTTGTCCCATTTTCTTCGAAGCAAATAAAAATGTTTATAATTTTACAAGCATTTTTGGATCATGATATAAATCCCAAGTTATAATGCATTTTTGATGTTTTGATGGCATGGAGTTCATTCGTGCAATATCTACGAAATCAATATATCAATGTTATTTTAGCCATAATTGTCCAGGCAAGAATTTAAAAATAATAGTGCAGCAAAACAGCCAGGGAATTTGCACAATTCTATCACAGAAGGGCGAATGATGGAGAAACGTTGACCAAACAGTTTCTTCAGTCCCTTTATTCCATTGTCAAGATGTAAATACATTTCCTTTGGAGGGAAATGCATGGTGTCTTGTGGGATGTACACCCTGCGGCTTGTGTGATTTCCTCATTTCAGGTAGCTGATTAAAATATCAACATAATGAAGCAAATGTCATCATTGTGTTTCTACTGCTTCATGATGTATGACGAAAGAACTGTCATAACAATATTATGCTTCAATGAACGGTCCAGTACCTCAAGTTATTTTCTACAATCGTACGGTCAGTACATTTGAATCAAGTGAACATAGCCCTCAAATTCAACAGCGAAGCGATTGTATTGACTGCAAAAGGTGTCGGTGGTGAGGATAATTCAAAGGAAATTCTGTCGGAAGATTGTTGATGAATAGTTGGGGACATATCTGAAACCTATTGAGACCGGGGGCAAAAAATGGATACCTCAATTATTGAACGCGACAAGAAATTTGGAAATTTGGTGCGGTGGGAAATTTCTAGCATGCTTTTCAAGTGTTATAATTAAGCCGTTTAACTGGGACACCCCTTTTAAAACTAGTGAGAGCTGGTTTAAAAAACTATTCAACAGGGTCCGCCTGTCAACCCATCAGTCAAATTGATAGTGCTACTTAATAAGTGCTACATATTGGGGCGGGATGCTGTATTGGGAGTTGCAACTCTGGTTGAGCCAATAGCGGTGCAGGAAAAGAGAATTGTTTTCCAGGTGCAAAGGTTGGGAGCGCAAATTGGAGACATCGTGAACTTAGAGTAATGAGGAACAATTGTAATTTTGGTGATTTTGCACAGGTGGTAATTCAATGCTCTGGTGCATTGTGGGAGGTGCTGGCTTTGATATACTTCTCAGCCTCCAGTAGCTGCTGAATTTTCTATGACATTATAAAGGCAGCCTGAGCAAATTAAAAACGACATCATGAAGAGATTGTGAAAGAGTCATGACCCAGAAAATAAGGGATTGATTTGAATCAGTCTGGATGGAGTTTAGGAATAACATGTGCCAGAAAGCACAATGAGGATGATTTTGTAGCCTTCATAAAAATATGCACTGACTGATTGTTTAGCTAATACAACTTTAGCAGCATAATATTGATTAATACTTTAAAAAAATGAAAAGAGGGATATGGGTAAAGTTTAATGAACCTTGACGAGCGGCATCAAACTGCGAAAGAGCTGAAGCATACGCAATGAGTGAATGATGTCCTTCTAAGTTCTACTGTTCTATCGTTCTAAGATAACTACATTTTGGACTCAAGCTCGTCAGGTTAAAATCAGGAAAAACAAAACAAACATTTTTTTTTCTATTGATGTCCTTTTCCGCCTAAATATTACGCCTATCATTGAACTCTGGGTATTTATTTATCCATCCACCTTTCCTGTTGCTCCGGGCAGATATTGAGCTCTGTTAATCACAGTGGAGCAGGTTTAATTTGCGAATTCTAACAGGCGTACGTTGTGCCAAAGGAAACATTTTGCTCGTATGCATCCATACATCTGCCATTTCCACCAGTTTCTCAATGCATAGCATGCTGCTGATTCCAAATTTAATTCGCCAGTTTTATAACTGACCCCTGTACAGACAAAACAAATTGTTTTGAATTCTCCTTGGCACGAGAGGGTTTAGTGCTTTTCTCAATCTATTTGTTATTAGGATATCAGCACGACATGACAAACTCCATGGAGCATGTGGCAGATGCTTGATCATATTAAGAAATTGTCCATATGCGTAGGAATGAGTATGAAAATCATTCCTATAATTCCTGAGTCTTAAGTCTTGGTTTTAAAGTTCAATTTAGAAAAAGAAATTTCAAGGATGGGAAATAAAGAACGGGATAAGAGACCGATATTAAAAGGAGGACAAAAAATCTATTCTTACAAACTACGTAATAAATGAGAGTTAAATGTTCTCAGAATCCTCAAGTGAAGAGAGAAATGATCTTTCTCTGCCATGGAGTTTGTTGGAAATGACCTAAGGATGAACAAAATGACCATTCCAAGATTGCTTATCACACCCTGCTTGGGTGTGAAGTCCAGAATTTTCTGTTTAGTTTATGTTTCATCCTTGAAGTCAGTACATGAGATTAATGTCGCAAAATGCATTCTAATGGGGATCCAAACTAGTTGCGTCCTTGCCTGGTTGTTTATCGAGGATAACAGCGTTTCCAGGTTTTAAAATTTGACGGCATATTCCCTCGAATGCTCTTCATGTGTGATTAAGCAACCGAGTCTTTGCTGCTTAATTAAGCAGCAAACTAGGGATTATTCACTCTGTTCTATGTCTAATTGACCCGATGTAACATCTTGAAACTTCTTGCATTTTGACTCGCAATTTCTATTTTGAACCCAATTGATTATACAGGCAAATTGAAATAGTGGACAGAAAACTGGTTAATTTGGACACACGTACTGGGTATTGAACAATTGAACAATTACAACAGCATTTCAACAAGGTGGAAATGCCCATTGTCATCCGAGATATTATTTTCTGCCTTGTTAAAATATATCATTTACCTCATCCATTTATCTCTCGTGGTGCCAAATTTCACAATTATAATCACAGGTTTTTTATTGGGCGTATTAAGTTTTATTGACTCGTCCTTTTTAACTCTCTGTCAGTGGACTTAGGCATAATGCATTAAACGTGTATAATGAAGCAACAATATATTACAACGGCAGCATGTCACACTTTACCAACATTTTTCTTTCTCAGCTGCTCCTCTGTAAGCGAAGAAACATCGTGTATAAACGGATTTCCCACGGCTTGAAACAGATAAATGTTCTGTGACCATCATTATATTCAATATTTCAGCCATTTTAATTATCTTTTTTAAAACATTTAAATTCTCCCTCGCTTTTTTCTATGATTAACTTATACACAATATTTCTGGGGTTATTTAGCACCGTTGGAGCCATTCAACAATGGTGTCTGTGCAGGATCTGTCAAGCAGCTAGGCAATAAGTGTAACTGTTCTTTCATCCTTTCGTACAATGCTGCAAACGTCACCCACCCCCACTGCCTCCTCGTGCAAACACACATCCCCGCTACCACTCCTATTGGAGAACTGAATAAAGACATGGAGTAAAGAGATGGATAGGCGCCTGTGGGATCAACTCTAAGAGCATGGGTGAGTACAGGAGTGGAGCTGAAGAAGGGAAATGAATAGGCTCTGATGAATCGTAAAAATCATATTGGCATAGCATTTGGGGTGCTTGAGAATGAACATGCCTGAAAAAAAGTAGAAGGCATCTAACTGCTTGCTCTGTACAAGACGACATTCACTGCTTAGATGCATTGACTTTTGCTTAATTACATCCATCCACACATCCATCCACTGATTGATCCATACAGCTTTCCATGCATCATCTAGCCATACGCTCATTTGTGCAACCGTCCAACCGTCCACCCCTTAACTTCCAATCCCTTTACCTAACGATTATACTGAAGACTTGTATTCCGAGCGAAAATAAAACAACAACATCCCCTGCAAACTTTTTACACACCCCAAAAATACCCACGTTCTTCAGAAAGGCTGTGCCCCAGAGATAGGCACAGAACACCAGTTGAGGCTTAATCAGAACTTTTTACGGATCCCACATAATTTCCTTGTTCGATTTGATACTCAGTTCTTGTGTCCACGATGCCCACGATTTGTATGTCATTTTAAATACATTGGCAACCTTCCCTGCTACCTTTAAAGATCCGTGGACATAACGTCCGTTCTACCTTTATTGGCGCTCTCGTCCGAGTTGCACAATTTTCCTCATATGACATGCCTTCGATGTTCCTACGAAAAAAACTTTCCACTTCGTGCATATTTGCGTTATGTTTATCTGACACATCCCAGTCTATCCATGGAATATACCAAGTAATCTTTACATCAACTACTCTCCTCAAACCTCAGAATGCTTCTAGGTTTTCATTCAGCTTCAGTTTTTGAAATTGTGCATTCTGCAGTCAATGAAAAGGAAATGAAACAATGCTCCTACTGCCATCCTCCAACAATGAAAATAAAATCTTTCGCCAATACTCTTTGTTTACTAACAATCATCCAGTTTCACAGCCATGCTGCTTCTGACACTTTAATGGCATGGAGCCAATTAAACTGTTCATCTGTCGATCCATTCATGTATTCCGACATTTTTTGAAATTGTGCATTCTGCAGTCAATGAAAAGGAAATGAAACAATGCTCCTACTACCATCCTCCAACAATGAAAATAAAATCTTTCGCCAATACTCTTTGTTTACTAACAATCATCCAGTTTCACAGCCATGCTGCTTCTGACACTTTAATGGCATGGAGCCAATTAAACTGTTCATCTGTCGATCCATTCATGTATTCCGACACACAAAAAGGGTACAATGCTTTGATGAGTCCAAACATTGCTAATTCCGAACAGCAATTAATAAACTTGAAATTTGATATTCCTGCTAATTGTCTCAAGACTATTTCAGAGTGAGGGGCTACTTTTTTTTCAGAGTTCACACACCTGCATCTTTAAGTGTTTTCTTCAATTTTTCTAATTCTGTGATTAAAGCAAAATGAGTTCATTGTTACTGAAAATCCAATCGATGACGATTGCATTTAACCTGGAATTTCAATGCTACGTAAAACTAATCCTACATATATTTATGACTAATGAAATAATTAGAAACTGCTCAGGTATTTTTCTGGTTGTAAAAATATATTCTAGTTAATACATTTGCTAGTTTTTATGAGTAGCACCAAGCCAGAGAATGTACATTTTCGGGAATGAATTATTCTTGGAACTTGTATTGATCAGCCAGTACTGTTTAGCTGACTATTTAGTTTCCCATTCATATTGATGTTCTTCGGAATCTACAGAGCGACAGGTTGATCATAGTATCATCCAAACATAGAATGTCCTCAGTGCAGAAACAGACATTACAAAACATTGTGATCATGTTAGTTATGTTGTGACATGATATTTTATGATATCACGATTTTGGCTGCTCTCCAGGTCTAAGGTTTACCTCCTTACTGCTGGGTGCACAATATTCCATGTACAAATCGCTGAAAGTCAATGTCATATGCCTAATGTTAGAAATATGTTGGTTAGTCATAGTCGCAATGTTATTGTAGTCCAGTAGGTCTTGTCTAATAATGCATGATATGAGTTCAAATCACATGATGGGGGGTGGAGATTTAACGTTACACTATTACTAAAATATAGCTGAAAATCATTATTTATTCGCATTGCAAGGAAGGGACAGAATTTCAGGAAAGAACGAACCATTTGGCTCATAGTGTGTTTCAGGCATTTTTTCCTTACCTTCTGTGGCCTAAACTTGCCTCCACTCCCTGGGAATTGGATTGACCCTAAAATTGCTGAACAATTTGCTCCATCATAATGAGGGCGTCTCATGCGCTTTTCATGTGCAATTAATAATAATTATTACATTATTGATAAATAATAGCATGCATAACATGAAGGTTGGAAGGATGTATATTCCTAAATCCCAATAACAGAAATAAACAATATAAAGTAGTTAAGTGGAGGGTCAGAAAACAAAATATTGCAAGAAAACACATCTGGCAATATTGCGTCTCTTGATAAAATGTTTATTTGAAGTGATTTTGTGAATAGCTTTAAAAGATGAAATACATCAAAGGCAATGGAAAGCTTTACTGATGGTATTGCAAAGTTCAGAGTTTGGACAAGAGAAGATGCACTCCTAATCATGAAGCAAACAAATAGAGGATATGCAAGGTCCGGCAAAGGAGTAGCTCAATATCTCCAAGGAAGAAATTTAATAGTGGAATCGCACATCTGTCCACGCTGGGGCATCGACTTTTTATAATTTTCATGAATTACTTAGCTGAGGGACTCGAGGACATGGTAACTAGCTGTGTTGACAACACAAAGAAAAGTAGGGAAGTATGGTTTTTTTTAAAAAAAGACAGCATATGGCGTTAACAAAGGAAAGAGATAGCTTGACTGAGTGGGCATTATAAATAATGGCATGAGGAACGTACAGTAGTGAAGTGGTAAGTCGGCAGGAAGTATATAAAAAGAATAATTTAAACCGAGAATGGCTGCAGAATTCAGAGCTCTGGAGGAACCTGGGTGTTTTAGTGCATGAGTGATAAACGCTTAGCAGGTATAGCATGTAACCAAGAAGGACAATGGAATGCTTTCCTTTATTACGAGAGGAATTGAGCAAAAAAAAAAATAAGATCATAGAATCACAGTGCAGATGGGGCCATTCGGCCCATCTAATATGCAATGAGACGTGAGAAATACCTTACCTACCGTAGTAATCTCATTCTAAGGCACTTGTCCCATAATCTTCAATGTGATGATGTGCCAAGTGCTCATTCAGGGACTTTTTAACGGATGTGAGGCATCCCGCCTCCACTACCCTCCCAGGCAGCGCATTCCAGGCTGACAGCACACTCTGGGTAAAGGGCTTTTTCCTCACATCCCCCCTAAAAATTCTGCACCTCACCCTGAACTTATGCCCCCTTGTGACTGACCCTACAACTAAGGGGAACAGCTGCAACCTATCCACCGTCTCCATGCTCCTCATAACCTTGTACACATCGATCAGGTCGCTGCTCAGTCCTCTCTGCTCCAATGTAAATAAACACAATATATCCAACTTTTCTACATAACTTAAATGTTTCAGCCCAGCCAACATCTTGGTGAATCTCCTCTGCACTCACCCCAGTGCCATGGCTTCCTTCCTGAAAAGTGACGGCCAGAACTGCACACAGTACTCCAGCTGTGGCCTCACTAAGGTTCTGCACAACTCCAACATGGCCTCCCTACTTTTGTAACCTATGCTCCGATTGATCAAGACAAGTGCCCCATAAGCCAACTTCACGACCACACTATCATGCCCCCCAGCATTCAGATATCTATGGACACACACGCCAAATTCCCTTTGTTCCTCTCAACTTCCGAGGTCATGCCGTTCATTGAATAATTCATTGTCAAATTACTCCTTTAAAAGAATATAATCTCATACTTTTCAGGGTTAAATTGCACCTGTCACTTATCTACCCATTTGAGCATCTTGTCTATATCTTCCTGTAGCCCAAGTCACCCAACCTCACTTTTAACCTCCCGGCCAATCTATGTGTCGTCTGCAAGCTTACTCATCCTACCCTCCACAAAGTCATCTATGTTGTTTATATAAATGACAAATAATAGGGGACCCAGCACAGATGCCTGTGGTACTCCACTGGTAATTGGCTTCCATTAAGTAAAACATCCTTCTGTCATCACCATCTGCCTCCTAAAACTAAGCCAATTTTGAATCAACTTTATCAAATTACCTTTTATCCCATGTGCATTTGCCTTCTATATAAATCTCCCTTGTGCGATGTCCTCAAAGACTTTGCTGAATTCCATATGAACTACATCAACTGAAATGCACTGATCTACACACTTGGTCACCTACTCCAAAAAATCCACCCAATTTGTTAGGCATGACCTCCCTCTGGCAAAGCCATGCTGACTATCCTTGATCAAACTGTGCATCTCCAAGCGGAGATAGATACTCTCCTTCAGAATGTTCTCCAATAGTTTCCCGACCACTGACATGATACTCCCTAGCCTGCAGTTCACTGGCTTATCACTATAACAGCGGAACCCCATTAGCTGTTCCCCAGTTCTCTGGCATCTGCCCCTGTGCAGAAAGGAATAGAACAAGTGGATCAGAGCTTCTGCGATCTCCTGCCTTGCCTTCCTTAGCAGCCTGGGACACAAATCATCTGGAACTGAAAATGTATCTTCTTTTAAGCCTGCCAACACCTCCAATATCTTGTCATTCCCTATAACACCTTGCTTAAGAACCGCACAGTCTCTCTCCTCGAGTTTGATACCTTCAATCTCGTTCCATAGGGTTAAGATGGATGTGAAGCATTCATTAAACACATTAGAGATGTCCTCCCGCTCCACCCATAGTTTGTCTCCTTGGTCCCTTATGGGCCCTACTCTTTCCCTGGTTATCCTAATCCCATTGATATACTTAGAGAATATCTTAGGTTGTTCCCTACTTTTACGAGCTAGAGCTTCCTCATTTCCCTCTTTGCTCTCCTAATTGCTTTCTTACGCTCTACTCTGTGATGTCTGTACTCGACTAATGCCTCTGCTGATTTGCTTCCCTTGTACCTGCTAAAAGCCTCTCTTTTCCTCCTCATCGTTAAATGAAGATCTCTAGACATCCATGGTTCTCCGAGCCTGTAACACCTTCCTATCACCCATGTGGGAACATATCGAGTCTGTAACCTCCCCAGTTCATTCTTGAACACCCCATAGATGATGATATTTAGCTTTATTTGATCAGGCCAATGGTGAAAACCCATACCGAATATTGCGTGCCGCTTTGGAATCCCTATTTAAGGAAGGATGTGGATTTGTTGGAGGCAGCTGAGAGCAAGTTAACTAGATTGATAACGAGGTTCAGCGCATTGCATTATGACTATAGGCTGGACATAATTAGTCCACTGGAGTTCGGAAGAGTGAATGGTGAATTGATCGAAGCATATAGTGGTCTTGACAAATTGCACGTGTGCCCTATGTTTCCTCTTTTGGGTGAGAATACAACGAGGTTGCAATGTTTTAAAACTCGGAGCCATCCTTACTCGAAACATGCAAGGAGACATTTTTTCACTCAGAGAATTGTGTGAGCTGGAACTGTGCCTCAGCAGGCAGTGGAAGCTGAATCTCTGAATAGTTTTAAGGCAGAAAAAGAAAGATTAATGTTAGGCCAGGGGATCAAAGGTTATTGAAGGGGTACTTGGTAATGGAGAACTTGAAACATAAAGTGATCAGCCTTGAGCTTATTGAACCATCAAGACCCGAGAGGCCGAAAAGTCTACTTCTGCTCCTATTTTGCATGTTCGTATAGAATTCGTTAGAGAAGTAAACAGGCAAAGACCACCCAACGATTGAAAAATAAATATAGAAATGTTCAGTCACATGCTTGCTTTCGCAATCTATCGTTGCCGAGTGGGGAGAGTGGGGGTAGCTTAGCAGATTTGCTGCAATTCATGGCATGATCAACATAACTCTGTGCAACAAGTCAGGGATGGCATTATCTGGGAGATATGTCAGAAGTGAGAAGTGACTACTTCTAGAGATAGTGAAGGCAGAAATGTGGATTCTGAAATCAAATACAATGTGTCAATGTTAGTGGCAAATATTTCGGCAGTTCTAATAATGGTGCACATAGGATTTCAGAAGCCCAATTCAGAGTTTTCATACACAAAAAACACATAAATAGCTAATTACATACGGACATACACATATACATATGTTAAGAAATACATCAATAAATTCATAAATAAATATGTGTGTATAAGAAAAAATGCATAAAATAAAAATTAAAAATATCTAAATAGGGCGCAAAAATCGGGATAGAAGTTTGGCCGAAACATGGATGCAGGCATTAGCTAAGGAGAGCAGCTGGTATTGCGGAATTAAGTGACTGTCTTCAAAATTCTCAACATGCATTTGAAGGCATTTTTATTTTCCTCATGCAGTATCGATCCCCAAAACACAGTCTAACAATTTAGCAACAGTGGAGGGTTCAATTTTGGTGCCAGTGGTATAATCCTATCGTCAATCGTATATCTGAAAACTAAGGCTGTGCTATCAGTTTGCTTGTCATGCTGAAACATGCCGAGAAGAAATTGGCTGCACGAATGAGTAATCCTCAGAGGAAAGAACATGATCATTGCACGAAAAGGCAGAGAAGCCAGTGCAATGGATAGTGATCAGGACTGATGAAGTTGGAAAGTTTCGTTATTACAGTCATATTATGTGCATTCTAACTTTGATCAGCATTGTGACAAGAGGGGACACCTAATTCGATGGATTTAAATTTGCATTCAGGAAAAATAACAATAATAATTTTAGATGGCAAAACGTTTATGTGCTTGGTTTGGGAAAAAAAAAATAACCATTGAGGCGGGACACTAATATAGAAAGACAATTGTTTTCAAGTGGTTGAGTGGATAATTTGAAGGAGACATACATTTTTTTTTAAATGGCTGACATGTGAGGTAAGGGAAGATGCCTAATTTACATTTCTGACGAATAGCAGAGGAAACAGAAGGTATGCCTTGTGGCTAATTTGAGCTTAAAGAAGGCAAGAGCGGGAATGAATGTCAAAACACTCATGAGTGCGATTTTAACAAGTGGACAGCACGATACAAGTTGGAAGGGAGTAAGTAGACAGTGTGATGCAAGATGGAAGGGAGTATGTAGATTTACAAATGTTGCAAAGTTGTATCGCCACTTCGGGAAGTACCTTACCTGAAACATGTTCATTCTTGACTTGATCTGTTGGTACACGAGGTGGAAATGTAAGCATACAATACAATCCCATCATTACCGGATGATAATGACTGCTTTGGAATCTGCTGCCGTACTAACGGTTAAATCTGCAGTTAATACATAATATACTTCATTAACACAAATAGTTTCTTGCCATTTTCAAACATGTGCAGGAGAACAGACAAATCTATGCCTCACTGCCTGTGTAACCCTGTTTCGTTCACAGGATACGCTGTTTCAGTATTTACATATAGAAATAACACACAGCTAGATATTGCACGTGAACTTCATTTATACACTGTGCAATTACTAGAACAAATATTAGAAAGAAAATCATATCTAGCCAGGTATATTTCTTGGCAGCGCCCTAGTTAAGGCGTATGCTGAGCAACATCTGGGACCCTGAACAGAAATCTACAATTTGGCAGGTGTTGCTAAATTTTGTATGTACAATCGCTCTTCTTTCCACTTTCTATTGATTTTTCAAAGATTTGTTCCCAGTTAGTCATTGCACGTTGGCATGAGAATGTTATTCTTCTTTAAGATCTACAATGTTGATATGAAGCCTTGAAATACTTCAGGACATACAGATACTCTTTACAACCACCAGGAATTACAATGAAGGAGAAATAGCCATTTATTTGCGATGAGCGTGGTGCTCATAATGGACCTAGCTCACATTTTCAACAATTCGACTCGATCTGATAGTTCTTTTATCGGGAAAGATATGTGGTGTTATTCCTATTCCCAAATGAATATGCAAGTCCGTAACAAGAAGCTGCAGAGATACGAAAGTGACTTCCAATGTTACAAATATTACACGGGAGATCATAGCAGATGTCATGAATTGTAGTGGATAGCTTAGGGACCATCAGAAATTGCAAAGACTGCTTGCAATCAAATGCAACCTGTCGAGCCAATTCGACACACTTATTAATAAGGGCATTGTGGTGTGGATCAGGGGTACTAGTGAAGTATGCTCGCAGACTTTGAAAATGTCTTTCAGTATTTACTCACACTGATATATATTAAGCTCTTGTGCACCGCTGGTAGGGGTATGGTCAGAGTTGGGCACAACAACAGCATTTGTAACACAGGACACAGTATGGCAGGACGTTCAATGCATAAACACGTCACTGTACTCGGAATGTGTGGCTCATGACAGGAAAGGACAATAAATTTAAATAAATGCTATGTCGTACATGTGGACACTGACAACGTCAAAATGCAGCTTCACTCGGACGTACTGAGGCTATAATATATCAAGCAAAATTTAGCATATTTGGTACATTTGTGAAAAGTTCACTGAGGGTTCAAGGGCAATGTTTTTATTTTAGGTAATGCCTCGGCATCGAGCATAATTCGTTTCCTTTTTGTTTCGATGAAGTCTGTGGTGGCCCAGGAGCCCAATGCTTAAACTACAGCCTCTAAATTTGTCGGGCTGTTAGCATTTGTGATGTCGATTAGATGCATTGTTGGGAGGTGTTTACTGCCTCTCCGACTCCCCGGCACTGGCTGTTTGTGTTTCTGCGTATCCTATTGCAGTTTTCGGTGTCTTCACGATGAAGCAATCTCCATTCTCGTCTGCTAGAAGCTACAGACTCCAAAGAGTTGGGTGCTGGTTTGACAGCTGAGGGGATGATATCACTGCCTCCCTTATCCTTCTGTGAGTTTGTTGCCACTGTAGTGTTTTGAGTGGGGCAATTCCCTCAGACATTTGGTGTTCGGCAAAGAACTACATTTCCTGCCTGGGGGAGGTGATATTGACTAATTGAACTTAGAAATGGGTATTTTCGCATGGATAGGTAATTGTGCTTGGGATGATCTTTTGCACTTCGATTTATAGGAAATTGTTAAGCCAACACCAGTTGCACATCTAGACAGCCCTCCACCTCCCGCTTGATTTATGAATTTCCTATTTTGCAGGTATTATCCCTGTTCAATGGTTGACTTAGCATTTTCCAGTCGTTTCTTTTTCCAATGCTGTTTGGCTGGATTCCCAATTTTATAAAATCAAAAAACTGCGGATGCTGGAAATCCAAAACAAAAACAAAATTACCTGGAAAAACTCAGCAGGTCTGGCAGCACCGGTGGAGAAGAAAAGAGTTGACGTTTCGAGTCCTCATGATCCTTGAATAGGAAGGGCATGAGGACTCTAAACGTCAAGTCTTTTCTTCTCCGCCGATGCTGCCAGACCTGCTGAGTTTTTCCAGATAATCTTGTTGTTTTTTCCGAATTTTATAGTTCAGAACTGTGGGCGAATTCCTTATTTTGCAGGCGTCATGGCCTATTTACTCCTGAACACATTTGATGCGCCTCCTGTTGGTTACGGGTATCAGTGGTCAACTGTAAATGATGAACTAAGCCTGAATTTTGCGAGCTTGGTCCTCAATTGATATTTCATCAGTCGGCCAAATGTTGAGCTGACAGGACGGAGGCGAAAATGAATGTAGTCAAAAATGCCCGTCCAGATACAGGTGTTTTCCAAAAAATTAAAAATCATTTAAATTTTCCCAGTTTTCAATGTTCACCTCATTCGATGGATCAGGAACTGTAGGAGCTGTTTTGTAAAACACCAGTTGGTTCATGCAATGTCCATTTTCACATATGCTTCATAGAAGAAAGTGTCATTTCAGAGTTAATTCACGTGAGTGTTCAATGCTGAAACGAACTTGTGTAACGTTAAAAGAAAGTCTGATCTAAATAAACAGGTAACATTTTTACACTTTGCAGCCCACCTGCGAGGCAGAATCTGGGAAATTGTGCTCAATTTCTCTCCAGCCACATACCAGCTCATGCAATGACCTTCCAGGATGTGCGCACAATAGGCAAAGCATAACTTCTAACCTGCGGAACATCAACTAATCAGATAGACATAGTGGTATTTGGCTTTTGATTTAAGTCCAGCGTAGGCTTTCAGATTGTTTCACGCCAGATGGGTTTCATATTTGCATGTTTGTATTGAAAATAATTTTTGGGGCTTGGTATTTATGCAGTGAGCAACGGTGTTCTAGAAAGTATTGCATAATGTGAGTGAATTATTGTTCCTTACAACTTCAAATGCGTGTTTGCCACAATCCAGGCAAAACAGGCAATCACATGGCACTATTGTTATGTTTTCAATTTGAATATCATTCATTACGGCAGGGGTTGTTGAGTAATAGGAACTTCTGTTCCAGGATCCGACCAAATAGTAATTTTTTTGAAGTTATGAATGAGATGGAAAGTATTTGGATGGTATTTACCATTATTATTCCACGTTTCTCTTCCTTCTCTCTCCAGGGAAGTCCCATGTCAATCAGAGATCAGGGAGCTAAGTGAGCTGAGGGATACAGTGGTGCATGATTTGAGTGGATCTGAACAATTGCATACGACAGATGAGCTCACTGTATGCAGGGATGAATCGAGGGGCTTGTTTCTTTTTTCTTTTCTGCCCGTTAACTCTGTTTGTTCCTTGAACCTTGAAGTCAAGGAGTGATACATATTAACTACCAGATAAGTAGCTTTGAGTGAAGAATATCGAGTTTTAATCTTGGCAGGAATCTGGGCAGAACGCTTATTGCTAATCTCATAAACCATTACAATTTAGTATTCTTTTCCACCTTAGGTGGGAGGCAGGACCTTTATTTTAGAATTCTGTTTGTTGGAGGCAACCACGTACAGCATTTCTTCGCTATTGACACTGGAAAGTCGGCCATGGCTGTCACTTTTCCCATTACTGAGACCATCACTCATCAAAGATTTATCAATTGATTAATCAAAGTAATTGCATGGTTCTTCGTTATTTTTCTGTGCAGAGCAAGAATTAGTTAACCGTTGTTAAATTGTTGCAATCAGAAATATGTCATGATAACCATCACTGTACTACACATTTGTGAAAATTGTGTAGCGATGCACATTCTTTCGAATCTAGATACATTGTGCATTAAACTTGACGTGTTTGTTTACGGAAAGCCATGATTTCATAATGATTGGGCAGTTGTCCAAAAATCACAAAATGACAAACTTGCATGATACACCTAAAGAAAGAAACAGACTTGGGCACACACACACATGCCAACACACACACACACACACACACACACACACACACACATACAGTCTCTCTCCCTCACACACACAAAGATACAGACACACACACATTGTCTGTCTCTCAAACAGACACAAACAGACACGTACACGCACTCACACATCCTTTTAAATTCGTACAGCTGGACTGATAGACAATGTAACTTTAGGAGATTTAAACAGAATCATATCAAATGGCTCACCTAATTCTTTTATCGAGTTGTGGCACGTGGATAATTCTAAGTCACAGAAAAGAATAATAGCCTTGTATTCCAACTTGTTTTCTAGTCCTTCTTCCGTAGTTTTATCAATTCACAATTCCTGAGTGTTCCATTGAAATTAGAATTCCTAAGTAACTCATTTACTACACCTGGTCTATGCCTTTGAGTACACTTTAAAATAGTACAATAACAAATATCTCATATTATCCTACCGCATATTATTCATTTTGTTTCCATATCCTCTATCTTTCTTAAATGTAACTCGGCAAATCACTTCACCTACTCTTGGATCTTATGCAGATTGACGGCTTAAAAATAGAGCTTATTTTGTTGGGGTGGGTTGGGGAGTGTGCTCATTAAATTATTAGGGACCCTACTACAAACACAGCTAACATATTATTTCGCTGCTAGTGGAGGTTGATACGTTGGTCTCAGAACATTACCCTGAAGCTCTGGAAAGCTAGTCCAGAGATGTTATCACTTCCTTGACACCTACTCGATTTAATCTGATTAGTCAACTGCTGAAAGAGTTTTTAACATCGATTCGGAACTTGCCCAGTCCTATAAAAACAAGGACAGAGAGTGTGCATCGCCTCTTGGAGTCAAAGAGTCACTCGGTTATTTCTGCCTTGAAAGACATTCCGTCCATAGATGTTATTCCATAGAGCAATCCAGTCACACACATTGCCCCTTCTACCCGCTTTGCTCCAGATGCTTATCTCTTTCAACTTCATATCAAATTTAAATTAAGAACCGTGCATCAATTGCAATGTCAACGCCACAAGTCTAGCAAATGCAAAACTATTACCAGTCCCTCTGTGATAAAAAAACACCAAATTGCCTTTCCATGATATACTGTTGTTTGACGAAACAGTTAAATAGATGTGCCAAGCAAGATATAAATTTACAAAACCCCACTGATTATTTTTAAATCATTCAATCTTTTCCAGTGCCTGTTTATTGCTCCCTTCCATTATGTTTTTCGATAACCTTGAAGACCACCAGTCTTTAGATAAATGGCGTGTCGTTCCACGGCCTGTCTTTTCCTTTACACTGATGCAAACCTTGGCCATATTCACTCTTCCGACACAGGCCCCGTATCTAGGGAAGTTTGGCATATGACAAGCCCCTCCACAACATACACTAGTGAACCCCTTGGCAGTCGTGGCTGCGAACCTCCCGGCCAGGACGTTGATAACATTTAGAATTGTTAGAACTTGCAGTACACCATGATCTCCTAGTAGTTCCAACTTCGACTATTCTGGATATTCACTAGAAAAAAGATCCTTTGTACTTCCTTCTGCTGTAGAATGGCCTTTATGTAATTTTGTAAAACGTTATTTTGAGATCAGAGTACTTATATGGTTGAATCCAATTTGTGTCATGATACTAAAATAGCAAGAAGGAACTAAAAGCTAATGTAGTACATGGATGGTGCAAAATCAGCTTTGGGAAGTTCTGAGGCAGAGAAGAGTGCTACTTAATGCAGATATGTATTCAGCGCACTGGACAGAGAGGCAAAACAAAAGAATATATAATTCCACCTGAATTTAAAATTATCAAACAATACATGAATAACTTAAAATAATCCATTTGTAATTACAGTAGGAATCGACAGGTCAGATGTTAAGATTTGACGCAAGTTGCTTTGCATAATCACTAACAGCACGCCCATATGTAAATAACAATAAAACGACAGTAAAGTGTACATCAGGCAAGCGGCTTTTTAATTCAAGTTACCTATGCCTTTCTCTTCCAGCTTTTTTTCTATTGTACAGAACCAGAATTCCAAAAAATGCCGGATTAATGAAAGTAATTGCATGGTTTTTCATTATTTTTCTGTGCAGTGCAGGAATAAGTGAACCGTTGTTACGTTTTTGCATTTAGAAACATATCATGATAACCATCACGGTACTAAACATTTGTGAAAATTGTGTAGCGACCCACATTCTTTCGAATCTAGATATATTGTCCATTACATTTGATGTGTGTGATTAGACAAAGCCATGATCTCATACATCTCATACAAAAATGACAAAATGACAAACTTGCATGATACACCTAAAGAAAGAAACAGACGCGGGTGCACACACACACACACACACACACACAAACACACACACACACCAACACACAAAAGCTCTCACACACATAAAGATAGTCACACACACAATGTCTATCTCTCACACAGATACAAACACACACACACACACACACACACACACACACCGTCCCTCTCTCTCTCTCACACACACACACAGCAAAACACACACACTGTCTGTCTCCCACACAGACACAAACACACACGCCCAAGCACGCACACATCATTTAAAATTCGTACATCTGGACTGATACATGATGTTGCTGCGGGAGATATAAACAGACTCATATCAAATGGCTCACCTAATTCTTTTATCAAGTTCAGGCAATTGGATATTTCTAAGTCACAGAAAAGATTAATAGCCTTTTAGTTCAAAATGTTTTCTGGCCCTTCTTCCGTAATTTTCTCGATTCACAATTCCTGAGAGTTACATTGAAATTAGAAGGACTAAATGGCTCATTTAGTTCACCTGGTCTATGCTTTTGAGTACACTTTAAAAGAGTGCAATAAAACATATCTCGTCTTATCTTACAGAATATTCTTCATTTCGTTTCGATATCCTCTACCTTTCTTAAATGTACCTCGGCAAATCACTTCAATAACTCTTGGATTGATGCAGATTGACGTCTTCCAAAATAGAGAATTTTTTGTTGGGTTGGGGGTGGGGAGCGTGCTCGTTAACTTATTAGGGACCCTATTACAGAAACAGCCAACATATTTTTTCGATGCAACACCTGATTTTCCATCCAACTGGAAAGTTTTTTTTAAATTTGAAAATCTGTGACTTGTAACAAACAGCCATCACTTTCTGACAGGCATGACCTTCTGGCTATTTGACCTCATGATAGCCAGGACGCATTTTTCTCCTACCTTCTTTGCCAATATATTCGTACATTCTCTCCTGTCTTTATAGTTTTTTTTTTTCCATTTGAAGATCAAATTACGTGCGTTTTACTAAAGGTGACCCAATAAATGTCGAATAGAATTTCCTGCATTTAAATTCTAACTCTATAGATCAGTCGTGCAAACATGTATTTGCAGTTTACTACTGTAATTCGCCATCAGAATTTCTACTGCGTTAAGAATGCAATCTAAATGGAACGGTTGTATTGTTGTTCAAACTGACTGATAACACTTTCCAATATACGGAAGACAAGTAACATTCCAATCCAATCAAACAGGTGGACAGGTAAGGCACCACTTTAAAAAGGAAACCTACCTCGATTTAGTCCACGTATTGCATCCTCTATTTGAAACAAACAAGTACGAATATCATTCCAACAACATCATATTATTTCAAAAAAATGAATTGGATAATGTTTAATTGTGAAAGTTAAGGGGAAACAAGATCCTTATAACAGGTAGCAGTAAATTAGTATATCTACTCAGCTGCCTGTTGTAGGGCGGGCTTGCTAAATAGATTCCCGCAAGCTCATGGACATGTAACTTTGTGGAGAGTATAACATGGAAATGATGGGAAACTAATGGTTATCACTGCTGCCCATAGCCTTCACATCAACTCCACAAGTGTGTCCCAATACTTCCTGGGACTCCATGATAAATGTATTTCAAGCAAGGTCAGCACCTGCCATATTAGCGAATCTCCAGTTCTTAACGTCACATTTCACGTCCTCTTAACAATAGCAAACATAAATTAACCTTCTTCGTTTTTAATTATATCCCTGACTGTAAATCCTGAGAATGTAGGATGCATAATTCCCGTGTGGTGCCTCTTCACTGCCATGCTATTAGCTGCTTCTAAGCTTCCATTATCTTCCTTATCTTTCTAAACGTGGGTACGAAATTACCAGAAGCAACTACTCTTTTTGTCACTGCAATATTACTCGTGGTGTTGAGCTGAAGAGCAACTCTTGCATTTCCAGAACCGCTGTTAAATAACAGATTCATTGTCTGACATTGGTATGAGACGAGCAGAGATGTCCATCAATTAAGCTTTTCTTTTATGTTTGATCCAGGCTAAAAATTCTGTTCCCTAGCAATGGAAACGTCCTCTCTCACTGAACACTGTGGGGAAGGCACTGGACGGTTCGGATTTGATTGTCATAATTGGCCCTCGGCTGCAAAGTGCACCACCGAGATATGCTACTACCCGCACAGCCACATCACTAATGTTTCATGTTTCTACCTCTTCAGCACCAAGAAGCTACCCCCTAATTTGCTATTTTGTTTTTCTTTTTTCCCCTCCTCATTCCTGGATCTAACTATCGGAAAACCGACGTAATTGGGCTCCTAGAATGCAAGTTATATTTTTCACCCTAATTTGCTTGCGTGCCAATTTCATCCGAGTCCTGTGTCTGCTGATTGTTGTAGCAGGCCAGAGAAGGACATGGGGTCATTAACCACCAACGAGAAATTCGTTGTCTGGGATACCACGAGGCAGAGAAGCTGCCAAATCCTGTCCACTCTGTTGTTCCTGAGATAAACTAAAGCGTAATCTAATTGAAAAACAAGTAAGTCATTTGTAAGTAAATGTTTTCTTTTTCATTTACCTTCAAAAGAAGTAATTTTGTAGCAAACGTGACCTTTTGTTAGTTGTAGTAATGTTCACGGTCTTAACTAAATTATAGTGGAAGTAGCCACTATCATAAGCATAACAATGAAAAATTAGATAATAAGAGAATAATTGATACGAAATAACGTTGACATTGCGAGTGACGTGTTGTGACCGCAGAATGCTGGAGTTCATAGATAGTTCCTAGGTTGACCCAGGGCAAAAATTGATAATTGGGGTAAATATCTGTGGCTGGAGGAACATCGGCTAAGAGTCATTGAGCAGGAGCATAAGTGTGCTCCTTAAGGGATGGGAAATATTACTTTTCCACTTTGTGCCAGGAGGCAGTTACTCACCTAAGCATAGGGTTTTCTGATTTGTTCATTGTTCAGGGTGCGAGCATGTAACTGCAAGAGTGGCAGGTATGGAGACACAGAAAGTAGAAGAAGAGGAGCCTCAGCCTATGCAGTTGTATAATATTTTTGACGTTCCTTCCACCTGTATGGGTGAAATTGGTGGCTAAAAGATAGATGCGAAAATTGGCCATTGCACCATCGTACATGGAACCATTCAATAGGAATGATTTAATAGGAATGCAGTGGAGCAATATGGTCAAAGAGGTAGACATAATTCTCTGCAGACGAGAGCAGTGTACACGCGGCTGTGTTGCGGGTCTGGCGCCAATAATCTATCTCCATGCTTCGGGATGGAGCCACAATTGAATTGTGAGGGGTGAACCTTTTCGCCATCCTCCCAGGCATTGCTGACACTATTGATGGAACTAGTACAATAATTCTGCTGAGAGACTATGAGCACCAACGTGCTTAATTAGAATGCAGAACCTCAATGGTAATGATCTCTGAATTGCCACCTGAGTAACAAACAAATTTCAATATAATAATTTAGAATAAAGAGTTACACGCTTGCGCAAAAAGATGGTGTAGGAGAAGTGGGCTTCGGATCAATGGGCATTGATGCCAATGCTGCAGAATTTGGGATATGCTACATTGGAACAGAGTTCTCCAGAGGCGTACTGGGACGAATATGCTGGAGAGCGATATGTTTAGGGGTGGGGTTAAATTAATGTGGGAAAATACCAAATTTCAGAAGATATGATGAATTAATTTTGGAAGTGAAGGGAAAAGTGTTAGGTGGAAGTAAGGTGACTAATCATTAGATTAAAACAAGGAGAGGCAGTGTTTAAAAACCTGAGAATGCAACAGCATTCATGGCTAGAGAGTGGAAAAGTCACGTGAAAATGTGCAGCTAAAGGCATTGTATGACTGCACGCAGCATTGTTAGCAATACAGATGAATTGCCAGAACAGTTAGATAAAATGTGTATGATTTTATAGCCGTTCCAGAGACATCGCTACAGGATGACAAAGGCAAACCTATATATTCGAGAGTACATGATATTTAGGAAATGAAGGCGGCTATATAAACTTGGAAGTGTATCTCGTTTAGTAAAGGATGATATTGGTAAATTAGAGGTAACTGATGTTAGATTTGAAGATCATGATGTAGAATCAGTTCAGCTAGAGATGAGAAAGTGTACATTCAAGATATCACTTGTTTATAGGCCTCCTCACCATAGTGTAAAACAGGATAAATAGGACTAAAGAATGGTGCCTTCAGAGGATGTAACGATGGTAATAATGAACAAGTACAATCTTCATGTACAATTGACAAATCAGATTGACCAATGTAGCATAATTGGTGAAGTCATAGACTGTTAGCGATACAGTTGTATTGAGCATCACGTTTTAGCACGAAGCAGAGAGCAGGCTACTGTTGATCTGACAGTGTGCAATGGGACTGGATTAATTAATGTCCTCATATTGAAGGAACCCCTGGTCGCATTGATCATAACATGATCGAATTTTACATTCAGTTTGAAGGAGACAGCAATGGATATAAGAGTGCTGCTTTAATCTTAAATAAGGGCAATTATGAGGGAGTATGAAGACGGAGCTGAATAAAGTGAACTGGAAAACTATGTAAAATGAGAGGTCAGTGGAGTTTTGGAGGCAGACATTTAAGAATATATTTCAGAATGCTCAGAAAAGATTCAGCCTTTGAAAAGTGAAGATGCTAAGAGAAGAGAACTTCATCAGTTGCTAAATAAAGAAGCTTCACATTCACTCAGATTGAAATAAAACGCATACAATTTCACTGTGATGTTTTTCAAACCAGAAGATTCGAAAGGAGAAAAAGCAGAGAAAATCATAGCTATAAGAAGATAATACCTTTGGAGAAATTGGAATACTAGAGAAAGTTGAGTAGGAATACAAAAACAGATAATCAGAGTGTGTAGATACATTTATAAGACCATAAGACATGGCAACAGAAATTAGGCCATTCAGCCCATCGAGTCTGCTCCACCATTCAACCATGGCTGATATGTTTCTCAACCCCATTCTCCCGCCTTCTCCCCATAACCTTTGATCACCTTACCAATCATTATCTCGGTATTAAATACACTCAATGACCTGGCTTCCACAGCCCTCTGTGGCAATGATTTCCATAGATTCACCACTCTCTGGCTAAAGAAGTTTCTCCTCATCTCTGCTCTAAAAGGTCTTCCCTGTCATCTGAGTCTGTGCCCTCGTGTACTACAATCTCCTCCTAATCTTCCTCACAACCAGTCTATCCAGGCCTTTCATTATTCTGTAAGTTTCTGTCAGATCCTCACTCATCCTTCTTATCTCCATGGAGTATAGACCCAGAATCCTCAAACGTTCCGTATATTTTAACCCTTTGATTCCTGGCATCATTCTCGTGAACCTCCTCCAGGGCCAGCCCTTCCTTCCTGAGATACGGGGCCTAAAATTGCTCACAATATTCTAAAGGTAGTCTTACCAAATCCTTATAATTCCTGAGCAACACATCGCTGCTTTTATATTCTAGTCCTTTCGAAATGAAGGCCAAAATTATATTTGCCTTCCAAACTACCGACTCAAACTGCAAGTTAACCTTCAGAGAATCCTGGACTAGGACTCCCAAGTCCCTTTGCAGATTTCTGAATTCTCTCCCCATTTAGAAAATATTCTATTCTTCCTACCAAAGTGCATGAGCTCACACTTCCCCACGTTCTATTCCAGCTGCCTATTCTTTGGCCATTCTCCTAACCTGTCCAAATATTTCTGAAGCCTTCCCGCCTCCTCAATACTACATATCCCTCCACTTACCTTTGAAAAGCAATGTAGTGATAAGTGGCTATTTTTTTGTGTTGTTATGTTGTGCCACGTGCAGTGCCACTGGGATTGGTGCTTGGGATTCAATTGCTTACATTTTATATCAATGACTTGAATGAAGAGACATAATGCATGGTTGCTATATATGCTGCAGACACAAGGACAAGAAAACCATTTGTGGCTTGGACATTAAGAGTGCGCAAAGCGGCAAGAGAGGTTAAGTGAATGGAATGAAGACTTGGCAGATGGATTAAAATGGAAGAAGTTGTGAACTCCACCAATTTGTGGGGAAGCATACAAAAGCAGCACTCCACTTAAATGGATAGGCTCTTTAGCACACTGATGTATAGAGCGATCAGGACATGCTGGTAGATGGCTCAGAAAAAATCAGTTTGCTGGTACCGCAAATGGTTAGGAAGTCAAAAGGAATAGGGTCAAGTATTGAAAGGGATTCAAACATACGATTGGGTTGATTTATTACAGTTCTACAGGGCTTTGTTGTATCCACGTTTACAGTGCTGTGTAAAATTCTGATCTTCTTATTAAAAAAGGATAAAAATGATTTTAAGTTGTTCATAAAGGATATACTCAACTTATTGCTTTGATGGATGTTGGGGGCTAATCTCCGAAGAATGGTTTGACAATCTAGGTCTGTATGCATGCATTCAACCAAGTTTGTATCCATAAATCCCCCACACAAAATCAATTGGCTACTGGTTCACTTGGACCAGTTATTGAACCCGACCAGCGATGTCAATAATGTGCCTTCAAGAGTAGGTCAAGGGCTGAGAGTTTAGCGGTGATTATCCCAAATGCTGAATTTCCGAAGCCTTTCCACCATCTGCAATGCAAACAGGGTGAGCACAATGGAGTACTGTCCACTGCCCGGCATGAGCACAGCTGTGACAAAGCTGAAGAGATGCCAAACTATCAAGGACAAGGTATTCCTTCCGAATGGCACCCCGCCCAGAACCTTAAAAGAAATAATTCCCTCAACTACGTATGCAGAGTGTCAACAGTGTGACTCATCAAGAAGGTGCACAATAGCAGTCTAGCAAGGTACTTCTCATAGCAATTCCCAGCGAACCCAACAGACTAAATTGACACTGGTATCTTGAGAATTGAACGCCAACACCTGCGAGCTCGATTCATATCTGATGCTGTGTTCTAATTAGTTTGCTGTTCCACCAAGACAAAATCCAGGATTTCCATCCCCAATAGCCCTGCGGGTGCATGTATGAAAATACGGAGGCAGCTCAATAGCATTTTTGCAAAGGCATCTAAAGATGTGCAACGGGTGCTGGCATGGCCAGCGCCGCCCACAGATAATGAATTAATTAATTATTAAATGGTTCGCTTGTCGAGCTGCTGAGCTCTTGAATTCTTTTGTGAACTCCTTAAGCCTTTACAGTTTGTTCCTCTTTTGTCAGTCGTTGCTTAAATTCTCACGCTTTGAAGATTAACTTCGCCTTCTTTTCATTATTTTTTGCTGAGTTTTTGGCTCAAATCATGCTTCATAATGTTCGGCTGCCAATTAGATTATTTTCTGGTCGCTAGGTCACTACACCTATTTTGTATTCTTATGTTCTCTATTATACAATGACAAAATAAGAATTTCAGAAATATAGAATATTGCCGCTCAGGAAGGCAACCATTCTGCTTGAAGTTCGGTCGAAGTTCTTCCTCTGAGAATATTCGGCTGTTTTCACCTCTCCATGCTTTCTCCGAATTGCTGCATTTGATTTTTTCAATTCATATACTGGGATTGTTTGAAAGCTGAAATTCATGCGTTAACCAGTCAGTGCCCACAAAATCATGAGTATTAAATGCTGAAATATAAGTATATTGATGGGCATGCTTGTTCTGACAATCAACTAAATTCCCTTCTTTCCAAAACTCTTCAACGATTGACAACAGCGTATTTTTATTTTAGACGTCGAAACAAATCATGACCTTAAAAAAATAATGTCTCCCAATGAGAGCCTTAGGCTTCCTTCCACAAAGGAATTTCATATATTCTCCAGGCTTGCACCTCATTGCAACTATTGATTCCGGGCCCAAGCTCGAACACACAAGCAATATAAAATATAATTTCTGCATACGGCTTTAATATTGCAGTGGACCGCATGTACTCAGGATGGAGGCTTTAACAAAAAATAAATATAAAACAAAAATAAATTCGCAGAACTGGTAGGCATTTGGTAAAATAGGTTTCTATGGTATTAAGTGAGTTTTCATGTTTGGCTGAGCAAAATAAAATGAGGTAAAATAACACGTAAATTAAATTTTAACTTATGTGGTTGGCCAATATTGTAGCAATACTCAGATAAGAAATATTTTTCTGAGATAAATTAACAATTAAGAAGCAAATCGAATGGCGTTATGTGAAGGAGATTCAACTTGAAGTAATGTTTCGCTGCAGGTGGCACAGATTGACTGTTTACACATAGCAGTAAATTGAGGTGCCGGCTTCAACATCAGACTTTAAGGAAGGAATCAAAGAGCGATTAAAGTAGAAACATAATTTACCAGAGGTTGACTAGAATTTGGAACTGGCTGGCATGGCAGTAAGTTAGTAACATTGCATTTTGTTTTGATCTGAGCGACTTTTTGCGTCATGACGCTGCAATCTCTATGCAATCAAACTCAAAAACGTCAACATAAGTCTATACAGTGCATTATTTATTATTTGATTTCCAACAGCGTAAAATTATTGGCAGCAGGCTACTAGATCAGCATATGTGTTAAGCGCAATGTCTACCTACCCCTCCAGTGTTGCCCTGCAGTTCCTGAGGACTCTAAGATTAATCTCATGGGTTGCTCCGATATAAACTTGGAGATAAAACACAATGCTGGGAAACACATTAAGTAAAAATGATTTTGAGGACTTTATTAACTGTCCTTGAATTAATAAATAGAGCAATAACACCGTTGGATAACAGTGAAATGTTATCAAAAAGCCATCAATGTATGAAAGATCATAAGATGTATATTATTGTTGGTTGACAAACATTTCTGCCTAATAGGGCATCCTTATGGTATAACGATGACCACATCCATTGTATGTTATTGACAAGGTTGAAGTTAATCCACAAACCCTACCAAACAATGACAGAACCATTTTATTTTCTTTCATATTTTGTTCAGCAGAGGAGAAGTACTATCACCCTAGAATTGCATTGGGAAAATAGTGAAACGAACGGAGTCCCTATCATATAGATGTCATAACCGCTGTGATACAATTCGACTTAAAGCATGTGCCAATGTCATTCAGAAATGTATGTACTCAATTCACCAAAATCGAAACAATAATAATTCTAAAATGGAAAGTTAAATTTTGGAAAGATCTTTATTTAATTTATCTGCTGTGGAAAAAAATATTGTTTTGATCCCTCACTAATAAGAAAGTTAACAATGTTTCCCTCTCCCCGGATGCTGTCCAATCTTTTCCTAATTTGAAATATATAGAAAGAAAATGCAATGCATTCATTTGTGAATAATGGAAAATATGCATTTATGTAAGATTTTTATGCAAACACTTTGCTTATAACCTCAGCCTCAAAGTAAAGGAAATAAAACAGTGCACAAATCGAATGACGAGGCACCCTGAAAACGGGTTAGGATCTCTGATGTATTTAACGAGGGGGCAGGGACAGAAATAATAAGGTAACAAATGCCAATGCTAACGGCAGAAAAAAAGATGAAAGCACATTCGCGTAGTTTAGGCTGAAGGGTGTTTGAAAAATTCAAATGCCAAAAGCCGTGGAGCTGCGAGATTTTTCTGTTCTTTCATTTGTTTAAATCGTACTTTTGAGGGACCATGCAACAATTGAAGTAAACAGCTCCAGCGTTGAGGAACAAAAGGGGACATGGATTACAACAGCAGGGCTTGGGTGAAACGACATCTAAGGAAGAAACAATGTGTAGGCTTCAACAGGACATTGAAATGCTCAGCAGGTATAGAGGCATGTGTGTTATTGTGAGAAATGTTATGAAAATATCATAGCTTGAGTAGGATTTTTCCCTACCTTTGGCTTTTACCGCTTCTGTAATATATGCGAGATATGTGTTAGTACTTTCATGCCAGCAAAAAAACAAAGTTCCTTGTTTCTCTGGAACAATAATCAGTAATAACTTCATTCATGCAGAATTCATTGTTCAGTATGTGGAAGCAAAATTAACAACGCAAATGCAAAACTGAATAATTTAATTATCTGGCTTCTGGTATGGCCTCAGGTCACCCTACTCCGCCTTACGAACAACGTGATTCCTTGGACATACAATGACCGTTTAAGATTTGTCCTCGGACGGCTACAACGATTTTGATTCATTAATGATCTGGCCATTTTTTTTTGAATGTCAGTGTTAATTTTTTAATCGACAGATCAATCTACAGAAATGTTGAGAAGTAAAGCCAGTGCACCAGAACAGCATACCACTTATTCTATAGGAATGGTCCACACAGTCAATTGATCTAGTTAACTGGAGAACAGATGCTGCTCTCCTCCACATAAAATGCAGAAATCAAAATTATGTTTGGAATCATGGTTGCCTAGGAGAGTTTAGCACAATAAAACCGTTTTTATACTTATTCTGCACAATTCAAGGAATGAACTTAATTATACAAGACAAACAGTCCTCATGTTGAATTGATGTGCTCTATTTATAGCTTTATTCAATATAAACCATAATGCACAAAAATAATACTTTGCATATTTCTTCACCTTGTCTTTTTCTCATATGAAGAGAACATCCATAGCATAGGAACGTCATCCATGTATATGTGACCCCTCATCCAATCAGCTCAGGAAAACTACAAACATTTAGAATGCTGTAAAATTAAATGAGCGATGGAAGGCAGTCATCTAACAATATGTGATGGGGTAATTCTGTTAATTAAACTTGACATGACAATGGTAGTGAGAGAAGATCTTAGAAACAAATATCTAATTGTATAATTCAGTTTGTGCATTGGTACAAAATTGAATCGTAAGATCTTGTTTGTGTGCGTAATTAGTTGTGCGAGTAGTAACAATTAAGTTCAAGTATGCACGAAGCAATATTGAAGGATTGTAGGATATTTGGTTCCATGGCCATTAGAAGTTTTGCTGCACATGTATATTGGACAAATCGAATTCGCAATCATAAGCTAGACGAGTAGTTCATATTGACTTTTCAGATATTTTATGTAATGCAGCACCATGTACAGCTATCAAAACAGCAGGACATTTTCGACCTGTCAATGTGCAATGAGGCAGGAGCAATTAATTATCTCACAGGGAAAAAAAAATCTCCAGATGGTTTTCCTTATGACATGATCGAAATTGGCATTAAGCATAAGTTCAATAAATTTGGCTCAGGGATTTACATTTCATTCAATATTATTTCTCTTCTTCCAAACTTAAATTAAGAAAAAAACTACAAGATTATGACACTGCCCAAAGTGATCTGGGAAATTATGTCAAAGTGTAGAACAGATTGGATTCAATGGCAGATATTGAAGCAGGTCTTGCAGAACACTCAGGAAGTGCAATTTGCAGTGAGCAAGATAGAACATAGGAAAATGTAAGGCCATTCTTGGCCAACTATTTGATTCAGCGATAGTATAACATTGATGGAAAGGAGTATAAATCTGAAAAGTGCAATAGTAATTCGTAAAGTTGTACAGCTTTTGGTGTCCAACAACAAATTACCAAAAAAAAAATCAATAAGAAGGAATAAATTAGAATATGAGAACAATCGAGCTAGAAATAGAGAATGCAATAACAAGGCGAACTAAGTATTTGAAAATAATGTCGAAGTCGAGTGTTGGTCGTGCAGGTAGAGGATCTATGTAACTAAGAATAGGAAGCATTGAACACACAGCTTTTGTCTGTCTTCACAGTAAAATACAGAAGTGTTGTGGCAAAAACGCATGTAAATCAAGAGGGAAAAGTGATAGAGGCACTTAAATCATTTGGAAAACTGCATTCAGAAAACTATTGGAACCAGTGCTGACAAGTCCGCAGAACCCAATGGCTAGCATTATATTGTGTTAAAGGAAATGGCTGCTGCGATAGTAGCTGCATTCGCTGCAATTTTCCAGAAGTCCCTTTATTGTGGAAAGTTGGCATAAACTTTGGAAAATAGAGAGTTCGAGAAATAAGGGATATCTGCCTTACGAAAAATGCCAGAATATATTATTAAAGAGTTGAGAGCAAGAGATTAGGAAAACTTAATGCAATGAGAAAGAGGCAACACAAATTCAAATTGAGTTTAATTATTTTTTGTTTTGAGATCTTTGAAGAATTAGCATGGAGCATGTATAAAAGTGGACCGGCAGATGTACTTTATTGAAGTTGCAGAAGACATAAAAAGCTTGCAAAGTAATATAGATAGCTTAAGCGAGTGGGCAAATTATTGGCAGATTGAATATAAGTGTGAAAATATGAATACCTCCACGTTAAGAGGGTGAACAGGACATTCATAACTCTCTAAATTGGAATGGCTTTTAGAGCTTTGTGTTTCATAGATATCTTCGTATTATGTTATATAAAACTGAACAAAAATATTATGCACTTGTTGGAAGTAATTAGGTCGTTAAATCAAATGGTATTCTTTTAATGCAAAGGAAAATAATTATAAAATTGGCTAAGTTTTGATACTGTTGTACATAGCTTGGGCAAGGCCACAGTTGCAGTGCTGTTGGCAGTTTTCTCTTGCCTGTATGCATAGTGGCATAATTGTATAAGAAGCAGCTCATCGTTCAATCGGCTGATTCGTGCAATATTGATGACATAGTTCAACGCAATTTTTCGTGCCCAGGCGAAGGCGGACACACCAAGCAGCCAGGAGACCTTTATGCTTTTCATGAATCTTCTTCTAAGGGCGCAATGAAATCTCCGTTCGGAAACAAAATAAACATAAATATCTGGAGACAGCATTTTTATGACGTATGATTTCAGGCGCTTGATTCTGCTGTCAGGAAATTTTGCTTCCCACTTTTTATTTATGTTCCATTTTGTTATTTGCAGGTCTGTAGGCCCCTGGGGCAGCTCTCAGCCTTGAGAGTGCTCTCCCACTGTTTTCCCACGTGTTCGATAACGTCCTCAAAGATCATTGAATAGACGCCCTCATTTAGGCGGCCCTGAGCTTTTTAGCACACATTTCATGCTGGCTAGGTGTTAATTGACAGGACTAAATGGAATATCCGTCAGTTCCTATTGCCTAGGGCACGTTTCCTGCATGTTCCCGTACCCACCGACCGCACATGCCCAACAAGGGATAAAGTCAACCCATAATCTATTGTGATGAAAGTGCACCAGTGCCAGTATACAATCATGTGTAGAAGGACTCATTGAAACGTATACAATCCTGAAGGAACCTGGCAGCGTTTCTTTGTTCATTCTTGGGCTGGTTAGGCCTGAATATATTGCCCATCATTCATTGTTCTTGGGTAGGTGATGATGAGCTGTCTTCTTGGACCATTGCAGTCTTCTGGTGTAGCAAAACACACGGCGCAGTTACGGAGGGATTGAGATGATTTCGACCAAGTGGCAGTGAAGGAACGTGATATAATTCCAAGTCAGGATACGAGGGGAATTTGCATTTGCTGTTCTTCCAATCTGTCAGGTACCATTGACTTTCAATATTGTAACAGCTTTGGATTTTTGTTGTGTTCAATAGGAGCTTGGTGCATTCTTGCAGCGCACCTTGCTCATAGTACACACTGGCGTCATTGTTTGATGGTGCTACAGGAAGTGAGCATTTGCGGATGGGATGCTAATCAATGAGGCTGCTTTCTCCTGAATTGTGGGAAGCTTCTTGAGTTTGGTTGGAGCTGAACTCATCCAGACAACTGGAGATTTTCATTCACACTCCTCAGTTATGCCTTGTAGATGGTGATGGTGTTTGGGGCGTCAGGTGATGATTTCGCTGCCACATCTTTGCTAGACAATGAACTGCTTTTGTAGCCACAGTAAATATATAGCTAGCCACAACAAATATATGGCTAGCCCAATGCAGTGTATAGCCCGTTATTAGCCCATGATGTTCATCAGATGATTTGCCTTGTGGGACAGATTGTTTCTGTTTCTTTCAGGGGTCATATATTGAAAATAAAGTAGTCTTCTAATTAAGATGGAGATAAGTAATATTTTTTTTCCTGCAGGGTGATGCTAATTTGTGGAATTCCTATACACAGTGAGCTGTGGATGTAGGGTAATGAAATTACATTACAGGCTTACTTAGTAGGGATGTAAACTGCGACCAGCGTCAGACAGTGCTGGCCTGCCAAAATTAGAAGATGTTAACATTTAATTATCCGGTCTTAAAATCCTGTTGCCACTTCCGTTCGCCAGAGCTGATTGGGACCTGCATGAAAGACTCCTCACAGTACACAGCGAAGCTAAGCTCTATGCCATTTAACTTCACGCCCTCTTTTCTGGCAGTTGCTGCCATAAAGCAGGTAAGTTTAAAGGGCCAGGGATATAGGCAGGCCAGGTTCAAGTTAAGTAGCGAATTAAATTGTATAGGATTTGTGGAGTGGGTGTGCCTGGGGTTGTACCATGTTCCGTGTGGTCGTAGAGAGCTCGGTGTGTGGTGGGGAGAGTGTGGGCTGGGACGTTTCAGAAGCCGGTGATGGGAGCATTGAGGATGGTCGTACAGTATCGCAGAAGTGGCCGGTGTGCCAGGTATCAGGGAGGTGGAGGGTGTCGCGGAATGGGGTTTGTCGGAATGGCGTACAGATGGGGCTTTTCTAAGGTCCGAGTCTTGTTCGAATTCTGGGGCTTGGGGGATTGTTGGAGTTTGTCCAAGTGGGGCTGTGGGGCATCGAGGCGCTGTTGGAGAATGGGGGTGATGTTGGGATTCACGGTGAAGGTTGGGTGAGGTTGGTGGCGGAGGTCCGAGCTGCGTGTGCCGCAAGCCAATAAGTGGCTGTTGTCGGAGGTTGGGAGCTAGTATTAACCCCAGTTAGGGGTGGAGCGAGCAGATAGTATTGCCGGAGAGAGGGAGAGTGCAGTGGGGTCATTCTGGTGCTCTGCAATAGTTACTCAGATGTTAGAAGAGGTTTTCATTGTTCTCAATTTTTCTGACAAACTGCTGGCAAAAACCCGATGGAACCATTCAATCTCACCGATTCACAGAGCACTTTCCGTTGGTTCCCAGGGCAGCCCAGTTGTCCAGTAAAAGTGTGCACTTCTGGCCAAATGCCGTGGATCCCCAGCCCTATTTCTGTGTCTTTCCCAAATCCGACGCCAAGGAGCTGGTCAGTTAAGGGCAATTGATTCCTTCGTGACAAGCCAGTCCAAGGTTTTTGTTCAAATATCTTAAAATGCCTTTTGAAAATCTTTCCTTGATTATTGTTTCTATTAGGCTTCAGACCACTGATGCTAGAAAGTCTACCCTGTCGCAACTAAGACTGTCCTTTCTTGAATAAGCTTTGTACAGTCGCCATCCTTTAATCTTCCGACACCAACCAGGAACATAAGGAAGTTTATAACATGATGTGAAGCCCTTGCAGTGTCTACACCTTGAATTCCTTTAGCAGTCTGCGATGCGAGTAACCCAGTCCACGCAATATTATTTATGCTGGATCTTTAGCCTTTACTGTATTTAACACTTCTCTATGTCTTTGGAAGAGGAAGGCATAAAATATGGGCTGTATCTACCGTGGAAAGTAGATCATTTAGCTTTTTACTCCTATAATTTTGTCATTAAGCATTCGTTTAAACCTAGCATTTTGAGATGATAGTCCCTTGCAGGTCGATTATACTTTCCAATGATATCTGTGATATATAACTAATAACTACTAAGAACTTAAGAAAACATGGCAGGCGCCGACCTTTCGACCACTCGAGACCAATCAACCATTCAATAAGTTCATGATTTATTGTGCTTATATTTCCAAATTGCAATCTGATCTCAATTACCTATGGTTCCCTTGCCTAATAGTAATCTATGTAATTGTGGCTTAAAAAATATTCAAGAACCCCACTTCCACCAGCTTCTGATGTAGAGAGCTCCAGAGCCGCACAATTCTCTGAAAGAGAAAAATACATTTTCTCATATCTGTCCAGAAAGGGCGACAGCTAATTTATGAACAGTGCACCCTTGTTCTGGGCTCACCAACAAGAGGAAACATCTTTTACACATTAACCTTATCAAGGCCGTTCAGGACTTTGTATGATTCTGTCAAATTTCCCCTCAGTCTTCTAAACTCCACTGGAAACAAGGCGAGTCTGTCCAATCTTTCCTCATAAGACAAACCACTCATTCCAGGTATCATTCTAGTAAACCTCAATCGCACCGCCTCCGATGCATTTACATCCTAATTTAAAGAAGGAGACACATACTGCACACAATGTTCGAGATGCAGCCTCACCAATGCTCTGTATAACGGAAGCATCACATTGTTATTTTTATGTTTAATCCCATCTCGTAATAAAGGATAGCATTAGATTAGCCTTCTTAATTCCTGTGCCTGCACAATAACTTTTTGTGATACGTGGTGGAACATTAGATCCCTCTGTACCTCAGAGTTATGCACAGTCCACAATTTAAGTAATCCTCTGTTTTTTGTTCTTCCTGCCAAAGTGAACAACTTCAAATTTTCCAACATCAAACTCCATTGTACAGTATTTTGCCACTTACTCATCCTTTCGATATTCAACTTCAATCTTCTAATGTCCTTTCACAACACAATGTCCTACCTATCCTTGTGACGTCTGCAAATTTATCTATGGTGTGTTCGCTCCCCTCATCAAAGTCATTCAATAAATGGTAAAAAGATTAAGCCTCAGCGCTGTCCCATATGGGAAGGCACTGGTCACCTACTGTCAATGCGAAAGAAACGACCCGTGTTTACATGCTCTCTTCTTGCTAGACAGTCATCCATTTACTCATGCTAATATGGTACGCCATACACCATGCAGTTTTATTTTCTGCAATGACCCTTGATGTGGCACCTTATCAAATCCAAGTACCTTGTGCCTAAAGGCTCCCTTTTATGCACTGTGCAAGTAAGTCTTTGAAAAAGCTCAAATAAATTTGTTAAAATGATGTCTTTTTCCCGAAACCATTCTGACTCTTTCCGATTCCGGTGAATTTTCATGTGCCCAGCTTTAATCTCATTAATAATCGATACTAACAACCTCCCCACTACAGACTTCAAACCAACTGGCCTATGGATTCCTAGTTTCTGCCAGCCTCTCTTGTTGAATGGCAAAGTTATACGCGCTTCTCGCTAATCTGATGGAACCTTTCTAGAATGTGGCAAATTGTGGAAAATTTGCATTCAGCGCATCATAAAAACTCATTGGCCACCTAGAAAGGACCCGACGATGAAGCCCATTTGGACTCTGAGACAGGAAATCACGCAATGCTATCAATTGGCTCAGTACTGTTTATCTAGTGATTTCAAATTCACATTGTTCCTCTCTCTCTTTCACCTCTTGATTTGCAGTAATATACAGGAATATTTCCATGTATCTTCTACAGTAAATGCAGAAACAAAGTATTTTTTTCATTTATTCTGTCATTTCCTTATTATCTACGACTATCACAGCAATGTCACTCTCTGGAGGACCAACACTCACTTAAATTTATTTTTCCCCTTCAATTGCCGATAAAAACACTTGGTATCCGTGTTTACATTTCTAACTTCTTCTCATTCCCTAATTTATTTTCCCAATTAACGTTTTAATCATTCTCTTCTTTTATTTATATTCTGTTCAACCATCTGCCCTGCTACTCATCTCAGCTGAGTTGTATGCTTTTTGCTTAAGTTTGATGTTTTTCACAACTTATTTAGTTAACCTTGGATGATATGTCATCCTATTAGAATTGTCCTTTAGAATTTGAATGTAATTATTCTGAATACGCTGAAATATCTGTGCTACTGCTCCTTTATTGATCAAAACTTTATTTTATTTTGCTAGTTCAGGTCAGCTAACTGAGCCTCATCTGCATATATCTGCTTGTATTTAAGTTAATGATACTAGTCCTAGACCCACTGTTCTCCCTTCCAAACCCAATGTAATACTCAAACATATTTTGGTTGTTGTTACCTAGGGGTGGTTTTATTTTGAGGTCTTTACTTAGCCCAGTGACTTCGCCCACTACCAATCCTCATATAACCTGCAGCCTGCTTCGTTCGGGAATATGCTGCGCTAAAAAAAAACAATCTTGAAACCATTCTAAATGCTCCTCATCCAGGCTACTAATGGCAATCTGATTTTTCAAGTTTATGTGTAGAATAACATCCACCAAGATTGTCACCACCACTTTATCAAATGTTCACAATATATTCCCTTGAAAACACTGCGGCTGCTGTAAGGAGACCTGTAGACCACTGCCACTAAGCCAGTTTTCCCTGACTATTCCTCTTGTCCACCAAACCGCTTTTATATTCTTATCCCCTGAAGCAAGGTCATCTCGATCTATTGCACAAATGCACTCTTTGATAAACATTGTTATCTGTGCACTTATACCTAACTGTCTATTCTGCTCAGATGTCATGTATCCCTCAATATTAAAGACCCACTCTTTGTCGCCCTGTAGCCACATCTCCGTAATTGCTATCTGATCTTATTTATTTACTTCAATGTGTGCCATTGATTCAATTACTTCCTTATAGGTGCTACACAAATTTGGATGTAGAGACTTCTGATCTGTCTTTTTGTACATTTCTAACATCTAGACTTAAATGTTGATGTCTTAGGTTTTTTCCTCTCTGTCCCTTCCCACCATTGTCGGGCCTTTATTTTTAAATATTTATATTTTGTTCTCCTGTCTTGATCCTACACTTTGAATTGGTAGCTCGAACCAAGCATGATATATCAGCCCTATTATTTAGTATAAAGCCCTTTCTACTTTACACTTACTTAGTAACTTATTGCTAACAAGTTTGCTTTTAGACTTCTCGAGGCAGAGAATGGTCATGCACAAATGCAGATATAGATGGCTCTTGCTGGGCATGAAAGTTTGGAGTTCATTTTCACAACACCGCGCACAATTAAAATTATCGCACGATGTTACATTCACACATTTCGCTGATCAATTTGAACTTCAGCCTCGTAAACACCAAAATACCGTTTTTTATTATGTCGATCTTTAGAACCACTAATAAAAAGGAGCAGAGATAAATGAAAATTTCGCATTCAAAAAAATGTTCATAAAAGCAATGGATTGTTTATTCATGTTACCTTTGGCTGCTTCGTCCGTCTTTTTTTCTATTATGGAGAACCACAATTACACAAGTTCCAAATTTATGCAAGTAATGCCCGATTTTTCATTAAATTCTGTATCGGGAAGGAATCAGCATACTGGTGCTAATTGCTACATCTACATTTATGTTGGGTTATCTGATATCCTACTACAGATTTATGCAAATTGCCTAACGATGCAAACATTTTCGACCTTATCTATATCGTGACATTATTATTGAATGTGCAGTTTTAGAAAGAGATAAGCTCTTAGTGATTTTGCATGATTACAATAATGATAAGATGAGAAGATGTGAGTTAACAAGCAAATGCACGCACACCACCACACCCGATACTCACCTATTGCTTTTAAAGAGTTTTGGCAGGCGGCCAATTCTGAACAACAGAAGAAAGCAACAGCTTAGTAGTGAATACAGATTTTTATTTACGGTCTTCAATCCAGTACAAGTTTGAGGAGGATGTTCTTCTCCTAAACTTGTTAGTCTGTGTTTTTGTTTATTTCAAATGTTGTAGTGGAGTTCATTGGAATTATTTGAGGCTGAAGTAGATCGAATCTTGATTGACAAGTTAATCAATGGTCATAGGCATTTAGAAAGGGCAGCAGGGTTGAGGGGAATTTCAGATACGTTATGATCTAATGAAGTTGTGGAGCAGACTCGAGTGACCAAATGGCATACATTTTCCCCCAATTTTTGTTTCTACATCCTAATAGATATAGATTTATTACACGCGGACTACTGCCTATTTATCAAGCCTCCTGGTTATGAAAAAAAAACTAATAACATTCCAGAAGGAAACAACAAGCTTTTTTTCTCTGTAATCATGAGCTATCTCATCGACCATTCTCTCTCAAAATATAATTGGGCCAAACTCTTGAAATCCCACTGTCGATATTGTGCAAGAGCACAAACATACCAGTTAAGAAGGGTGTCGAGAAAAGGAATTGACGGGAGGACGATATACTTCCAAGCAACGATGCTGTATGACTTGGAGGATACCTTGCAGGTTGTGGTTTTAAAATTGATCCGCTACCATTGTTCTTCTCGTTGGTTTAAGTAATGCTGTCCAAGATAGGTTAGAGAATTGCTGCCTTCCACCTTTTGCCTCATCCACACCGTTTCCAGTGTATTCTAATGTCAGAGGTACCGTTTGCTCAGAGCAAGATGGAGTATGGTTCAATTGGACTGCTTTGCTAAAGGTTACATCGATATTCCTCAGTTATTTTTAAATTCCACTCAGCCAGCGACATGGGGAGCATTCTATCAAAATCCTGGTTTTTGACATAAAAATCGTAGAAATTTATTGGGAAGAGAGCAAGTGGTTTCCGTTGAAGAATTTGCAGCTTCTTGCTTCCTGAACCATCAAGTGCATTGTATGGCTAAAAAAAAAAGCAAATTTTCTGGCCAATTGCAGCATCCAAAATTTTAATGCTGTCGAAATGGAAAAGCTCGTGCCACTGAATATGAGTAAGACATTGTTAGATATTCGATTGTTGGAAAGGGTCTTTTTCTCGCATTTCTAAGGCTCTTCCAATATGTTTCACAGTGCAACTCAAGTATGGATGAGCATCGCACAATTTGTTATCCTGCTGGTTGGAAAATAATTGCTGAAGCATCTGAAGATGCTAGTTTCTGAGGAACAGCTCCAAGGTTTTCCAGTAAAAAAATGTTGATGCTGAGAAGATTTAACCATAACAACCACAGCCAAATTCTACTACACTAGATATGAATCCAACTATTGGTTGTTTGCCCACTGAATCCTAATTAATCCAACTTTGCTTAGGCACCTTTATGCCATTTTCTGTCAAATGCTCATCTGACCTAAAATGCAGTCCCTCTGACAAAGCCTATTGAGTTCAACCCATTCGCCCAAGTTTTGAGTCAGTCCGTAATGGGTTCAGAAGGCGATTGGCACTGGCAAAAACCCAATCTGAGCATCAATGAACATATATTGACTTTGCCAGCTAGATGGGTGACCGCGTGGAAGTTGGGGTTATATAGTTTTACATGGACCACACAAACGCCTGAAGTGCATCGAGGAAATTATCAAAGCCAGCAGTAGCTGCTGTACAAAATGCCTTTACCTATTCCATAACATCATTTGAACGGAATCAAAATCACAAATGAATGGCATCTGTGTTTCCAAGGACCACACGAGAAAGCAAAAATTGATCATCAATTGGGAACCCCTAGCTGGTAGAACATTGCAAATGTTCCAGCCTTGACTACTTCACAACTGTGCTGCCATCACACATCATTGTCGATATTTCGACAGCATTGTTTTTTGAATTGGTTTTGGCTCGTTGGTTGATCTCTACACGAACATTCATGTCAATGTGGCAGAACCGCAAAATTGTGCAATGATATTAAAGAAGGGTAATTAATGACAATTTCTAAAGTATCATTTTTCCAGTATAATAGATGGGCTCTTCAATATGCATCATTGCTTGTGGTGGTCAATTAGATTTCCACTTCTAACTCTGGCCAGTGTCAACACGTACCTGCCTCCTTGTCTTTCAAAATCACCTCTGAATGTCAAAAACGTAATTGTGTAAAAAATGTGTTGAAATTAATGTAATTAATGTTGCATCGATAAGGCCAAATCCAAACATTTTCTGCCATTGTGCAATGTGGAATACATTATCCAAAATATTAAAATTATGATAACAACCACAAAAAAATGTGCATTTCTGAATCAGATTTAACATGCTGAAATATTTTAACTAATGTTCATACATAAAACCATGAGTCAAAGGGCATACAGTAAAATTAGGAAGTTAAGTGAGTTAGAGGACTAAATGTCTGCGAAACGATGTTGAGTTCAAACAGAACCAAAATAGAATAACAAAGTTGAGGTAGTGAAAGTAGAAATGCCATAGTTAACTGATTTAACAGATGAGGCCACCGTTCTGTTTGCTGGATCGACGGATGAAAGGGATGAACAAGAATTATGAATTCGCAAGGTGCACTAAAACTGGAATGTCAGAGATCTGGAAGCGAGGAAATTGACAGATCTCTAGGGAGAACTAACTATCGAGGAACAGAAATTAAGCAGTGAGGCTTTGGTGGACATAGGGGAAATAGAAAGCGGATGAAGAACAGGCTTGAACTGAAAGGGGATAAGTATTTGGTAGCCTCATCTCACATTAGTGCCAGTAGAAGGATGAAAGCAGATGATGGTTTGTTGTTTGAAAGAAAGAATGGGATAATATTCAGATATAACGATACTTTGTATAGTCATAAACAAATGTATTAAAGCAAGTCTCTTTTCTCCCCACGTCTAAGGATTTAACCCTGCATTATTTAATGGAGGAAATGAAAGGCTCGAGTCAAATGATTTGAACTATAATTGATTTTAGGATTCAAGCATCTATCTATCAATCAATCAATCTATCTATCTATCTATCTATCTATCTATCTATCTATCTATCTATCTATCTATCTATCTATCTATCTATCTATCTATCTATCTATCTGTCTGTCTGTCTGTCTGTCTGTCTATCTATCTATCTATCTATCTATCTATCTATCTATCTATCTATCTATCTATCTATAGATTTATCAGGGCATCTATCTGTCCATCCATCTATCCACCATCTATCCATCCATCAATCTATTCATCTGTCGATCCATTCATCTATCTATCTATCTATCTATCTATCTATCTATCTATCTATCTATCTATCTATCTATCTATCTATCTATCTATCTATCTATCTATCTATCTATCTATCTATCTATCTATCTATCTACCTACCTACCTACCTACCTATCTATCTATCTATCTATCTATCTATCTATCCACCTATCTATCCATCTATCTATCTATGTATCTATCGATTGATCTACCTGTCCATCTACCAATGCATTTACATAAGAATTTATCACATCTCCTGATTCTCCTTTCCCTAAAATATAAAGCCTTGGAGTAGGACCCCCTACTATTTTCTAGCCCGCTTTTTTTTCTCTGAAGTTAATTATTGAACTGTCATGTGGAGGTCTTTGCACCTAATCAGAGCATAACGTTGGGCAGTTTATTTCAATTTCTAATGGCTTAATCTGGAAAAATCTTTCTTGTATCCACCTGGTTATTATTTAATTTCTATCGGCATCTTCTGTTCTTGACACTTCCAAAATAGGTGACCGATTCTCCCTGTGAACTTCATCTAGACACCTCACGGTTATGAGATAAAATGATATATAACTGTTGAATCCTGCTTCTACATGGTAACATTAGCCAAGTTCGAGAAAACTTCACACGTGTGAAGGGCTGCATAGCGAATAAATGTAACAGTTTCTCTCTATCTACCTCGTCCACAGCCCCCGTGATTTTGAGATACTGTGAAAAATATTGAGTTTACCAATCTCCTTCAATGGCAGGATACCTCGAGTTTCACAAAACTGCACATATGACTGAAGTCCTTCATCCAGAATAATGATACCTTTCATACGGTAATTACAGTTTTTTAAGTCCCAGATTTCTCCTTTTTGGTCAATACCCAGAACTGAACGCATTGAACGAGTTGAGGCTGAACGAGAATTTTCTAAAATCCATCATAATTTCCTATTTCTGGCCATTGGCAAATGCTGTGTTTTGCATTAACAATATGTGCACAGTGCCTCATATCTATACGTTCATGCACCCTACTAAGAATTGCATAATCGTCCTTATTTTACATCTTATGGATATTTCCCCGAAAAAGAAAATTAAAAATCTTATTTCATAGCAATAGGCGCCACTGTGGTTCGTCTGCCACTTGCCTATCAGTGCAAAGGGATTACCAATTTACTGCTGGAGTCTGCCAGTATACCGTGCACATTTCACAACCCTTCCACGTTTGTTTTGAAAATCCGCCATCTGGTGCCAATGATGTATGACATGCGGGTTGTTATTACCTTCCGACAATAATAAACAGATATCCGCCAATATTTTTTTTTTGTTTCCTGCCACTCCTCAAGCTTCATATTCATGCCTGCACGGCCCTTTTATCCAATGCCTCTCAATCTCTTGACACAGTTATGTATTCTGCTCCAGCAATAGGAAACAAAGTTTTAGGGCAACCAAATATTGATAGCACATGTACATTATTCAACAAATTGAAACATCTTATGCCCTTATTAATTAACCACTTCTTTTGGAAAGGGTGGCAAGTTATGCTCATATAATATTGCATACCTGTAGTTGCGAGATTTTTCTTCACCCTTGCTAACTCTACAATTAAAGCAGCAAAGAGTGTCATAATAGTGAGAACCAGCAACAACACCATCCATGATGTAGCGTACATTTGCACAGTGGCAACTGGGTGGAGAAGCAGAATAGACTTAGTTGCTTTATTTCAGAAATAAAGAAATAATGAAAAATAGCCAAAGAGGCCTCAGCTGTTTGAAGAAAATGGTATTGAATCAAAAAACCCCCAATAGGCAGGTTGATTGAACAACGAACTTCTACGTTTTTTTTTTAATAGGACATCTTGTGATGTGGTGAGCTTCGAAGAACATGATCGATTAATGCTTGGTGGATGGGAGAATAGGCGGAGATTTGATTTGCCTTGTTCTAGGCTCGACAACAAGTGAATCGCTTTGCCAGCAATAACAATGGTAATAATGATTTAATGCTGCCGGTTACATTCAAGCATGAATTTGATCACAAACTCGAAACCTATTCATGCTTGTTAACGGAAACGGGCATTGCGCTGTTCTGTTATTTCCTTTGTAAACCAAATATCACAATGAATGCCGCTGTCCCTTTCTTTTCATGGCAATAACCCAGGGAATCCGTGCTTCAAAGGTATATTCATTTTCGAAATGGCATAAGTCATGAATCACTGCCTCACCATCTATAAAACTATTCGTGAAATATGCATTTCTATTTACATCCGTGACGTTGCATGTTGGTCATGACAGCATCCAGGGCCATATAATTTTTTAATGTACAGAAGCAGGCCCTTCAGCGTATCATGCCATGTTAGCAATACTGTACCACACGTAGGTGGAACCTTATTATTGGCGATGCAAAGCAGGTCTAATCTCAATCTATTTACTGCTGGGTGTATTTTCTGGCACTTGTGGGGCTTGTATGCTATGTGTCACTTTCCAGCGGAAGCCTTGATGAATTTCCCAAACCTTGTTATTCTGATGGAGGGACAAAAATACATGAGGCAGCTGAAAATGGTTGCTTCTGAGGAGCAACATTGAAACTCTCCAGAAGCAATACGTTAATGCAGCAAAGATTGACCTACGACAACTGCAATCAGTTTCCATTGTGCTAGCTATGAGGCTATCTAGTGGTTGCTTGCTGACTGATTATTATTTACTTCTGGTTTGCCCGAACTTCCTGATCCCATATTCAGGCAAATGTTCCTAAGTTGCTAAAACAGTCACTCTCGCAATATTTCTTGAGTTCTTCCTTTTGACCCATGTTTTGAACAATGCTGTAATGAGGTGAGGAATTGATTTCACCTGGTGACGGCGAATCCGAGGATCACTGAACAAATATCCACATTACAAGTTAGGTGAGTGACTGCGTTGATGTTCCACTTCTGCATGTTGCCTTCAACAACAATAACTTCTGAAGATCATCCAGCAAGTTATCAAAGCCAGCAGCCGTTGTTGTATAAAATGCCTTCAACTATCGCATGATAACAATTGAACGAAGTGTAAAAAAAAAAAAAATGTCAGTCATTTGTGCTGCTTAGATCGGCAAGAAGAGGCAAAAAATGATAATCAAATAGGATCCTGTATCTTTCTGAGTGTAACAAATGATTTAGCAATGACGTTTTCACATCCATGCTGGACCCCGTCTCTCTGTGGATATTTGGCACCGTCTCTCTTAGTTTTTTTTGCTTGCAATTCATCTCTGCACCAACATTCATGATAAAGGTTTTGCTGCAATGTAAAGGGAGGGTCAAGGTTGACAATTTCTAAGGTGTCTCTTTTCCACAGAATGAATGGCCACTCTACTGTATGTGTCATTGCTTGTGGTGATCCAATGGATTTCCATTTATCAACTCTTAGCACTGTCAACAAGTACCTTTCCCTTGCCCCTCCAACCTTTCATCTGAGGGAGAGAAACATAATTCTGTCAATAATGTGTTGAATAAATTGCAATGAACGTGGAATCAGTCAGGCCAATTCCATGTATATCCTGCTATTTTGGAATGTGGAGTGGGTGATCCGAAAAATGCAAGTAGTTAATAACAACAACAAAGAAAAAGGTGTTCTTCCAAAAGCACATTTCATATGGGAACATGCTTCAACAAAATTTGCAACATCGAAATAAGATATGAAAGAACATATGACTAAAAACAGTGGGTTAATTATGTTGCATAACTAAATCGCTGGTAAGCAAGACATGCTCCCAACTGAATCCAAAGATAGTAATAGAGAAAGTGAGAGTGGAAATGCCATCGATATCAGCATAAAACGAAGGGGCCAACGCTGTTTTTGCCTGAGAGAAGAATCAGTGGTATGGACATGAATTCGGACTTCATCAGCTGCAGTACATGTGAAATCGCGTAGGTACGGAAGCCATTTCATAAACAGAAATATAGCTAGAATTTGTTAAGAAGGAACATACTTTTAACCACAATAAACCTTTGCCAGGCGTGGAAGCAATAGAAAGCTGATGATCAAAAGGCAGGAAACCAAAGGAGATGTGGGATATGGCAACATTGCTTTGCATTCGTTCCAGTAAAATGCTGATAGGAAAGGGAGTCTGGCGATTAAGAAATTGTTACATTTAGTGTGGGTAATCAGAAATAAATGCAATATTTTGGAAAGCCACGGGCCCAAGTGATACAAAAATAAAGTATTTTCAACATCTTTATATTTAACACAGCCTTCTTTAATAAATAGCATGAAATGTTCAAGAAATAAAAGGTGAAAAGTTATTCCTGTTTTGCATTCGGTATCTATCTATGAATCTCTCGATCAAACGATCTCTCTCTCTCGATCTATCTAGCCGTCTGTCCGTCTGTCTGTCTATGTGTCTGTCTGCTATCCATCCATCTCGCTCTATTTCTCCATCTGTTTATATGTATATTTATTTAATGCATTGACTTTTTTCTCTTTGCCTAAAGTATGAATTCCAGTAGGATCACCACGTGCTATTTCCCAGCCCACTTTTGTTTTTATTTCTCGTACATTGATTATCAAATTGTCCCGTGGAATTCAATGCCGAACATAACCACAGCAGAATCTGTGGCAGGGCATTTCAACTTTTAACGTCTAAAACTCTAAATAACTAGATTTAATTTGCTTGTTTTGTTTTTGTCCTCTTATATCTAAGCTAATTGTTTTTTTTTACTTATATCGGCTTCTTCTGTTCTTGACACTTCAAATAAAGTTGCATGTATTTATATCTTCTTGGTCTAGAGCACTCATGATTTTGCGATGCCTCCATTAAAAAAGATGGATTTTACCCGTCTCCAACATGGAAATTTACCCCGGGTTTAACGAACCTGTACACTTCACTGTAGGCCTTTGCCTAGAATCATGTTCCTCTGCCTAGTTTATTACATTTCTAAAGCCTCAGCTTCCTTCCTAAACTGTTCTATGCAGAACGGTATGCAATTTATCTCTTGAGGCTGAAAGATGATTTCCTGAATCCCATTGGAAATCCCTGGTATGCATTTGTACACAAATCCTCTATTGATAAATGTGCTGTTGCCACTTCCTTTCTTTCCATGTTGCAGTTTTGGATAGTTCCCTTTAACCATAAGTGCACATAAGCTCATTCCTATTTGTTGATGCAACCCTCCTAAGAATTGCACCATTGTACTTATTTCGGATATTCTGGATCACCCTACAAAACAAAAAAAAATGCATAATTTGTTCGGTCTAGACATTTTTGTGTTTTGTCCGCCTTTTGCCCATCGGTAAATCCAGCACGCCCATGTACTCCTGTCGTCGACTAGTACGCTCATATTTTTCATAATGCTTCCGAATTTCATTCAGCTGCATTTGTTCATAAATTCTGCCATCTGCTCCCAATAATGTAAAAAAAAAACACCTGTGTTCATACTACCTAACATCAACGATAAACGACGTCCACCAATATGTTTTGTTTCCTATCACACAACAGAGGTCTTGGTCATGCCTTTACGAATCTATTGTTCCAATAGCCCCCACTGAACTGCTAACTTTTCAACACGTTTATGCATACTGACCTATAAATTGGAAACGGCGTTTTACTGTAACTAATTATTGATTCGACAGATGTATCAATTAACAAGGCAAAACCTTAGGTTTCCCTACTAATTAATTCACCAATATTTTGGTGAAGGTCTTTTTATAATATTGCGCACCTGTATTTTGGAGATTTTTCTTCAGATTTGCTAATTCTGCGATTATAACAATAGAGTGTCAATTTAGTGACAATCAACAAACAATGCTGTTGCACGGAACATTATTATTATATTATTGAACATAGATTAGGTTACGTTTCAAGGATTAACTAGTGTAGATTCCAGAGAGTCGTCAATGGTTTGAGAAACAGAATCCAATTCTTTGTTTGGTTTAAGATAAAATCAATAAATGCAAACATTCCAAGGAGGCCTCCACAGACTGACAAAAACCTTAGCAGATGAGAAATACATCTGTAGGCAATAGGGATCTAAAACGACTTTTTCATTTGTTTAAAGAAAGTTTTATGGCATCCAAAGCCTTTTTTGAACGTGATCGATTCTTACATGATAAACAAGATGGTCAGCTGAGTTTTGATTTTTGTCGCTGTGTATTGGACGACTGGGGAACAGAATTCCAGAAATATTAACGGGTGGGGGAGTTAATAATACGAGTTTCGTTGAAACGTAAGTTGAATACAAAATTCTAAATTTAATGATGCATCATAAGAGACGGATATTGCACTGTTTTTTTTTTGTTTTCTTCATTGCTTTTTGTAGAATATAACATAGCAAGTAATACCGATAAGTGTTTCTTTTCATATCAGGGATTCTGTGCTCTAATGAGGATTGATGTTGTGATTGGGGTAACTCCTGTAGTAAATCGTGCCTCTCCATCTGTTTACATATCCCAGGAGAATTCACTTCCATTAGGATCGGTGCAATTGCATCTTCGTCATCATGTTATCCACAGCCATTGAAATTTTCACAGTACAGAAGTAGGCCCTTCATTACATTGTGCCATTTTGGCAAAATTGTGGCATATTTAGATGCAACTTGACGATTTGCTTTTGCACACCGGGCCTAATGACAGTCTGCTTACTGCGGGGTGCAGAAAGAAAGCCGTACTCAAACTGCTGCAAGCCAATGTCACATGATTAACGGGAGGTGTCGTCTATAATTCTGAAATGTTTCTGATGGTGGCATGTTGGAATAATGAGCACCAGTTTTCACGGTTAATCAAACCAATCCCGCAAGTCCCACCCCAGATGTTCCAGAATATCAGTTGGAATCGGATAATCACTCCTGTAAATGTAATGCTATTTTAAATAATTAATATATGCTTAGGGAAATGAGGAACTATCTGAGGAAAAAATAACAATTTCGATCCAATTGTTGTTCTGGCAGAGTTAGCCTCTTGCCCTTAGAAGGCGTGGCCTATGTTTTGCTCTAGCCCATGAGCAACGTGTTCATTCCGAAATGCACTCAGGATTCGCTCCATGGTAATCAATGTTGCATCGTTCTTTGCTTTTTGTGTTCGTTTGTTGACCTCTACACCAACATTCAGAACGAAATGACACAATTGCAAGAGTTTGCAACAATACCATTGAAGGCTAAATAGTGACAATTTTTAAGGTCTCTGTTTTACAGCATAATAGATCGGCACTGCAAAATGTGACATTGCTTGTGCTGATCGAATAGTTTTGTACTTCTGAACTCTGAAAATTGTCAACAAGTACCTCCCTCTTTGTCTTTCAACATTGACTCTGTGGGTGAGAAACATTATCAAGTCAGTAATGTCTGAATAAATTTCAAAGACTGTGTCATCAATATTGCAAATCGACACATTTTCTGCTATTTTGCATGCGACGTGGAATGCCTAAAATAGGCCAATGGTTCCTAGCCGAAACAAAGAACATTTGCTTTTTTGAAAGTACATTCAACTTGGGAGCATGCATTGACAAATTGTCAGCCGTAGTATCACATTCAAATGGGCAAGTGTACAAATATTCGGTCAAGTATGAAAGAGGAATAAATGTCTGCTAAGCGAGATCTACTAACATTGAATTGAAAAGAACATATGAGGTTGAGTTGGAAGAGTGGAAAATACAGCGCTAGCTTCATAAACTGATGCTGGCACCGCTTCTCATCTCTTGGAGACGAATGAGTGGCAGGAGCCAGAGTTGCATTTATGGAACGTACTCAATTTGCAATGTTGTAGATGTGCAATTGATGAAATAGATTGAGATCTAGCTGAGTTGGTTAACAAGAAGCAGGGATTAAACAATGACGTTTTGCCAGAAGTGGAAGCAATGAAAAAAAAATTCTATGAAGAAAATGTTTGAACTCAAAAGGGATTTGGAATATAAAAACACCGTTTGGCATTAGTTGGAAGAGAAGCATGGGGGAAGGTCGCAGTCTGGCGTTGAGGAAGTTTGGATAGTCAGTGTGGATGACGAGAGGCAAACGGGATATTTTGGACAGTCATGTGCAAATTTAATAAAACAGTAGTATTTTTCCACATCTAGATTTAAAACGGCGTTTTCTTAAATACTGAACATGAAATGTTCCAGACAATAACTTTGAAAATACATCGCTGTTCTAAAGTTGGTATCCATTCATCTATCTACCTATTTATCTCTCTCTCTCTCTCTCTCTCTCTCTATCTATCTATCTATCTATCTATCTATCTATCTATCTAACTATATATCTAACTGTCTATGTATTTATGTATCTATCTATTTATCTGGATATTGATAAATGAATAAATAAATATTTAGATATAACACCTCACCGTATTTGCCTCTGTATAAAATATCAATTCAAGCAAGGACATCACTCGTGAATTCCCAGCGCCTTTTTGTTTTTGTTCTTTCTTGTAAGTTAATTGTCGAATTGTTTTGAGCAGGCCACAGTTGAGCAGTAGTCCAGCACAATGATGGGCACTGCCTATCGATTTTTAACGCCTACCTCTCTTTGTTTTTTTTTTCGTTTTTTCTCTTGCACCTGCCTTAGTTATTGTTGAAATTATATCGGAATCTTCTGTTCTTGACTAATGCAAAATAGATGATGGTTTCCGTCTAACTATTTCGGCTGGAGACCTGGTGATCATGAGATACTGCTTTAAAAAAATGATATCAATCTTCTCCTACATGGTAGCATATCCCGAGATTCACAAACCTGAACAAATCTGTGAAAACATGTATCCTGAAGAACCTTCCCCTGCATTAATTCATTGGTTTTCTAAAGCCACAGGATCATTCCTAAATTTTTATGCACAGACCTTTACGCAATATCTCAGTTCAGCCTTAACAACAATGTCTTGAAACCCGTCGTTAAGTCCTGGTCAGCATTTGTGCTCGATTTCCTTTCTGAAAAATCCAACAAAAAGTTTCATTTCATACGTATAAGGAGCAACCTGTTTTATCTGCTTCCAATTTTGCTTCCAATCTCCACCCCTGCATCATTTTCACATGGTCCATCTCTGACACTTCTCTTCCCTTCCTTCACATCTCTATCTCAATTTCTGTTGATAGACTGTCCAACAATATCCATTACAAGCCTACTGACTCCCACCGCTACGTCGACTACAGCTCTTCACAGCACGCTTTGTGTAAGGACTCCATCCCATTCTCTCAGTTCCTTCGCCTCAGTGGCATCTGTTCTGATAATGCTACCTTCAAAAACAATTCTTCTGACATGTCCTCCTTCCTTGACCGAGGTTTTCCACCCATGGTCGTTGGCAGGGCCCTCAACCCTGTCAGGCCCATCTCCCAAGCATCCGCCAACATGCCTTCTCCTCTCTCCCAGAAAAATGATATGGTCCCCCTTGTCCTCACTTATCACCCCAGCAGAGTCCACATTCAAAGGACCATCCTCCACCATTTCCATCAACTCCAGCATGATGCCACCACCAAACACATCTTCCTTCCTGCTCCCCCCATGAACCCCCTCCCGGCTGCATTCCACAGGGATTGTTCCCTCCAGGATGCCCTGGTCCACTCCTCCATTACCCCTTACTCCTGAACCCCTACATATGGCGCCTCCCCATGCCAAAGCAAAAGATGCAATACCTGCCCCTTCACTTCTCTCCTCGCCGTCCAAGGGCCCAAGCACTCCTCTCAAGTGAAGCAGCGTTGCACTTGCATTTCCCCTAACTTAGTCTACTGCATTCGTTGCTCCCAATGCAGTCTCCTTTACATTGGAGACACAAAACGTAATCTAGGCAACCGCTTTGCAGAACACCTGCAGTCTGTCTGGAAGAAATACCCAAACCTTCCTGTCGCTTGCCATTTTAACTCTCTTGCCCACATGTCTATCCTTGGCTTGCTGTATGATTCCAGTGAAGCTCGATGCAAACAGGAAAAATAGCACTTCATCTTCTGACTAGGCACGTTACAGCCTTCTGGACTGAATATTCAATTCAGCAACTTTAGATCTTGAACTCTGTCCTCCATCCCCACCCCCTTTCCGTTTCTTCCCACTTCCTTTTGTTTTTTTACCAATGATTTATATAGATTTTTCTTTTCCCACCTATTTCAAGTATTTTTAAATCTTGTATGCCCTGCTACTCTTTCCACTGAACCCCCACTGGAGCTCTACCTTGAGTGCCCTGCCATCAATTCTTGATTAGTACATTTGTCCAGATAATATCACCACCTCCAATACTTCTTTGTTCCTTTGTCTGTGACATCTTTTGATTATCTGTTTCTATCACTGCTTGCTTGTCCCTACAACCAGCCTTCCCCCATTTCACTCGCCCACCGCACCCCCCCCCCCCCTCCGACCCACCTTAAACCAGCTTATATTTCACCCCTTTCCTAATATTCAATCAGTTCTGTTGAAGGGACATGAGGACTCGAAACGTCAACTCTTCCCCTCTCCGAAGATCCTGCCAGAACTGGTGAGTTTTTCCAGGTAATTCTGTTTGTGTTTTTTCTGCTACTTGCCTTCGAATCCAAATAGCATGTCCATAAACGGCAGTGGACCAGTACAATATTCAGTCTTCTTGATCATTCCACATTTGATTATCGTGCATTTGTTTTGAGAATTCTGTAATCTGAAGCCAATAATATATGAAAACAACCTCTTTTGTTGTGCAATTCGTCCATAGGCTGTGGGCGTCTCTGTCTAGTTAAGTATTTTTGCCCATCCCAAATTTTCCATGTTTGGAGGGCATTTAAGTGTCAACCACATTGCTGTTTGTCTCGAGTCACATGTAGTCCACGGCAGTTCGGGAATCGCAAACATCGGGCCCTAAAAGGCCTTCTGAATTGCATGATATCTTATGATAATCTGGAATGGTTTCAGGACTATAATTAGACTGTTAATTCCACATTTCTGCTGATCTAATATTTCACAATCTCGGTGGTGAATTTGAATCAGGTCCACAGACTATTTCTCTGGTTTCTTGGAATGCTCATCCTGGTGATAATATCGCCCTTCATCAAGGATAAACCAATGTCCAGCAATACCTTTTTTTGTTTTCTATCACGCAGCTGGTTTCACATTCATGCTTGCATGACCACTGTATCGCATGGGAGCCGACAGACCTGTCAACCTCCCGAAGCATTTATTTTTGCAGCTCAACAAGCAGGAAACTTTGCATTAGAATCACCGAATATTGATAGTAAAGTACATCAATCAAAAAAGCAAAATATTGAATGCCCCTAATAATTCATTGACCAGTGTTTTGGAACATGTGATCAGTTATTTTGTTATGATGTTGCGCACCTGCAGCATCGAGCTTTTTCTTCAGGCTTGCTAATTCTGCCATTAAAGCAATATGAAGTACCAACTTAGTGAGAAACAGCAAAGAAAAGAACCATTGCTTTAAACATGGAATATTATTGATTACAAATTATATTACTTTCCATGCCTGATTTAGTGTATGTTCCTCAAAATGGCGAATCGGCTGACAAGCAAAATGCATTTCGCTTCTTCATTTAAGAAACACACACACAAAAAAAATCAAAATAGTCACTGCTTGCTCTGCTGTTTGAGGAATATTGCAGCAGATGAAAAAATTTCAGCAGGAGGTTGGATCAAAACTGCATGATTGTTTCCTTTAATGACATTTAATGATATGCTCTGGAATTGTTGAATCGATTAGTGCATGACCCACGGGAAAATCAGCTGAGCTTTGATTTTTCTTGTTATAGGTTAGAAAACTGGAACATCGTTTAGTCGGAAACACTAACGGGTGGGTGACTTAGGACTGCTCGATTCGTTGAAAAATAAATGGTTCCCTAACTCTAAATATCTTGGTGCTTGATAACCAAGGCAGATATTGCGGTGCATTTGATTTCCTTTGTAGCATACAATATTGCAACAAATACCGATGTGTTTTCCCTTTTCTGAAAAGAAACCAGGTATTCTATCTTTCAACGAAACATTCATTTTGGAATTTTCCCACGTCTTGTACCACTGACTTACCATCGTTTTACTTATACACGTAATTCTCACTCTCATTATGATCCTTGCCATTCCATGTTCGCCTTGACATCTACCACAGCCAAATAATGTTTCACAATGCAGAAGTAGACCATTCACCACATCACACTATGATGCACCACACTTTGGTGTAAACTTACAGTTTGACCTGCAGACCAGAATAATGACAGCCTATTAATTACTTTGCAAGGCATGGGTGGATGGGCATTCCAAAGCTTGTTACTCTGTTGTATGGAAATAATTCATGAGGCAGCTGAAGATGGTTGTTCTGACGAGCAATCCTCAGGTTCTGCAATAATAATATGTCAATGCTGCCAAGATTGACTTACAATACTCACAACCAGATTCCACTGTGCTCGGTATGAATCCCCTTAGTCGGTATTTGCCCACGGTTTACGATTTCCTTCAGCAGTGCATGGGCTCCATGACACCACATTCGTCCAAAAGCCCCTATGATATCAATGGGCCTCACTCTCACAGCGTCACTTTTGGTCAGCCCCTTCATCCATATATCCAACAAAGCTTTATGACATTAGGGGATGATTGCCCTGGCGACGCCGAATCTACGCATGTGTGAACAACTATCGACCTTGCCACATTGATGAGTGACTTTCCGTAAGTTGTACTTGTGCAGTTTTGCTTGGAAAACAGTAGCTTCTGAGAATAAGGTAGCAAGTTATCAATTCCTGCAGTAGGTCTTCTACACAATATCTAAAACTATTCCAGGGCATCACTTGGACAGAATCGAAATCAAAAGTGTGTGGCACCTGTGCTGCTAGATAAGACAAGAGCAGTCAAAATCTGATAGTCGAATAGGCACCCCTAGCTTGATGAACGTCGCATACGTTCCAGCCTCCACTTGTTCACATCTACACTGGGATTCCCACAAAACTGTGTATATTTGGCAGCATCATTATATTTAATTTTGATTTCAATTGTTTGTTGACACTTACAGGAACATTCAGGACAAAGCGACAGGAACACACGGTTTTTCAAAGATGCAATAGGGTGGTGTTTAGTGACAATTTCTAAAGCGACATTTTTCTGCACAATACATGGCCACTGCCGAATGTTTCAATGCTTGGGCCGATCAATGGGGATTCTGTTTCTGAACTCTAAGCAGTTTCAAAAGTACCTTTCCCATGTTCATCCAACCTTCCGTCTGAGAAGGAGAAACATAATTATGTCAACAAGGTGATGAAGATATTACAATGAATGCGATTTCTATAAGCTGATATCCATATAATTTCTGCTGCTGTCGAATGCGGAATGAATTTTTAAAAATATGCAAATGTCAATAGCAACAAAAAGGCAATGCTTCATTTATAAACGACAATTTAACATTGGAACATGCGTTAACAAAATTCACAGCTATCTAATCAGGTGCAATTGTGCATAGAGTAAACATAGGAGATCAAGGATATTGGAAGTTATATCCTCGGTAAGCGACACATGGTTCTAATTGTATCCAAAAGCGAAAATGGAAGCTCGAGTTGTGAGAGTGGAAATGCTATAGCTAACTACATCCACAGATGAGGGCACCACTGTGTTAGCTTGGGTGACCGATGAGCGGAAGGAGCAAGAGTTCTGAATTCATAGACTGCAATACTTGTGAAATGTTACTGATGTGAAACTGATGAAAAAGAGTGGAATCTTGCAGAAATTCATTAACAGAGAGCATAGGTTCAAAGAATATTGCGCCAAGTGTCGAAGGAATGTTAAGATGAAGAACAAAAGGCTGGGATACAAAGTGGATTTGGAATATGGCAGCATCGTTTCCCAACAGGTCCAGTGGATGGATGACAGCCTAGCGATTAAAAAATTGACACAGTCAGTGTGGATAATGAGAAAGAATTGCGATAGTTTGGACAATCCTGTGCTAGAGTATTAAACCAAAGCTTTTTTGCGCTATATCAGCTGAGGTTGAAGGAGGGTTTTCCGAAATCGATGATTAATTCCCGGTTTGCTTTTGAGCTCGATTCTCATAATGATACATCCTACGACACTGTTATCCTTTTAAACCATGTTTGCAGGTTTTGCAGTTTTTCTTCATCATAACACTTCACACCTTCATCAATATACATTGAAGCGCCCTCCTATGAATTGCAAAATTGTCCTTAGTTGGCATCCTCTGGACTTCCCTCCGAAATAAAAAAAAAAGTATTTCACTTTATAGCTATAAGCAACAGTGTGTTTCATCTGCCACTTACACATTAGTCGAAATAGCATACCCATGTAAACTAGCAGTCGACCAGTGTAATCTTAGCATATCATGATCGTTCTGTGCTTGACTCAGATGCATTTGTTTTGAAAATATACTATAGGCTACTAATAATAGATAACAGCAGCATTTTTAAATTCTTTCATGGCCTGTGGGCGTGGCTGACTAGACCAGAATTTATTGAATGCCCAGTTGCTCTTATTCTGAGGGCATATCAGAGTCAACCCCTTTCCTGGGAGTCTGGAGTCACGTGTAGGCCAGACCAGGTAAGACTGACAGATATATTTCCATAGAACACAAGAGAGATTCAAATGATTGTTCGTCGACAATCGATAATTGCTCCAGGTTAATCATCAGACATTAATTTTAGTTTATTAATGAGTTAAAATTTCACCAACTGCCGTTCACCAACAGGTCCACAGAACATTTCCCTGGTTCCAAGGAATACTAACACTGTAATAATATCATTTTCCATCATAAATCAATATCTACCAACAGTTTTTTTTATTTCTCGTCATTCAGCAGGCTTCACATCCATGTCTGTACCACCTTTGTATTCTGATCCGACAGTATGTGATTTAGTGTAATCATATATTTATGGGACCGATATGGCAATTAAGAAAAGAAAGCCCACAACATCCTTACTATATAATCGTGCAATATTATGGGCACGGGACGAGCTCTATTTGTATGATATTGAGCACCTGCAGTTTCGAGATTTTTCTTCAGCGTTGCTAATTCTGCAATTAAAACAACATAGAGTGCCACATTAGTGAAAGCAACGAAAGAAACATTACATTAAACATGGAATATGATGGAATATGATTGATTGTAAATTGTATTACTTCTTATGTATGATGGATCATACTTTCCACACAGTGGCCAATGGTCTGCGAAGCAAAATCCACTTCAATGCTTGCTTTAAGATAAAACAAAAAATCAAAATAGCCAATCAGTGCTCCACTGTCCGAGGAAAAAAGCAGCAGATGAAAGAAAAAAACTATCAGTGAGCATACGGGTTCAAACAATACGTTGTTTTTTTTTTTAATGACTGTTTGCAATATGCATTGGCTTTGTTGAACACAATAGATTACTGCATGACAGACGGGGGAATCCACTGAGTTTTGATTTTTCTTCCTTTAGGTTGGATAACTGGTGGATTGTTTAGCCAGAAATAACAAAGGCAGGAGCCTTAATGGTGCCCATTTCGTTCAAACATAACTTCGATGCATTAGTGCTTGATAATGGATCCAGATATTGTGCCGCACTGTACTTTCTTCGTGGGATGCAATATTGATAATACTAGTGACGTGCTTTTGCTTCCATGGCAAATAGCCAGGGATTCGATGCTTCAAAGAGACATTTATCTTGCAATGTACCTAATTGATGTAGTACTGACTCACCATCTGTTTACTTATCGTGCAACACTCACCTCTATTAAGATCCATGCCATTGCATGTTGATCTTGTGATCTTTCACAACCATATAATTTTTCATAAGACAGAACCATACCATTCACAGCGTCCCACATGTTGGCAATACTGAGCCATACTTAGGTGCAACCTGACACTATGCACTGCACACCCGGGTAATGGCAGCCTACTTACTGCTATGTGTCCAAAAAAATAATCACATTACTGCAGGTCAATGCCACCAGATTAATGGCAGCTTTCAGCTGCAAATCTCAAACATTGCACATGACATCACGTTGACATATTGATAAAGGATGTACTTTGCTCATCAAAACAGTCTCGACCAATGTTCCAGAACGTAATGTAAAAACAGATAATGACTGTTGGAAAGGTAACGTTGTTTCAATTAGTCAAGAAATGATTCAATCTGATAGTTAAGTTAATGAACGAAGACTGAGGCACATTTGACGGTGGGGGAATGGGGTGGCGGGATGTTGGGTTGCGAAGAACAATTTTGTTCCTAATTTTCTTCTGGAAAATTTAATCTTACATGGCTAGGCTAATAATATTTAAATATAGCGCATCAGGCATGGGCCCATTCTAAAATGGCCCCAAGCTTCGCTCTATTTTAATCAAGGTGGGACTCACCAATAATTTCTCAATGGCATTTAATCATAGTAGTCATTTCTTCATTTAAGATTAACAGCCAAAACATTAAAAACCTCAGAACTTATATTTGTATAGAGGACCTAACTTATTAAAAACTCTCAAAGCAATTGAGATGATAATTAAACAGCATGACACATAGAGGGACATGTTGACCAAATGTTTATTTAAAGGAAAACATAACTGCGGATGCTGGAAGTCCAAAACAAAAACAGAAATAGCTGGAAAAACTCAGCAGGTCTGACACCATCTCTGGAGATGAACACAATTAAAGTTTCGAGTTCATATGGCTCTTCAACAGAACTAACGAAAAAGTGAAAAGAGGTGAAATATAAGCTGGTCTAAGAGGGAGGAGTGGGGCAGGCAGAGCTGGATACAGGGCCAGTGATAGGTGGAGGTTAACAAAAGCTGTCATATTCTGAAAGACATAGAGGTGTTGAAGGTTTGTCTATTATCTAAGGAATGTGATGATAGGTGACATGTGGGGTACAAATTAGGACGTGCAAGGTACAAATAGCTCCATTTGTGGAGCGGTGGGGGGAAGTGATCAAAATATGCTAAAAGGTCGAGCTAGAACAATGGATGCAAATAAATTTTAAAATAATGGAACTATTTAGGAAATGAAAAATCTGTATAAATTATTGGAATAAAGGGAGATCGGAAAGAGAGTAGAGATGGAGGAGAGTGTTCATGATCTAAAATTGTGGAATTCAATAATCCGTCTGGAAGACTGTAAAGTGCCTAGTCGGAAGGTTCAGCATCTCATCTTCCACTAGGCACTTTACAGCCTTCCAGAATGAATACTGAGGTCAACAATTTTAGATCATAAACTTTCTGCTCCATCCCCACCCTTTTTCGGATCCAACTTTTTTCAAATAATTTTTACATTTTTTTTTCTTTTCCCAAATATTTCCATTATTTTTAAGTGCATTTCGATCCATTGTTTTTGTCTTCTTTTTAGCATATTTCGATCCCTTCACCACCCCCCCCCCCCCCTTGAGCTACCTGTACCTTACTCGTTCTGTTTTCTACTCTTAGTGTGTCCTATTTTCACATTCGTTAGATAATATCACCACTTTCAACACCTCTTTGTCCTTTTGTCTATAACATCTTTTGGTTATCTCTACCTATCACTGGCCCTCTATCCAGTTCTACCTGTCGCAACCACCCTTAAACCAATTAATATTTCACTTCTTTTCTACTTTTCCTTAGTTCTGTTGAAGTTGCATTGAGACGCGAAACATTAACTGTGTTGCTCTCCGCAGATGCTGTCAGACCTGCTGAATTTTTCCAGGTATTTTTGTTTTTGTTTTGATGAAATATTTTCTTGAAACGTCCCTTAAAAGTGACAGACAAGGGCGATTTCAGCAGTGCTGCCGAAGATAAGCAGCTGAGTTGTTGCTTTCCATCCACTGCCATGTCCATGATCTGCTGCTGTGCGCTCGTATTGGAGTTACTGAATGCCCAAAAAGATGGATGTGGTGCCGGTCAATTGGATTTGTTTTCTCTAGGTTTGGCTGAGATTCTTGAGTATTTTGCATCTGCACTCATTCAAAGAAGTGATGCTCATTTTATCACAATCCTGCCTGGCATATTGAATTTGGAGGAAGTGGAATATGGACTTCGGAATATGGAATATGAAATGGCAAAAGAGTAGATAGTAGCTGCAGAAATTGCAGCCTCTCGCTTCGTATTATTTCAACTGCATTTAATGCCGAATCGAAAACAGATTGTTATCTTGTCATTTGTACCATCTAGGGCTGTAATGATAGTGTAATAAGGAAGATATGCCTCTGAATGTCAAGAAGAAATGGTTAGATATTCCATTGCACGAGAGGGCTGTTGGCGCCTCTGTTTTTTTCGTGTTACAGTTCACTTGCAAGGCAGAAATAAATGAACACTCCAAAGCCTGTTACAATTTTTCGATGTAAAATAATTGATTTGGCAGCTGAATATGGTTGTTTCTGAGAAACAACACTGAGGTTCTCCATTTGCAATATGTTGATGCTGAAAAGCTTGGCCTACAATACCCTCAACCAGGTTTTATTGTGCTCAGTATGAACACAATGGATGGATGGTTTTCCATTGTTTGCGATTCCATTCAGCAAAGCTTGTGCTCCATGATATCGTGTTTAGAAAAACGCATCTCTGATATCAAAGTCAGTCACTCTCACAGTATCTCTTGAGATCTGAACCTTCTTGCATGCTTTGACGAAAGCTGCAATGAGGTCAGGAGTGGATTGGCCCTGGTGGCGCTGGAGCTCAGCATCAGTAAAAAAGTGCCCACTTTGCCGGCTAGATGAATGACTGTGTTAAAGTTGTATTTGTGCAGTTTTGCTAGGAACACACCAACTTCTGAACGCAATCCACCAAGTTATCAAAGCTTCAGTAACATTTCTGTTAAATGCCTACAACTATTCCATGGCATCACGTGGGTGGAATCGAAGAGACACCTGTCCGTCATGTGTGATCCTAGCGAAGACAAGTGTAGGCAAAAGTTGATAATTGAATAAGCACTTTTAGGCGAACGAATGTTGCAAATGTTTCGCTCTGCACTTGTTCAGAACTGTGCTGGGTAACCCCTGCACTGTATACATTTTGCAGCATCGTTCATTTTTTCATTTGTTTGTTCG